>CM038220.1:187479019-187571069 GCA_021442155.1 Cymbidium sinense
GCTTATTTAAATCAAAGTTCTAAAGTTCTACGGGGCAAGCCTCATAGTTAATTACATCTTAAGGAAGTGTTCTTCAATACTCATTAAGTAGATAATTATTATCTTTACAAATTCAAAGATATGACTATCAATAAATTATATTTGGAAGATCAAATGGGATAGATCGAAAGGATAGATTTATTATCAAAGCCAAAGGAGTTGAGTAGGGAATGCTCATGATACTAAGAAGTGTAGTGACCATTCCAATCTATCCAATGATTGGGCTTTATATGTTTGATATTGAGGAGAAATTACATGTTTGAGTCAGAATTTTATTAGAAAGTTAGGACTTATACTCTAACAACACAAGATTGTGGTGCCTAATGAGGATTTATGCCTATATCCCAAGGAAAATGACAACCTTAGATTCTAATAGCTTTGGCAAAGTCCAAAGCATGACCCAAATCTAAGGTGGGTATATGGTTTATCTCCACAAGAGAGAATAACCAACTGACGGACATAAACCCAGGTGCTAACTCCTCCTATATTTTAAAACCATGTGGTCAAGTCAAGTCATATGCTTTGCAAGATGGTTAGATATTATTTATTTAGAAAAGAAACTAAGTCCTTAAACCCACCCCTAAGAGACTAGAGCATGAGGGGTATGAATAATGACTTAATCTAATGCAAATTCTTATCAAATTTTACTTAAACTAGGACTCTTTATTTTGATAGAGGATATAGGATTTTGGATACCTAAATGCATGAGAAGTTGATTATGGGCCAAATCAAAAGAGAAAGAGTTGTTCTTCCATCATTGGCCCTTAAATCTTAAGCCCATTTCTATCTGGCAAAGATGGAAGCCCTCACTTAACAAGAGTGAAATAACATGATTATGCATGTTATTAAACATACAACATCTAGCTAATGGGTTGCTAAATATTTTATTATCTTGATTTAATGCATAGGCTTTTACATGAGGTTATGAGTTGTTTTAGAGATTTACTTATGAGTTGTTAGTTTGGTTAGAAAAATTAATTTGCATCTTTGGAGCCTAATCGCATCTAGGCCATACAACAATCACCAATCATAAATAAACTATGTTTTTTTTTCTAATGTACAAGCTAAACAAAAAATATCAACCAATTTTATAAAGCTATCACAAAAAGAATAAAAGGCGATGTGGTCTGTAATCGTATAACCTAAAAAGAGTAGCCAAGCTCTACCCTTATACATCCCAGTATAATGAAATAATAACTACAATTACAAATGATGAATGTTATGGGGGTTTTCATTCTTCATTTCTTTTCTTTACATCTTTCTTCTTTCATCTCTTCATTTGATTTGCTCCATTTCTTTCTTACTTTTCTCTTGATTTGGATGTGCTTGCTCCAAAGGCATCACATGGTACATAAGATTTGGTCTTATAACCAATGCATCTAATCCCCATAACACTTATCCTAATCCTAATGCAAAATTACATTAAAAGAAGAAAAGTAAATCTACACCTCAAAAAAATAAGTGTTAGCTAAACACACCATACAACCCAAGCAATTATATGAATAATTTGGACTTAGCACCCCACACATGGGTAAACAAGCCCACTTATCCTAACTTGGGCTATGCTTAGGGGTATAAGCAACCTACACAACAAAAATATTTATATTTTATTACAGTGACCCCTTAAGCATGACCCCTATAAAACATGATTAGGCTAATAATGGCCTAACATCCAGACTATGCACATACACCCTAACATCCAGTCTACAACAATACATCACAAAATAAGCATACATCAAACCATACACCACCTAACATAAAGCTAGAAGTGGTGACTTAGTCTAAAGTGTGTGCATCAAGGCTTGTGTGGTATGTCCTAACTAGGTTTTAGAGTTATAATTTTGCTAAGTGTGGATTTAATTTATGAAGGGTTGATTTCTCTTTAAATGATTTAATTAATTTAAAGATTTTACTTAATATTTTCTTTTGTTTCATTTGACCTACAAAACAACTAAGTGTTATAAAGAGAAGAAAGAGAGGAAACCTCTTTCATCTTTACCTTAAGTCACTTCTAAAGTAAGTTAATTAATCAATTTCCTTAGTGAGTGGCTTATTACATATTTTGATTAATCCTAAGTTTAGGTTCACTCTAAATGACCTAGTTTAATAAAAGACATCTTAGGATTAATTAATGAATTACCATCACATAACACATATTCATTCATTTCTTTCCATCATGTTTATCTTGCATATGATTAAGTCCTAGGCATGTCTTAGCACACTTAAGTGATGAATGTAAAGAAATGTGTTTGGAATTTAGATATTTCACTTGGTTGAATTATGAATCCATGTCTTTTAATAGAAAAGAGGGATTTTTCATCCATTAGTTAGATACACATTCACATGTATAAAATTTTTAAGTGCCATTATTTTGCCCTGTGTATAGGTAAGACCTGGGCTACTACTTAAAGCCTCATAGCCGGGTGTCCGTAACTAATATACCACTTTTCTTAGATACATGTAGATATATAAACAACTATAAGGATAGGAAAACTCATGCAAAAGTTGTACTTTTAATTTACTTGATTCATGTTTCCTATTCATTGATTATATCACACATTCATATGTATAAGAATTTTAAGTGAGTACGACGCCATTGTTCTGCACCAGGAGTGTAAGGTACAAGACCTACATAGGACTACTTAAAGTCTCGTAGCCTCGAGGTGTCTAGACTAATATGCCACTTTTCTCAAATACAAGTGAATGTACAAAAGACCCACAAGAGAAAGAAGCCATGCAAGAGGTCACATTTGATTTGATTGAATGATTTACATATGTGATATGAAATTCTTCCTAAGTCTTAGCATGGAGATGCATAGGAATAGATTTAGACAAATGTTGTGTTCTTTTCAAATGAACTTTACATTTGTAAATCCTATATGAATCCATGTAAGATAAGAAAAGAGAACTTCATATTTCATATCTTATATTATCAACACACAAACTTATAGATACTTGTAATTAATATCACTTCATATATTATAATTGATTTATGGGCTTTTAAAATAGCTTTCTATTTAATAGTAGTAATAGCCACACCTATTTTTAATTTAAGTCAACACATGCAATTTGACATAGAAGAAACCATTTCATTTAATTAGTTTTAAAAGAAATGAATGCATGATTTCACATGGCAAGCAATATTTAACATGATTAGAAAGAAATAAAGGAATATAAGCACATGATCTCATTCATCCTAATTAATTCTTAAGGATAATCATATTAAACAAGGCTATTTAAGATAAACCAAAGTTCTTTAAAGACATTTTTAATCTTGAGTTTGATTTGATTTAGGAAATATGAAAGAGGTTTCATGATCTAATCCAATTCCCCATGTGTGAATTAATTTGGTTTAATGATGAATATTTAGGTTGATTTTATGTTTTGATTAGGTTAAGGTGAATTAAGTGAATTAATTAACCCTTACCTATATCACCTTAAGTTAATTAACTAATTAATAATAAGCCAATTGATATGCAACCATATGAAAAGTAAATTTGTAATGCTCCTAAGAAATGAAAGGGGCCTATGGCTTATGATTAATAGTTAATTACGATTAATGGATCTCACATAACCACTTTTATGGTTTTCTCACACATGTTAGCTAACCATAATTTCATTTTCTCTCACCTCAGGTTATTGAACACCCAAAGAGCTACCCAAGATCAATTAAGGGTTGCTTAGGTGTGAAGTGGATTTTAGATTGAGTTAAATCAAACTTGTTAATTAGTTGATTCGATTCTTTGATTACATTTTGATTAGGATGATGAAATTAATTTAGGGAGAAGGATCAAGGACAAGGCCTCAATCTTTAATCCTTAAGTCATTTCAAACACTCAATTAGGCAATGATTTTGACCTTGGAAGTTAATTAATTAATTAAGTAATTAATTACCTCATTAATCATCAATTAATTTAATTCCAAAAAAGTGAAGGAAATCTAGGAAATGAATTAGGAAAAATATCCCAATTACACTTCCTAAGTTCCCTTACTATAAAGGTAATTTTGCTTAATTAATTAAACCACTATTCATTCATTAATTATCACTAATTAAATTAAGAGAGTGATTTAGGCTTAATCAATTGATTTCCTAAGCAATCAATAAAATCAACCACCTTTGTGAGGTTTGTTGGCTATGATGGCTAGATGTTAAATCTTTTTTTGTTGTAGTAATATTTGTGATGTAACCCTCCTTTCAGTATGCCTCACAATTTTTGTTGCCCTTCTAATTTTATGATTGAGCTGAGCCTTTTCTTTCCTTTCTCTCTTTATCTTTGTTTATTTTATTTGTGTTTATCTTTGTTTTAGTTTTTTTTCTGAGGTTTCCTTCACTTATTCTTATGTTCGATGGATTGTTTTGCTCGGATTTTTATGTTGATGTTCTTTTCTTAGTTTTTCCTTTTGCTTTTTGCTATCTTTTATATTAGTTAGGGAATTTTTCTCTTTAGGTCCTTCAGTAGCTCTAGTAGTCTTGAGTTTTATCCCCTTTAAGGTCATCATTTCCTTTTCTTTTTGGTAATAAAATTTCTTCTTTTCCCAAAAAATAAAAATAAAAACCCTAAACCTACAACCCTAAACCTTAAATCCTAAATCCCAATCACTAAACCTTAAACCCTAAACCCTGGAAACCTAAAAACCTAAACCTAAACTAAATAAAACTAAAAATTAAAATAAATAAAAAAACCTAAACCTAAATAAAATAATAAAATAAAATAAAAACATAAACTAAAACCTAAACCTAAACCTAAACCTAAACCAAAACCTAAATGTAAAAATGTAATAAAATAAAAACCAAAAACTAAACTAATATATAATAAATAAAAATCTAAACTAAACAAAAAAATAAAGCAAACCTAAAAATAAAACCTAAATAAAATAAAACTAAATGTAAAATAAAATAAAATAAACCTAAAATAAAATAAAATAAAACTAAATAAAATCTAAACCTAAAAAATAAACCTAAAAATAAGTAAAAAAATAAAACATAAACCCTAAACTAAAAAAAAAAACCTAAACCTAAAATAAAAATATAATAAACCAAAGCCTAAACTAAAATAAACTAAACTAAAAAAACTAAAACCTAAACCTAAACCTAAAATAAATTAAACTAAACCTAAACCTAAATAAATAAAAAATAAACTAAAAGTAAACCTAAACCTAAACTAAAAGATAAAACCTAAAAAATAAACCTAAAATAAAACCTAAAACCTAACCTCAAAAAAAATAAAATAAACCAAAACCTAAACCTAAAAGTAAAAAAAAAGATAAACCTAAAAATAAAATAAAAATAAAACTAAAATATAAAATATGCACAAACCTAAACCTAAACCTAAAAAATAAACTAAAATAAATAAATTTAACTAAATAAAAATAATAAATAAATAAACCAAAATAAATAAAAAAATAACTAAATAAACTAAAAATAAGCCTTAATTTTTTAAAAAAACTTTAAACCCTAAATCCTAAACCCTAAACCCTAAACCCTAAAAAGCCATAAACCTTAAACCCAAAATCCTAAACTTTAAACCCTAACCCTAACCCTAAACCCTAAACCCTAAACCCTAAACCCTAAACCCTACACTCCAAACTAAACCCTAAACCCTAAACCCTAAACCTTAAAGACTAAACCCTAAACCCTAAATTAACTCAAAACCCTAAGCTAACCCTAAACCCTAAGCCCTAAAAACCTAAAAAACCTAAACCTAAACTAAATAAAACCTAATAATAAAATTAATAAAATAGAATAAAAGAAAATAAAAACCTAAATTAAAACCTAAACCTAGAAATAAAATTAAATAAAAAAATAAAATAAACTAAAATAAAATAAATAAAACCCAAATTAAATAAAAATAAAAAATAAACTCAAGAATAAAACCTAAATAAAATAAAACTAAACGTAAAATAAAAAATAAAATAAAAATAAAATAAATAAAACTAAATAAAATAAACTAAATGATAAACCTAAAATAAATGAAAAATAAAACCTAATCCATAAATAAAACCTAAACCTAAAATAAAAATAAAATAAACAAAAAAAATACCTAAACTTAAAATAAAATAAACTAAACTAAAATAAATAAAACCTAATCCTAATCCTAAAATAAACTAAACATAAACCAAACCTAAACTAAATAAAATAAAATAAAATAAATAAAAAACATAAAAAAAAATAAAACCAAAATAACCTAAATAAAACCTAAAACATAAAATAAAAAAGCCTAAAAAATAAAATAAAATAAAAATCCTAAAAGATAAAAAAATAAAAAACTAAACTAAAAAAAAACTAAACCTAAACTTAAAAATAAACTAAAATAAAAACCTAAATTAAATAAATAAACTAAACTAAATAAACATAAAAAATAAACCTAAATAAAAATAAAAAATAAAATAGACTAAATAAACATAAACTACTAGTTTACTTAATTTTAAAAGAAAACCCTAAACCCTAAACTAACCCTAAACCCTAAACCCTAAACCCTAAACCTTAAACCCTAAACCCTAACCCAAACCTTAAACCCTAAACCCTAAACTAACCCTAAACCCTAAACACTAAACCCTAAAAACCCTAAACCCTAAAGCCTAAACCCTAAACCCTAAACTAACCCTAAACCCTAAACCTAAAGCTCAAACACCAACCTAAACCTAAACCTAAACCCCAACCCCTAAACCCCAATTTAAAACCCTAAACCTTAAAACCTTAAACCCTAAACCCTAACCTAAACCCTAAACCTAAGGATAAAGCCTAAAACCCTAAAGAACCCTAAAGCCTAAACCTAAACCCTAACCATAAACCACAAACCCTAAACCTAAACCTAAAGTAACTAAATAAATTAAAAATAAACTTAAATCCTAAAATAGTAAACCTAAACCCTAAGAATGAACCTTGACGGTGAACATCACCATCAACCGCTCGCCTAGATCTATGGAGGCTAGGTGGAGGTGGTTATCGCAGTGGGGATGGAGTGGGATATGGAGGTGGTGGTTGGAGGTGGTTATGGAGGTGGGAGGAGATGGAGGTTAGGTGGTGGCGAGGGAGAGATCGGGAGGATGGTGGATCCCGCCAAGAGGCCGGGTGGTTCGATGGGAACTAGAGAAATTAAAGAACAACTGATCGAGTACTATGGAATGGTGTCTTTATAGTAGAGGTTCTAGTTATCCAGGTTTTGGTTTTTTTCTATATGTAAATTTTTTATCTATAGTGCTTATGTCATAAAAACTTGGTATGTTACTTGGTTGATGAAATCAAAATAAAAAAATAAAACCTAAACTAAAATAAATAAACTAAACTAAATAAAATAAAAATAAACCTAAATAAAGATAAAATAAAATAAAGTAAAATAAAAAAAATAAACTAAATAAACCTAACATAAAACCTAAACCCTAAACCTTGAACACCTAAACCTACAACCCTAAACCATAAACCTAAACCCTAAACCTTAAAACCCTAAACCCTAAACCTAAACCTAAATCCTAAACCCTAAACCTAAAAAAACCTACAAACCTAACTCTAATTCCTAAACCCCAAACCCAAACCCTAAACCCTAACACTACCCTAAAACCTAAAACCTAAAACCTAAACTAAATAAAACCTAAAATAAAATAAAAAAACCTAAACTTAAATAAAATAAAATAAAATAAAATAAAATAAAACCAAACTAAAACCTAAACATAAACAAATAAAAAAAATAATAAATAAAACCAAACTAAAATAAAATAAATAATGACCTAAACTAAACTAAAAAAATAAAATAAACCTAAAAAGATAAATAAAATAAAACTAAACATAAAATAAAAATAAAATAATAAAATAAAATAAATAAACCTACCTAAAAAATAAACCTAAAAATAAAACCTAAAAATAAATAAAAAATAAAACCTAAACCCTAAACAAAAAAAAAACCTAAACTGAAAATAAAATTAAAATAAATGAAAACCTAAAGTAAAAAAAATTAAAACCTTAAAATAGACCTAAAATAAATACCTAAACCTAAAAAAACAAAATAGAAACCTAAACCTACAAATAAAAAAATAAAAGCTAAACCTAAAAAATAAAATAAAAATAAAACTAAACTAAAAAAAATATGCATAAACCTATACTTAAAACCAAAAAATAAACCAAAAGAAAAAACCAAACTAAAATAAATAAACCTAAAATAAATAAACTAAACTAAAAAGAATAAACCTAAATAAAAAATAAAAAATAATAAAACTAAAATAAATAAAAAAAAAAATATACTAAATGAAATAAACTTAAATCACTAATTTACATAATTTGAAAACCCC
Source organism: Cymbidium sinense (assembly GCA_021442155.1). Classification (NCBI taxonomy): domain Eukaryota; kingdom Viridiplantae; phylum Streptophyta; class Magnoliopsida; order Asparagales; family Orchidaceae; genus Cymbidium; species Cymbidium sinense. The sequence continues at coordinate 187,487,342 of CM038220.1, forward strand.
TAAGCTCAACCCTATATCTTAAACCCTAAACCCTAAAACCTAAATCAACCTAAACTTAAACCTAAAACTAAACCTTAAACTACCTATAAACCCTAAACCCAAAACCTAAACCCTAAACTAAAACCATAAACCTAAATCCTAAACTTTTAAACTAAAACTATAAACCCTAAACTCAATAAACCCTAAACCTAAACCTAAACCCTAAACTCTAAAACCTTAAACCTAAACCCTAAACCTCTAAACTAAACTCTAAACCTAACTAAAAAACTCAACTTAAAACCCTAAACCTAAACCTAAAACCTAAACTCCCTAAACAACCTAAAACCTAAACTTTAAAAAAACCTAAACCTAAACTTAAACTAAACCTTAAACCCTAAATGAACTTAAACCTAAACTATAAACCCTAAATTAAAACCTTGTTTAAAACTTAAACCTAAACTAAACTAAATTAAACCCTAAACCTAAAACCCTAAACTCTAAACCTAAACCTAAACACTAAACCCCAAACCCTAAACCCTAAACCCTAACCCTAAACTTAAACCTAAAACTTAAACCCTAAAACTTAAAAAAACTTAAACTAAACTAAATAAAACTTAATAATAAAATAAATAAAAACCTAAACTGAAATAAAATAAAATAAATAAAATAGAATAAAAAACTAAACTAAAACCTAAACCTAAACCTAAAATAAAATAAAATAAAATAAAAATAAACTAAAATAAAATAAATAAAAACCTAAACTAAGTTAAACAAATAAAATAAACCTAAGAATAAAAACTTAAATAAAATAAAAACTAAATATAAAATAAAATAAAAACTAAACGAAACTAAAAAATAAAATAAACTTAAAATAAAATAAAATAAAACCTAAACCTAAAAAATAAACCTAAAAATAAATAAAAATAAAACCTAAACCCTAAACTAAAAAAACCTAAACTTAAAATAAAATAAAATAAACAAAATAAAATAAACCAAAACCAAAAAACTAAAATAAATAAAACCTAAACATAAACCTAAAATAAACTAAACTTAAACCTAAACTGAACTAAATAAAATAAAATAAACTAAAATAAACCTAAACTTAAGCTACAAAATAAAACCTAAAATAAACCTAAAATAAAACCTAAAAAAAAAAATAAAATAAAACCAAAACCTAAACCTAAAAATAAAAAAGTAAAACTTAAACCTTAAAAAAAATAAACTCAACTAAAATAAACCTAAACCTAAAAAATAAACTAAAAAAAACCTAAACTAAAATAAATAAATGTAAAATAAATTAAACTAGATAAAAATAAAATATAAAATAAACTCATATAAATAAAAAATAAACTAAATAAACCTAAACCTATCAATTTACTTATTGAAAAAAAACCCTATAAACCCTAACCCTTACACCATAAACCTTAAACCATATAACTAACCCTACACCCTAAACTCTAAACCCTAAACCCTAAACCCTAAACCCTAAATCCTAAACCCTAAATTCTAGATCGTAAACCATAAACCCTAAACTATAAATCCTAAGACCTAAACCCTAAGCCCTAAATCTGAAACCCAAAACCTAAACTTAAACCTAAACCTAAACCCTAAACCTAAACCCCAAACCTAAACCCTAAACCCTAAACTAAACCCTAAACCCTAAACTATAAACTAACCTCGACTAAGAATGGAGAACCTTGATAGGTGAACATCATCAACAGCCTGTATGCAATGGAGGAATGGAGGTGGCGGTGGTGTTTATTTCAAACTTGGGAATTTGAAAATAAAAATTGTGTATATTATTAGAGACACACATCATAAATACTCATTAGATCGGTGTGACATTGAGCAATGATGTACTATCTCGAGAGACAGTCACCATCCCAATAGACCAATCACCTAATAAGGACTCTAAGGATAATGGGTCTTGAATGTACTAGAGATCTTTCCCCTACACATGGAAAAGTAAAGTAGGGTTTATTTTAAAGGTTTGTTAAGTTCTGGAGGCAAGCTCATAGTTAATTACATCTTAAGAAATGGGATTCCTTAAGAATACTCTCGATTAAGGTAAATGATCATTGTCTCCAAAGATTTCAAAGATTGGCTATCAACAAATTGGTTATTTTGGAAAATCAAGTGGGATTGTTCAAAAGGAGGGAGTCATTGAAACCAAAGGGAGATGAGTAGTGGATGCTCATGATACTAGAAACCTAGTGAGCATTCCAAACTATCCTATGGTTGGGCTTTATATTTTTAAAATTTGAGAAGGATTATATGTTTGAGTTGAATTTTTATTAGAAATCTAGGGCTTATAATTTCAAAACATAATATCATGCAAATGCCTAAGAGGTGAGGGTTTATGCTTGTAGCCCACAAAGAGAAATAGTTACCTTAGATCCTAAATCTAGAGAGCTTTGGCAAGTGCCAAGGCACATCCTAAATCTATGATGAAAATGGGTATATGGTTTATCTCCATAATAGAGAATAAACCACCCGACTGTTGGACTTACAACCGCCTGGGGGTGGCTGCAAACTAACTCCTCCTATGATTTTAAATACATGTAGGCAAGTCATATGCTTTACAAGATGGCTGCTTATTATTTATTTAGGGAGACTAAGTCCTTAAACTCACTCTAAGAGACTAGATCATGAAGGGCATGAACTCATGACTTAATCTAATGCAAATTTTGTTAAGTTTTTTTTTTGGATATTTTATTTGACACAAAGGCTATGAGATTTCATGCCTAATGCATGAGAAAATTGATCATGGGCCAAAATCAAAAGAAGGAGGTGTGTTTCCACCATGGCTCTCAAAGGTCAAGCCATTTTCTCTAGCAAAGGTGGAAGCCCTCCATTAGCAAGAGTGAAGCAATATGTTTTATGCATGATGTGAGACATACAACATCTAGCTAAGGGGTTGCTAAATCTTAATTTATCTTGATTTATGTCTTATGATTTTTAGGTGAGGTTATGAGTTGATTAATTGGATAGAAAATTTATTTTTTTTCTAAGAGTCTAATCGCATCCAGGCCATTCAACATACAACAAGCAATTATGAAACTTGGAAAATCAGGCCATCCTAATTGTGCAATCATAAACAAAGCATCAATCAATTTATAAAATTAATGTAAAAGAATAAGAGGCCGATGTGGTCATGCTCCACCACATAAACCTGAAAAAAAAGGTAGCTGAGCTATACCCTTATATAAGCTAAATTATAAATGAATAATTATAATTTAGAAGGAATTCATGTTATGGGGGTCTTCATTCTTCATTTCTTCATTTCTTCATTTTTTTTCATTTCTTCATTTCTTCAATTTTTTTCTTCATTTCTTTCTTCTTTTTGATTTGATTTGGGATGTAGTTTGCTCCAAGGCTTCACATGGTACATAATGCATGGTCTTATGACTAATGTTCACCTTAATCCCCCATAACATTCATTCCAAATCTTAATTACAAAATTTACATTAAAATGGAAATGATATCTAACTAAATCAAAAAGATTAGCTAAACATACCACACAAGCCAAGTAGTTCTATGAATAATTTGGACTTAGCACACACCACATTCCACTCCGCCTAGTATGGATCATGCTTAAGGGGTATAAGTAACCTACATAACAAAAGTATTTATATATTTATTACAAGGCCCCTTAAGCACAACCCCCTACAGAAGACATGATTAGGCTAAGATCATCCTATCATTCAGTCTATGCTCATGCACCCTAACATCCATTGTAAAAACATTACATCATAAAAAAAAATCAAGCATCAAACCATGCACAACATAAAATTAGAAATTGACTTAGCCTAATGTGTGTGTCATTTAAGGCTTGTGTAGCATGTCCTAGCAAGGCTTTAAGGTTGAGATTTCCTAAGTGTGAGAGGTTTAATTTAGAAGGTGGATTTAGTTTAAATGATTTAGTTGATTTATCAATTTTAGTTGGTGATTTGATTTGGTTTGAATGAATCTACACTTAATTACTAAATGTTGTAAAGAAAATAAAAGAGAAGAGAACTTCTCTTTCATCCCTACCTTAGATTCATTCATTAATGACTTTTCTTTAATGATGTTTTATTATGTGTTTTAATTAACCCTAAGTTTAGATTTACTCTAAATAGCCCTATTCAATAAGAAAGGCATCTTAGGATTAATTAAGGTGAAGTACTATCACATAACACACAACCCTTTATTTCTTTCCACCATGTATACCATGCATATGAATAAATCTTAAGCATACCTATACATGCAATACAAATTTTAGCACACCTTGATGATGAATAAGAGATATGATTTAGAAACTTGGATATTCTATGAATGTATTTCTTTATTATGTAGAAAGGAGGATTCTTTATCCATTAACATAATGCACATCCACATGTATAAAAGATATAAGTACACATTTTTTCTTCACAGGGCATAAGGTACAAGACCTACTTGGAGACTTAAAGCCTCAGAGCCCTGGGATGTCCGACTAATATACCACTTTTCTTAAATACATGTAGATGTAAAAAAAAAACAATGGATGAAAAATCATGCAAAAGATCTTTGTTTGTTTGATTTGGTTGTATAATTTACATGTGTAATGTGAGATCATTCTTAAGTCATAACATAGGAATACATAGGAATAGATTTAAGCAAGTGTTATGTTCTTTTCAAATGAACTATACACATTGTAAATCCTATTCAAATCCATGTTAAGAGAAGAGAAGAAAGCAACAGAACACATCTCATGCTATAATCACATGTAAGCTTATAAGTACTTATAAGTAGTATCACTTCATTCATAATCTTTAATTTATAAGTTTTGGAAGATAATTTTGGTTTAATAGTGATAACTCATATTCTTAACTTTAGCCAAAACATGCAATTAGACATAAAAGGAAACATTTTATTTAATTATTTTTAAAAAAAGATATGAATGCATGATTTCATATGGAAAAAAAACATTTATCATGCTTGGAAAGAAATAAAGTGATGTTAGCATATGACTTCATTCACCTTAATTAATTCCTAAAGACAATCCTATAAAATAATATCATTTAAAGTGAATCAAAATTCTTTAAAGAGATTTTTTATTTTTGAATTTGATTTGACTTAAGAAATATGAAAAGAGTTTGTTGGTCTTAACTCATTTCCCCCATATGTGAAGTGGTTTAGTTTAATTTTAGAACAATTATTTGATTTTATGTTTTGTTCAGTTAAGGTATGAGTTAAATCCATTAATTACCCTTACCTACACCACCTTAACATAATTAAACAAGTAATTATGAGCCAACATATGATATGCAACCACATGGAATTTAAATCAGCAATTCACCTAAGAAATAAATGGCTCACAATTAATTCTCATAATTTTAATTAAGCTAAAGAGTTTAATTAAGTACTTTCATAACCATCCTACATGTAGTTTGATTACAATTTCCTTTGAAGCCTCATTGGTTATTGAACACCTAAGAATCTACCCAAGATTAAAATGATTAAGTTCTAGAATAATTTGGTTTTGAGTTTATTTAATTAAGCCATTTAATGAAGTGATTAAATCATTAATCAATTTGTAAATTAATTAAGTTTTTATCCAAATGGAATAAACTTAGAAGAAAAGATTTGGAAAATAAATCCTAATCTCATTCTAAGTCCATTCACTATTTCATGATGATTAACAAACTTGATTAATTAATTTATCACTATTTAATAGGTTAATTAATCTGGCCACATGGGCCCCCCTAATCTCGTCGGCCATGTGGTCGACGCGCTTTCCACATGGTGCGATGGGATAGGTTATTTAAGTTGTCACATCCGTGGTGGCCGGTGGATGGATGCAATTTCTCCATGCCATCGATCTAAGATCGATGGACATTAATTCCATAATTTAGTCTTAAATTAAGGGAGATCTATCATGATTTAATCACAAATTCACATTCCAATCACGGTGTGATTTATCTCCTCCCAAGAAGCGAGAGATGGATGTCATCAGTAGATCATCGCTTGATCCAAGATGGAGTTCAAACTCACCCCACACCTTCGGAGGAGCATAAGCAAGGTATCCAACGATCAAGATTCAATGGGATTATAATTCCCTTCACAAGGACCAAGCAATTTTATCTTAGGATCAGAGCAATACCTCATCGGCTATCACCTTCCAATGGAGGAGGTAGCTTCATCTAGTAGAGATGAAGCCCTGTTGAAGGTATCAAGCTTTGATTTGAAGTGGATGGATTGGTTGATCAAGCTCTCCTTCAATGGCAATCAACTTTGATTAAAGTTCTCCTCTCATGGCTTTGTTACTTGGGAAATAACTTGATTGAGCTTGAATAGGTCCCTTGATGGTGCTCGCAAGATTAATTTGGGTTTGGTGGAGAATTGGATGAGTTCGATCTTCACTTCACCTCCCATATTTTGGCTTTAAGCAAAATTGAGACGGAGAAATTAAGGTAGCTTAGAAATGGCTTTGGGAAGCTTAGGAATGCTTGGTTTTGATTCCTAAAGCTTAGTTGAATTCAGTACTTGTGGTTTGAGTGAGAATGAGGGGGAGTATATCTCCCTCCTTGGATCAAACAATGAAGACTAGAAATGCCATTTTAGCTCAATTATTTGAGATTGATTGATCATAGACACTCCATGTGATTCATTTTAGGTAGTGGAGGGAAGGAGAATGAGTGCCCATGTGCTAGGTGAGTGCATTAGTGATTCCAAGGGCTCACCCCATTGGAGGGGCCGGGTTGGTGTCATGTGACCCAAGGTGATTGGGTCATGTTCACCACCCCTCCTTAGTGTCCATGTGGACCACTAGGAGGATGCTAAGTGGTCTCGAGAAAGAATATGACCAAATTCTAAGTGAATTTGGTCATAGGATATCATTTGACCTAGGGTAAAGTGGTCATTTGGCCTTGATTTTGATTTGGGCAGATTTGAGATGATTCAAAAATGGGTTGGGCCAAATTTCAAGTGATTTGGAGTTCATTTGGTTTGAATTGGTTCAATTTGACCCATTTAGGTCAAGTTAGGTCAATTTGGGTTAGGTTGACCAATCAAATTGGGTCAAACCATGGGTTAGGTCAAGTTCAAATGATCATTTGGAGCATGGGTATCATTGGTTTGGTTCAATTTGGTTTATATTTGGTTTTGGTTCATTTAGGTTCATTTAGGTCAAATGGGTCAAGTTGACCAATTTGACAATTGGTTAAGTCATGGGTTGGTTTAGGCTTAGTTGATCATTTGAAATGTATTGCAAGCTTTGGTTTTAATCAATTTTGGTTTGGTTTGATTTTAAGTTGATTTGACTTTTAAGTTGGGTTCATGGTCAATTGGGCTAGGAATCTAGTTGGCCAATTGAAGCTTTGGTCAAGTTCAATAATCAATTCGAATGAATTTGACATTGGTTGCAATAAATTTGGCTTAGATCAAGATTTGACCTATTTTGACTTTTAGGTCAACTTGGGTCAACTTAGGTCAAGTGGCCAATTAGGCTTGATTTGGCCCAATTGATGGCTTGGTCAAGTTTAATCATTGATTATGAACCGTTTAGATCAATGGTTTCAATCAATTTGGAATATGGTGGATTTTGGCTAGTTTAGATTTCATTTGGGCTAAGTTTTAACTTTGTCAAAGGCTAGTTTGATTGGTTTGACCCAATTTGAGTGATTAATCATCCTAAGATGATTGTTTCTCATAATGTGAGGCTTAGATGGGCTTAGTTTAATCCAATTTGGGTTGATTAGAATTTGGCTCAAAAAGGTCCTTTAGGTCAGTTTGGGTCAAGTGAGTCTAAGTGGGTCAATTGGCTTGATCAAGGCTTGGTTCAAGATTGGTTGAGCTTACATATGGACTTATGATTAAAATTTAAATCTAATTTTAAGTGATTTGGACTCGAATGGGTTTTGATTAATTTCACAATTCCAAGTTCTAAGGATGAACATGGGCTTGATTTGGGTTAGTTTGATTTTGGTTTTATGATTGTAGTTTATGTTTATGTTTGGGCATGTGATTGAATGAATGATTATTTTTTAAGAGAAAATACAAAGGTTTGGATTGATTTGAGAATGAATTTGGTTAAGTTCAAGAATTTTACTTGAAAGGGTATAGGTTGGATTTTGGTTAGATTTGGACTTGAATTTTGAATTTAGTTTTGGTTATTTGAATTTATATTTCATTTATATTTGTGAATATAAATGAGAATCTAAATGGGTTATGAGAAAATATTTTGAGTTTGGAGTGGTTTGGATTTGATTTGAGCTAAGTCCATAAGATGAGATCAAAAGGGCTTGGGAAAGATTTTGGAATTGGAATTGATAATGGGTTTCAATTATTTCGAATTGATTCATGATTTGAGTTTTAGAATTGATTTATGATTTGGAGAAATGAATTGAGTTAAAATTGATTTAAGATTTGAGTTTGAAGTTGATTCATGATTTGAGAAAATCAATTGAGTTGGAATTGATTTAAGATTTGATTTGGAATTGATTCATGATTTGAGAAAATCAATTGAGTTGGAATTGATTTAAGATTTGATTTGGAATTAATTCATGATTTGAGAAAATCAATTGAGTTGAAATTGATTTAAGATTTGATTTGGAATTAATTCATAATTTGAGAAAATCAATTGAGTTGGAATTGATTTGAGATTTGAATTTGAAGTTTGGTTTGAAAGAAGGAAGCAAGGATTGGGTTTAAGCTGTAGGCAAATCTTCCTAATACCGCTAAGGCATAACCTATTCCTATGGCTAACTCTTCTAAGTCTCTAGGGTTAGGTTAAGTGTTCACCTAATCACTAGAAGTGTCTTAAGACTAAGGAACTCTTAGTGTTTAGAGGAGTCCAATGTCTAAGATGGAGAAGTTGAAAGCTCACTCCAAAAGTGAGGTCAACAAAGGGTGTGACTGACAAGGTACACCGCATGTATTGGTGTTGACCGAGATGATCAACAATGTTGAATGATCACAAGCAATAACAGAAATGATGTACTCTTAACCTTGAGGTGCAATGTGATTCTACTCATGTCAAAAACATAAGAGAGTGAAGGGGGAATCCACTAGGGATAGAGTATGTGAACCTTCCACTAGGGAAGCAAGTTCAAGTCATCCACTGGTGGATGAGAGATTGTAAAATCCACTGGAGGATTTAAATTTGGAATCCACCAGGGATAAAAGATGTGAACCTTCCACTAAAGGAATAGGTTCGGGTTGGATTGAATTGACTATACTAGGGAGATTGGAAAGAATTACATCTCAGCGAGGAGATGATTGATTTGATTTGTTTGATTTGACTCCACTGGGGGAGGTTGGTTGATTTTGCATCTCGCTAAGGAGAAGCTTATTGATTTGAATTTTTTTAATTTGACTCCACTGGGGGAGGTTTGATTGATTTTGTTTTGATTTTAAATTTTGGATTTTGAGATGGACCATGTCTATGATGGACCGCAGAGTAGAGCCATGTTGTTTCCTACTACTAGATTTACCAATCTAAAGGGGTAGTCTACTAACCACATAGTAGGACTATTCAACCAAAGGGTGCCTTTAGGTGTACAACGGTTGCACTAGGAAGAAAGCATAGTAGACTTACATCTTACAAAGTAGGCATCAGTTGCTGGGGTGATCTGTTGGCGAAGCAATGGGTTGAACCCAACCTTTGGCTGACTACTGAGTGAATGCATCTAGGGGATTTAAATCTACTCAAAGATGGTCAAAATTAATTTCATTTCTTAATTATATTTGATGGATCCCATCCAGTGATGGAGTCCACGAGGAGTCCATGTCACTTGACCTACCAATTTAGATCAAAAGAGTAGTTCCCCAGGGGAGAACTATCCAACCAAAGGTGTGCCTTTAGTTTGCATTAATTCAGGGAAAAAAGCAAAGGGACTCACATATTTCTAAATAAAAGACCACGGTGACACACAAAGTAAAGTAACATGCCAACGACCTAGGCTGCCCATCGGTTTTCGTCATGCTAAAAAGAATGCGTAGTAGGCTTACATCTTCCAAAGCAAAATGACTATCGGGGTAATCTATTTGTGGCAAAATAGATTGAGCGACCTAAGGAGACTGAGAGAGTGCGACCGGGACTTATCTCAACTCAAGTGTAGAATTCCTATAGGGAGTTCGACACCGCCTTAAAGATAGGATGCGCTTGTCAAAAGGGGAAGGCTTGAATTCCTAATCCACAAGTGAATATTTTTTTTGTTTATTTATTATTTGTTTATCATGGGCCCTATTTTGCTAGGGATCATACTAAGAAGGAGCTTATATCCTAGACCTATCTCAAATTTATTGAAACCATGGGAGAATCACATCCGAACAAATTCTCAACCATAGGGTGGCTACTAGGAAAGGGGACTATTGAATCCAAAAGTAACTGTAGTGTCTAGATGGGGTGTAAAGGATGTAATCCAAGTAGAGTGCTTGAAGGGAGGGGCGCTAAGGGCTTTATCCAAAACAAGAAGATAATATCTATAAGTATTCTGGCCAACTAAAGAGAGAAAGCATGGGGACTCACTTCGCTAAGAGTGGAGTACCCAATGGGTGAGTCGCTAAGATAGTGAACATCAACCAACCTAAGGTGCCCATCGTTAATCCAGGAAGAAAGCATCCCATACTCACATCCTCCTAGTGAACTGATCAGGATAGATATGTTCATCTCAATAGGTGTTATTCGACCTAGGGTGACTGAGTGAATGTGGGACTTATCCTAAGCCTCAAATATACTCAACTAGTCAAATATATAGTCAAATTATGGCTAGTCCAAGAAGAAAGAATGTAGACTTACATCTTCTTTAATAGAGCCAACATGAGGCAGCTTAGTAGCTACGCAGTGATGCCTACCAAACTAAAAGGTGCTTGTCAGTTTATAATGGTCAAGTCAGGAAGAAAGCACAGGGAATCACATTCGCTAGATAAATAATCATCGGGGTGACACACTAGCAAGGTAGCATGTTGACCTAGAGCTAATGAGTGAGTGCCATAGGGCTTGCTCCACATCAAAATAGCGAGAAAAGATATGTTTTTGTGTTTATGTTTTTGTTTGAAGAGGATAGGATGCCGCTTGGGTTCTTTTACACCTATCCAAAAACATGCTTAAAAGTTGATTAAATGGTTCCACTAATGGAAGTTGTGATCCCACTAAGAAAGGATGCCGCTTGGATTATCTTACACCTAACTTAGTCATGCTAGTCAAAATAGGATGCATCTTGGGTTCTCTCACACCTACTCTAATAGTGTTGGGGAATCATTTTTAATTTGTGTTCATATTGTGAAAGAGGGATAGGATGCCTCTGGGTTCTCTTACACCTACCCTAAACACATTGGAAGATTAAAACAAGCAAACAATGCCAATGAAGAGAATATATTGATGAATTGGAAAAGAATTTTTTATGATAATTATTTTCAAACATTATTTTATGGGTAGTATTTATTAAAATAAAGCCCATTAATTGGAAGCATACAATCAATAAGTTGGTAAGATCTTCCTTGGTAGGCCTTCTCTATGATAAAAGGGCCTTCCCAAGTGGTTTCAAACTTGCCTCTCATTTTTTGATGCAACAATTGGTCTCCTTAGAATTAAAATAAGCTCTCCTACTTGAAAAGCTCTTAGGTTGTTTGTGAGCTTGAATTATCTTGGCTTCGTATAACTCAAGGTTCTAGCACCCTCGTAGGTGTCTCTCTTCCAAACCTTCAAGCTCTTCTAACCGTAACTTGGCATTCTATTTTGTAGTGATTTTACTACCCATTACTATCCTTAGTGTTGGGAGTTAAACTTTTAAGGGTAGAATGACTTCAGACCCATACACTAAGGAGAACGAGGTAGATTGAGTTGGAGTTCTATATGCGGTGCGGTATGCCCACAAAGCTTCAACTAGCTACTCATGCCATTACGCATTCATCGTCTTCTTTAGTATCTAGATGAGTTTTGTTGAATGCTTCTACTAGGCCATTTTCCCCTAGGATAGTATATGGTGGAGTATCTCCAATCTATATTATGTCTGGTGAAGCTTTTGATCTTGGTGCTTGAATGCGTACCATTATTGGATATCATCGAACTATATACGATATGGTTCCTAAAAATTGGATAGCCGAGTTGTGACCTCTAAGTGGGATTGCCACCACCCACTTGGAAAAGTAGTTAGTGGCGTTAAGATGAACTGATGACCCTTGGAAGAAGGAGGATTGATAGGACCCACTATGTTGATACCCCAACACTCAAATGGCCATGAGGTCAATGTAGGATGTAGAATGTTGGGTGGTTGATGTAGGACCACATAATGTACCTAACATTGGTGGCATCTCCTAGCTACGTCCATGTAGTCTGTGATCATCAAGGATAATAATCTAATATCTTGATCTTTCATCTTGTGACCGATTGATGCACTCCACATAGACTTGAATGTACCTCATAATCTTACAAGCTTCTGTTTGTCAAATAATATAACCATTTGATCAAAAAGATGTTTGCATAAGGTGTCATCCACATATGGAGAGCTCTCTTATCATCTCAATGGATTTCAGAGTAGTTTGTATGTGTTGGACTCAGAATGGTTCCCAATCTACTCCTCATCTTCTTTGGACCACAAACTCTCCTCAAGAGAAAGCTTGAAAGCAAACATCAATATGGGATGGGGACTTGTTTATAAATGTTGATGCTTTTGACACACACTGTAATAGCTAACTCTAGACCGACAATCAAAGTCTCATACTCTACTTCATTATTGGTGCATGGATTGGATAGAAAGTATGAGAATCTCATCACATCGTGGTTCTTTTTCTTTTAGAAAGGAAGCCGCACCTTCAAAATACATCTCCCAATGGTGATTGTCAACCTCCCCTAAGTTCATGATTTATCATGGGAGATCATCACTAAGAGAGAGAATCAACATGAAGTGGGTGTCGGTAAGAAATCTAGTGTATGTCCTTTCACACGGAGGGGTACAAATGTAATATTGAACTATGAGAGAATCATGGACCAATGTGCCAACTATCTAAACATCGATCATGTCATGAGATATTGTAGTGGATTTATTCATGAAATCAAATTCACCTTATAAGAATGCATATAATGTCATAGCTTTTGGGATGCAAAGATTATAGCTAGGCAATGTTTCTCAATAGGTGGGTAGTTCACTTCAGTGGGGATCGATGATGGAGTTAGTAGAGACATTCTCCTTCCCTCATTGGTTTGGGCCAACAACATTCCAAGGAGTCATCCAAGTGTAGAGGATAAGTGGCTTGCCTGGGATAGGGCCTGCTAGAACTGGCAACTTCACCAAATATTGCTTGATGTCTTCAAAAGCATTCTGGCACTTATCATCCCACTTGAACTTAGCATCCTTTTTAACAAGTGCTGAAAATGGCTTGCATTTCCTGATAGAGATAGAAATGCCAACCACCCTTGGAACGATCTGAGTTGAGTTAAACTTTTAGGGGGTGGCATTTCTAAGATAGTTTTGATCTTTTGGGTCTCTATTCCCCATGTTGGACAACAAACCCAAGAAACTTCAAGCTACTCAATGCACACTGGGGTTCATTTTGAGGTTAATTATCATAATAGTTCAAAACTACTCTCAAGTCAAAGAGATGATCTTCCTTTTCTTTCTTTTGACTACTAGATCATCAATATCATTCAACTTGATGATGAATGAGTTCATTGAAGATCGAGTCATGGCCCACCGGTATGTAGCGACATTTTTAAAAGGCATGACCTTATAATAATAGATTTTGATCGGGTTCAAAAGTAGTTTTTTCATCCTCGGGGTCCATCTTGATTTAGTTGTAGCTAGATGACCCATCCATGAAGAAGAATACTACATGAGATGAGGTGATGTCCACCATTAATTTTGGTATAGGAAGTAAAATTCATCCTAGGACATGCCTTATTTAAGTCCTAAATGACATATGATTTGGCCATTCTTTTCTTAACTAGCTAACTAGGTAGGATATTTTTCTTCCCGATGAAACCAAAGATCGATCAATTTCTTGACTTAAAATGACCTATTGTTCAATTTCTACATGCTTTTGAGTTAGCTTAAGGTCTATTTTAGTGGACTACAGAGATAATTGGGCATCTCTTCATAGCTCCATGCAAAGTAATCCTTAAACTCACCAATAGCCTAACTAAGTCATTGGTTTCTTCTTCATTCAATCGATGTAATGTATGTGGATCTTCTTCATCGAGGTTGATTTCTTTGAGCTTGTCGAATGGATTTCCTCTTCAAATTTTGGAGGTGCATCATTGATATGAAGATCATTAGGATCATCTAAAGTTTTTAAACACACATCCTCATAAGAGTTATTATGGTTTGAGAAGAACCTATCAGACTTCAGATGATTGGTGACAACTAAGCAAGATATCATCATCGATTGACCCTCATCAATCCTAGTCCTGGTCTTGATTGTGCATCCCTTCCTTTGTTGTTCCATAGCTTCTTGAAATACTCTAACTTATGCTTGGACCATGTATAAGGAATCAAACCTTTCTTTGCAAGATTATGAACACAAGCCAAGTACCAATCAAAAGGTAATTCCATTAAATCTTTATATGAATTATTCTCAAGTTCTACATCTACTTTTGGACTTGAGGATGATGATCCCAATAGGAATCTCTTTGGCTTTACATTCATGGAAGACCTAGGGGCTTCCTTAACTACTAAACCTTCAACTTTTTGAGAAGAAAGTGAGGTTAGAGCTAAAGTTCCCAACTACTTCCTAATAGTTTTACATAAACCTGATTCGAATACATTTGTGTTTTCCTTGGAGGCCTGGTCTTCATCATTGTTTGGCTCGAGTGTCACCTCCAATGAAACCCTATTGAGAGGGGTTGGCTGGTGTGCTAATCACATGAGACACATCCTCCTGGATTTCAAGTCTGAATAGTTGTAGTACGTGAACTGAACATGACCCTGTTGGTGACCGCCAACCGTGGGGTGTTCCACCTCTAGAACTCTCTGTACCTCTGCCTGGAGGAGGTCGAGTCATCCTACCCATATGTCCATATGGTGGAATGAACAGTGGGTGGAATGTAACATGCGGCTCTACTTCTTCTTGGTGTCCCATTCTCGCTCATTTGTACTTTCCATCTTCTTTTCTTTTCCTTTTTATTTTTCTATTTCTTCTTTTTTTTTCTTTTTTGTATTTGAAGTTTGGCCAAATTCACGAGAAAGGGTGTTTTGATTTTGAAGAAGATAGTAGGTCACATCCTCATATATCTTGACCTCTAACTAAAATTATTTTCATCTCCTTTTGACAATATTGATTCTATCTCTTCAAAACTTGATGCACTGATGGAGGAAGGATGGAATCATCTTATTCTAGTGTATCCAAGGCCTACCGAGCAAAGTAGTGAATGATGTATTCAAATCAATTACATAGAACTTGAGTCTTCCGCCTATTTCCAAAGGTAACACTATGGAACCTAAAGCCTCACCTATTCATTGAATCCTTTCAACATCATCGATCTCTCTGAGCTTATAGATGTCAATCCTCAAAAGAGTTTTAGGCTCATAATATTCACTAATGTACCTGGATCAACTAAAATACTAGAAAGTCTAATTCTAGCCATATCCACTATAATATAGAGGTGATGGTTGTGCTCCATGTCCCCCAGAAGAAGGTCTTCATCGGTGAATGTGACTCCCTGGGCTTCTCTTGAATAATGTGTCATCTCCAACAGTGATCAGCTGAGCTAAGCATATCTCTGGATCAAGAAGAGCCTTGATTAATGATTCTCTCATCTCTTTGGATAAGATAAAAGGCATCATATATGCTTAGTTTAGCTGGCAACTTTCTTAGGTGAGCAAGGACATTTTAGTCAACTTTGGGCTGATCCTCCATGAGCATATCCATAGGTGGTGCATCCTGTGGAGGAGCTTTTTGCTCATTGGTACCAATGACTTATTTTACCTTATCTTGAGGTGTCGCCCAGAGGTAGTAGAACCTTACCACTTGGAGGTTAACTCGGTGTGGTTAGTGGAAGATTCTTCCTACTCAAGCATACCTATAGCTTCTTATAGACCCTAATCGATGATTCCCTATCTAAAGGTGAACCCATAGTATTAGAAAAGGAAAGTCCATCTCAAAATCGAAAAGAGGATGAGTTGTTATAATTATTAAGACTTGAAGAGTTTTCTAAAAGAGTAGAATCGATAACCCATAAGAAGTGGCAGATGTAATTTAAACTATCTTTATTCCTCAATTTCTTAGATTTAGAAGGAGGTACATAGTAGAAATCTAGTAAAGTAAGTGGGTGAGGGATTTGATGCCCTCATCCATGATACATAAGTTGACTACTAGAAGAAGAGCTAGTGGGAAGTGTGAAGAAGAAAGTAGTAATGGTGGAATGGAGGCTGGCTGATGGTTGCGGTGGTTGGCTTGGGCTAGTATGCCACTTTGAGCTCCCACTTTCCCTATGTTGTCTTTAGCAACTTGCAAAACTTCCTTGATGTTGGAGGTTTGAGCTACCTCAAGCACTTACAAAACAATCTTTTAGGATTCGGGATAAGGAGATATCCCAAGCTTCTTTTGTTTTGAAAGGATCACATGTATCCCCAAGGATTACTCTAGTAGAACTGGATGGTTGTTCCACTAGATATTCTTTAGGGATAACTATAGTTCCTGACTTGTAGCTATGCTCAAGCCAGTCCTTAAATGTAAAGCAATCCTCCAAAACATGGCCTAGTATGTGGTGGTAAGGGCAAAAGTTAGGATCATTGCTCTTGCCCACTTCCTCTAGCTTCCTAGCCTCGGGAAGCTAAAAATTTTATTTCTTTAAGAAGTTCTTAATGACTTTCCTAACTACCTCCCTCTTAAATAAGTAAGGTTTTTTTAGTTTATCCAAAAGAGTAGATGGATGATAGCTACCTGGGTATGTATGTATTGTGAATATGGTGAGAGGAGGAGGCGAAAGGCCATGGAGGCTAATGGCCGATATGATGGCCTAAGCTGGTAAAGGAGGTGGAAGTAATGATGTGGAGCTCGAGGTCTCTCATGTTGATCCCTAGTGTTGCTTCCCCTTCCACCAATCGCTACCCCTAGCTTCTTTCATAGACCTTCTTTTGGCTTTGATGATGATCTTGAAAAGGAAACTATTTGGCCTCTAGACTAGCCTTGTTAATTAGCTTCTCAAATGCCTTGATGGTGAAACCTTTTAAGCATGAAGGACCGCCATGAATATTCTTTAGTAGAATTTCAATGTTGTTCATAGTTTGCATTTCATGCTTAAATTGATCTAGAATATAGTCAATGAGAGACTCAGGGTGTCGTACAATGAGATCGCCATTACCTTTTGTCGACAAAGAAACCTCTTAACAAAGAGTTGCTCCAACTCAAAGAAAAGTCTTCACTAAATCATTGGGAGTTCATACCAATCAAAAGCTATACCAGCTAGATGGAACAATAGTGCATCATACCACCATTGCAATAGCTTACTCTAGCATATATGCGTGTGGGTTCCCAAAAAACTTATGAAAGAAGGAGGCACAAAACCCTTAGATATTGGATAGCATCAATTCCTCTAGGGTCTACCTTTGGAATTGATGAACCACCTGACTTACTCACTTCTCTCACTTGTTGTTCAACCATGAGCTTGATATCTTTTCTTGTATGGAGGTACTATCCACTACCTTCCTATACAAGCTAGTGCCCCCGCTTCAGGGAGGTGAACTCTTGGGTTGATCCAAGACATGCAAGTAACTCAGTCGGCTCTCCACAAAGGATGTGCTGGGGCTTGATTCTGAAGTGCTAGAACTACCGCTAGCAAATCTTCAAGCCTCTTTCCCATCTTGTCAATTTGCTCATCCTTCTATTTGAGTTATTGAAGGAGGTGTTGGGTCGAATAGGCTGTGTCATCCTGTTTGGCCACAACACCTTCCAAACCATGCTGATCCTGAAGGAGGGAACTCTGATATCAACCATATGCACCTTTATTGAGTCATCCAACAAATCATCTTCATTGGGATCAAAGTTAACCTTCTCTTCCTCTAGGTCAGACTAGTCATACCCTAGGATTTCCTTCTTCTCAATGAGATATGCTATATCATCTAAGGAGCCAATGTAGGCATAAATGCTCATGGACAGGTGGGATCATGCTCATAAACATAGATACATCTGACCTCCCTAGCTACTGGAGAGCTAACACTGTGAGGGCTATGCTCACTAGAAGAAACATGCCCATGGCTGTCAACTGCTCTAGGTGGAGTACTTCCCCTGGTGAGATCTATCGCCATAGACAAAACTCCTCCTTCTCCCTCTATTCCGCTATAACCATGATCTTGAGGTGGTGGTGGTGATGGCATGACACAATGCTACAAGGTCCACTCCTCTTCACCCAAGTAGGAGGTCGAGCAAGAGAGCTCGACCTTGCCTCGTGGGTGTAGATGAAATGGGATCTCTTGGCCATCGGACTGGGGCTTTCTTTCCTTGATGTTGCCTTCATAGATTTAGATGGAACTGAAGATGATGTACCGGTGGACATGGAGTGGAGTGGTGTGATAGAGAAACATGGACTCCTCAGGGGCTCTCCTCCCATGGTGGGTAGTACCAATCAATTGAATGCTATGTGACCATGAGTAGCGATCATGGAAATCTATGAGGGTAGGTCACTACCTCTCTAGTAACATGCCGATAAATGGGCCTCATGGGCCTTCTCTGATATGATATGCTCACACCATGAGGAATAACCGATCATAAATCAAATTGGGCACCGACTCGACCATGTAAGCCCGCCAACTTGGCAAAATCATGGGTGCATATGACCTCCTCCTATCTCTAGGTGCCTATATGGCATTACTAGGTGAGTGTAATCTTCCTAATATCTTCCTCTCCATCAGATCTGGAAAAAGGATGGAACTTGTTCTATGTGATCAGAGGAGAAACTACCATGGGTGACTCCTCTACTGAAATATGAGAGACCACCTCCATCTCCTTGGCTATGCACACATGATACTGCTTGATCTTGTCTTATTATGCAATGTTCTGGGTGGAGTATAACTAGACCCTATCTTAAAGGGGAGAGACTATCCTTCCTTAGTGGGAGTGAGTGGGTACTAGCTTGGGGAAGTAATGGGAACAATTAACATCGCACTAGAGTTGTGGCTATTGTAGGAACCTCCACCATCTTTTTCTTCATTGAGGGAAATTCAAAATATGAAGTCATCTCAAGATGGATGACTAGCATCTACCTAGTCACCACATTCACCGGTGAGCCCCTCACAAGTGATCCCGGCCCCTCAAATCCTTGGCCAATGTGTATTGGGATGAGCAATGGGAGGCTGGCCAAGGCCAAATCCATCCCAAAGGGGAAAGTGAACACATACTCGAGCATCCATTTACTATTGAACTTGAGAAAAAGCATTAAGACTGAATTTGGAACTCGCAATTGTTGGAAACACAAAGATTTTCTATTTTGATATTATTGATTGATTTTGAATTTGATTTTGAATTTGAACCCACACTCAACAATTTGAATATGTTAAGTGGGGCTCTTTGAATTTAGGAGAGATTTTGAATGAATTGGAGAAGAGATTTTAAGTTTTAGAATTTTCAACAAATTTATGTATGTTGAAAATGGGTTTAAATATCTTGAAGAGATTCTTGATGCTTCCATTGGTTCATATTTGAAATTTTTTATGTTTGGGGAATTGATTTAGTTTAATTTTAGAACCATTAAGTTGATTTTATGTTTTGTTTAGGTGTAAGTTAAGTCCATTAATTACCCATTACCTACACCACTTTAATATAATTAACCTAACAATTATGAGCCAACATATGATATGCAACCACATGGAATTTAAATCAATAATGCACCTAGGAAAGAAAGGGGCTAATGCAATTGGCTCACAATTATTGATTACTTAAGCTAAAGGGTTTAATTAAGTACTTTCATAACCTTCCCACACATGTGAGTTGGAAATGGTTTCCTTAATTTACCTTAGGTTGTTGAACACCTAAGGATCTACCCAAAAAAAAGAGATTGATTAAGTTCATTGATTTTGAAAATTTGATTAAGCTAATTAAGTAGATCATTAGGATTAATCCTTAATTAGGATTAAGGAAGAAAGGGGTTTAGGGAATAACTTAGGAAAAATACCCCAAACCCATTCCATAAACCTCCTCTTCACTTAAATAATGCTTAATTATCTTAATTAGTGATTAAACCACTATACAATTATTACATTAAGAGGGTGATTAGGGATTTATTAATTGATTTCCTAATTAACTCATTAATAAATTCCAAGAAAATTAGGGATAGAAGTCATCCCACTAAACATACCGAAGTTTAGAATTAATTAATGAAATGATTAAGGAGTAATTAGGGTTATTAAGTTTTCAATTAAACTCTAATTAAGGAAAATTCTCTGTTTAAAATCAATTAGAAATAATTTTATATTATTTCTCACTAAATTATTTTAAAATGAGCCCTCATTTATATTTTTAAAATTTATCAACATTTAATTTTGAATTTAGGAAGTTTCAGTGATTAAGGTAAAGTTAAATAGCCCTAATTAATTAACTAATCTCATCCACATGGACCAACGCCACACCTTTCCCCATGGCACAACGGATTCATTATTTAAGTTGTCAAATCATATGTGTCCAATCGTGGTGCTATGCTTTTCCTTGGTCATCATCAAGGATCGGATAAAACCCATGGCTCTAAAGGAAATAAACCATCTAGATTTTAATCAAGTCCATCCAAAACATGCGGATGGATGGTCCATGATTCATCCTGCCTTTACAAGATCGGCCATCCATGGCTTGATCAGCTCACTTGAGCTCGGATAAGGCTAGATTCAACCTACACCATCTAGAGCATAGAGAAGAAGATCTAATGGTGGAAATTCAATGGGATTAAAATCCCTTCACAAAGGACCAAAGAATTTTCAACCTAAGCTCATTTTGATTCATACCTCACCAATCAGCTTCCAACCATTGAGGTAGCTTTCTAGTGGAGAGGCCTGAAGGTTTAAAGGTTCAATTTATAGTGGATCTTCCAATCAAAGCTTGCTTCAATGGCTTGCGACTTTGGTCTAGGTGAGGCTTCATGGCTTAGAGACTTGGGAGAAGCTTTGGATGAGCTCGACTTGCCTCATGGTGCTTGCAAGAGAAATTAGATTTTGGTGGATGAGTGAGTTGGAAATTTCTACCTCCCTATTTTGCAAAATCAAGAAGAGAGAAATGGAATGATCTCTAGAATCCTTAGGGAAGCTTGTGGATGCTTGCCTTTGATCCTCTGAGCTCAATCAAATGCAAGAGTCATCAATTGAATTGGAATAAGGGGGAGTATATCTCCCCCTACTTAAATTGGATGGTCGATAGCCTTCTTGCCATTTTGATCAAATTGATCACATTGAATTGGTTGTTTAGGTTGTTAAGGATCCCATATGGTTTGATTTTGAGAGTGGAAGTGTGGAGGTGCACATGGGTTAAAATGAATGTGGGAGGTGATCTATGTGGAGAAATTTGTGGGATGGTCTTTTGGCCTTGGGTTGGGTTTACTAAACCCTTGGGTCATGTGCACCACCTCCTTGGTGTCCAAATGGTCCACTAGAGGATGCCAAGTGGTCATGAAAAGAAATTGATGAAATTCCAAGTGGATTTGGTCATAGGTTACAATTTGACCTAGGGTAAAATGGTCATTTGGCTTTTGATTTTTTGATTTGACAAATTTGGTATGATTGAAAGATGGTTTGTGCCAATTTTCAATGAATTTGGAGTTTATTTGATATGATTTGCTGTTGACCCATTTAGGTCAAAATGGGTCAACTTGGGTCAAGTTGACCAATTGGTCAAATTGGGTCAAACAACAAGGTTAAGTTCATATGACCATTTGAAGTATTTTTTGGTATCTTTGATTTGGTTCAATTTGGTTTAGATTTGGTTTTGGTTCATTTGAATTCATTTAGGTCAAATGAGTCAAGTTGACCAATTTGACCCATTTGACCTAATTGGTTAGTTGGTTGGTTTATTTGGTTAATCATTTGAAATGATTTGCAAGCTTTGGTTTTAATCAATTTTGGTTTGGTTTGATTTCAAGTTGATTTGACCATTTGGTCAAGGGGTTCATGGTCAATTGGGCTAGGTTGGGTCTAGTTGGCTAATTAAGGCTTTGGTCAAGTTCACCAAGTGATTAGAATGAATTTGACCCATTGGTTGCAATCAATTTGGCTTAGATCAAGTTTTAACACATTTTGACTTTTAGGTCAACTTGGGTCAACTTAGGTCAAGTGGCCAATTGGGCTAGGTTTGGCTCAAATGATGACTTGGTCAAGTCAATCATTGATCATGAATTGGTCAATGGTTTCACTCAAATTGGCCTATGGTGGATTTTGGCTAGTTTAAGTTTCCTTTGGACTAAGTGTTGACTTAGTCAAAGGTTAGGTTTGACTTGGTTTGACCCAATTTGAGTGATTGATCATCCTATGATGATTGTTGCTCACAATGTGAGGCTCAGGTGGGCAATTTGGCTCAAAAAGGTATTTTAGGTCACTTTGGCTCAAGTGAGCCTAAATGGGTCAATTTACTTGATCAAGGCTTGATTCAAGTTTGGTTGAACTCACATATATGACATGAAATATAAACCAATTACAAGTGATTTGAGTCAAATGGGTTTTGATTCATTTGACAATTTCAAGTTCAAAGGATGAACATGGGTTTGATTTGGTTTGAGTTTTGAATTTATTTTTGGGATGATTTAAGTTTATGATTGAATTTTGATTGAAGGATTGATTGTTTGAAGAGAAAATCCAAAGGTTTGGATTGATTTGAGTTGGATTTAAGTTCAAGAATTTGACTTGAAAGAGTTTAGGTTGAAGGTTAGATTTGGGCTTGAGTTTCAAATTTGGTTTTGGTCATTTGAATTTATATTTCATTTATATTTGTGAATATAAATGAGAATATAAATGGGAGAAAATCTTTTGAATTTGAAGTGATTTGGATTTGAGGCTAAGTCCATAAGATGAAATCAAAATTAGGAAAGATTTTGATTTAGAATTGATCATGGATTTCAATCATTTGGAATTGATTCATGATTTGAGTTTTGGAATTGATTTGGATTTGAGAAAATCAATTAGGTTGGAATTGATTTGGAATTGATTTGAATTTGAAGTTGATTTGAATTTGAAATTGATTTGAATTTGAAGTTGGTTTGGATTTGAAGTTGATTTGAATTTGAAGTTGGTTTGAATTTAAAGTTGGTTTGAATTTGAAGTTGGTTTGAATTTGAGGCTTGACTTGAAAGAAGGAAGTAAGGATTTGGTTCAAGCTATAAGGTAGGCAAATTTTCTTAATACCCTTAAGGCATAACCTATTCCTATGGATAACTCTTTCTAAGTCTCTAGGGTTAGGTTAAGTATTCACCTAATCACTAAAAGTTCCTTAAGACTAAGGAACTCTTAATGTCTAAGAGGAGTCCTATGTCTAAGATGAAGAAGTTGAGAGCTCACTCCAAAATGAGGTCAACAAAGGGCCATAGGTGTAGTGTGACGACAAGGTACACGCACAGGTGTTGATCGAGATGATCAACAAACCAAACTATCACAACTAATAGAAATGATCTACTCCCAACCCAAAGTGTAGAAGGAATCAAGCAGTAATGTCACTTATGCCAACAACATAAGAGAGTGAAGGAGGAATCCACTAGGACTTAGTATGTGAACCTTCCACTAGGAAAAGGTTCAAGTCATCCACTGATGAAAGGTTTGATTTGATTTGCCTCACAGGAGAAATTTGATTTGATTTGTTGATTTGTGATTTGGTTTTCCAGATGAAAATGTGATGTCTCCACTGGGGAGCAAGTTCAAGTCATCCACTAGGGAGAAGAGGTTGTGAAATCCAGGGATTATAATTGTGATGTTGGGATGAAAATGTGAACTCCACTAGGGAGCAAGTTCAAGTTGGAATTGGTTCCAGGGGAACTGGAAGGATTTGCATCTCATTGAGGGAAGTGAATTGATTTGATTGATTTGATTAACTCCAGGTTGATTGGATTTGCTTTGTTTATTTGAACTAGGGAGGAGGGTTGAATTTATTTATTTTAAATTTTTGATTTTGAGATGGGACTATTGGTTTGTGATGGATCACTAGTAGGGCCATGTTGGCCTTATTTTAGCTCAGATTTAGGGAAGAAAGCATAGTAGACTTACATCCTCCAAAGTAGAGATCAGTTGCTGGGTTGATCCATTGGTGAGAAAATGGATTGAACCCAACCTTAGGCTGACTATTGAGTGAATGCCATTGGGGGACTTAAATTAACTCAAAGATAGTCAAGATTAATTTCATTTTTTTTTGTTTTGATGGATCCCATCGGTTTGCGATGGGCTGCACTGAGTAGGGGTCATGTTGGCCTTGGTCTACATTCAGATTTACCAATCCAAAGGGGTAGTCTACCAACCACATAGTAGGACTATCCAACCAAAGGGGTTGCCTTTTGGTGTGCAGCAATACTAGGAAGAAAGCATAGTAGGCTTACATCCTCCAAAGTAGAGATCAATTGATGGGGTGATCCATTGGCGAGGCAACAGATTGAACCCAACCTAAGCTGACTATTGAGTGAATGTCGATGGGAGACTTAAATCAGCTCAAAGATAGTCAAGATTAATTTCATTTTTAGTTGTTTTGATGGATCCCATTGGTTTGTGATGGGCGCACTAAGTAGCCATGTTGGCCTTGGCCTACTTCAGATTTACCAATCCAAGGGAGTAGCTTCCCGGCCGAGGGAGAACTATCCAACCAAAGGGGTGCCTTTCATTTTGCAATGTCTAATTGGGAAGAAAGCATGGACTCACATCTTTCCTAAATAAAAGACCACATGAGACATATTAGCGAGGTAACATGTCAATCGACTTAGTGCCGATTGGTTTTCATCATGCTAGAAAGAATGCATAGTAGACTTACATCTACCAAAAAGAAATGACCGTCGGGATAACCTATTTATGGTAACACAGATTGAACCTGACCTAATGGCGACTACAGAGAGAGTGCCAACTTAGGGACTTACCTCAACTCAAGCAAACAATTCCTATAGGGAGTTTTGGCTGCGCCTAAAGATAGGATGCCTACTTGGGAAAGAGGCCACTGGGGGCTTAAATTCCTAATCCACAAGTGAATAAATTTATTGTTTTTTATTTTTTTATATATCGTGGACCCTGATGGTTAGCGAGGGATCTTACTGAGAAAGAGCTTGTGTTAACCTAGACCTATCTTAGATTTATTGAACCAAGGGAGAATCTACGCATCTGCTGAACAAATTCTCCAACCATAGAGGTGGCTACTAGAAAAGGGGGACTGTCCAATCTAAGAGTAACTCGGGTAGTGTCTAAATGGGGCCTCAAAGGATGTGATCCAAGTAGAGTGCCTGCAGGCAGAGGGGCTGCTAAGAGCTTTATCCAAAACCCTAGAGAAGAAAAATTGCATATATATTCGGTGGCCAACTCAAGGAGAAAGCACTGGGACTCACATTTTCCAAGAGTGGTCTCTCCACCGAGTGAGTTACTGTCAGCATAGAGAACATCAACCAACCTAAGGTTCCCATCGATTTGCAACAATTATCCTAGGAAGAAAGCATCGGGGACTCACATCCTCCTATAATGGAATTGATTGTCGGGATAGTCTATCTTTGGCTCGACAGGTGCTATCCGACCTAGGGCTGCTACTAAGTGAATGCCACTGGGGACTTAAATCAACTCAAGAGTAGTCAAGAGAAAAGGAACCTCTGGGGACCTTATCCTAAACCTTAAATATACTCACCTAGTTAGTCCATGATGGTTAGTTCAAGAAGAAAGCATTGGGACTCACATCTTCTTAAACAAAATCAACATGAAGTACCGTTGGCAAGAAGCCTACCAAACCAAACAAGGCTCATTGGTTTGTAAATGGTTAAGTCAAGAAAGAAACTCACATCTACTGACAAGTGACCACGGGGTGACATACTAGCAAGGTATATCGCCCACCTTAGCTAATGAGTGAGTACAGGGGCTTGCTCCATATCAAAATAGCTCGAGATAAAAGATTTATATTTTTTTGTGTTTTTTGTTAGAAGGAAAAGGTTGCCTCTTAAGTTCTCTTATACATATCCTAAAAACATGCTTGGGAATTAATGAAATGGTGCCATGAATGGCAGTTGTGATCCCACCAAGAAAGGATGTTGCTTGGGTTCTCTTACACCTAACTTAGTTGTGTTAGTCAAAATAGGATGCATCTTGGGTTCTCTCACACCTATTCTTGTAACACTGGGAATTGCATTTGATTGTGTTTGTGCTGTGAAAGTGGGATAGGATTCCTCTTAAGTTCTCTTACACCTATCCTAAACATGCCGTGTCAGATTTCCAAGACAAGCAAACAATGCTTCGAATGAAGAGAAGATTTTGATGAATCAGAATATTTTTCTTTTTTGTTCTTTTGATGATAATTATTTTCAAACATCATTTTATGAGTAAGATTTCCTTAGATATAGCCCATTAATTGGAAGCATTGGGTGTTCCCCTTTATAATCAATAAGCTGATAAGATCCTCCTTGGTAGGCCTTTTGTATGACAAAAGGGCCTTCCCAAGTGGGTTCAAACTTGCCTCCCATCTTTTGACGAGAAATAATTGGTCTCCTTAGAACTAGAACAAGCTCTCCTACTTGAAAATTTTTAGGATGGACTAGCTTGATGTGAGCTTGAATCATTTTGACACTGTATAACTCGAGGTTCTGCACTCCCAGTCTCCCTCCAAACCTTTGAGCTCTTCTAACCACAACTTTGCATTCTCCTCTAGTGATCTACTCATTGCTATTCTTAGTGATGGGAGTTGTTCTAAGGGTAGATTGGCTTCAGACCCATACACTAAGGAGAATGGGGTAGATTGAGTTGGAGTTTTGTATGTGGTGCGGTAGGCCCACAAGGCTTCAACCAACTGCTCATGCCACTATCGCTTGTTATCATCAAGTGTCTTATTTAGTATTTGGATGTGAGTTTTATTGAATGCTTCAATTAGGCCATTTACCCTGAGATAGTAGATGGTGGAATATCTCCAATCTATACTGTGTCTTCTAGTGAAGCTATTGATCTTGGTGCTCTTGAATGCAGTACCATTATCAGATATAATTCATCGAGGCACCCCGAACCTATATATGATATGGTTCCTTAAAAATTGAAGCACATGCTAAGTCGTGACCTCTCGAGTGGATTGCCTTTGCCCAGTAGTCTATGGCAACTAGGATGAACCGATGACCCTTGGAAGAAGGAGGATTGATTGGACCCACTATGTCAGTACCTCAACACTCAAATGGCCATGAGGCCAATGTAGGATGTAGAATGTTGGGTGGTTGATGTAGGACCACACCATGTACCTGACATTGATGGCATCTCCTAGCTACATCCATGCAGTCTATAATCATCGAAGGCTAGTAGTATCCTAGTCTCTTGATCTTTGCTTTCATCTTTAGACTAGATTGATGCACTCTGCATAGACCTGAATGTACCTCAGTCACAATCCTATGAGCTTCATGTTTGTCCAAATAGTGTAACCACATTTGATCGAAAGATCATCGATAAGGTGCCATCCATGAGAGCATAAGAGAGCTCTTCATCATCGATGGGCTTGTGATTTCTCTTGAGGTAGTTTGCTGTTCAAGTAATCTATGAATGGTTTCCTCCAATCCAAAGTAACACATCCGGGATGGTTCCTCTTCCATCTTTGGTAAATGATCATTGTCTTCAAGTATCAATAGTGGATTTGTACTTTGTATGAGAGACTATCCTTTGGCACTTAGCTTTATTTCATTCTTAAGCTAGCCAACATCCTTTAGTTTTAGGACCTCACCCATGTAGGTCTAAAATCCCTATTGGGTTTCCCAATAGGTGAAAATAAAATTTAATAAAAAATAATTAAAGACTTCCTCTTTACCATTTCTATGGTAAGGAAAGGTTCATTCCAAAAATAAAGAAAATAAATCCTTTATAAAAATAATAATTTCCAAAAATCACTTTTCCAAAATGCACATAATAAAATATTCTAACCTCATCTAACAATCTTCAAGATTGCTACATGTAGGATCATTTTCAAAAATAAAATTCAAAAATCATATATTCCCAAAAAAGCACAAATGAACATTTTTGTTCAATTTATTGAATGAAGATTTCATTTTCAAATAAAAAATCAACAATCATATTTTCAAAAAGCACAAATGAACATCCTTATTCAAATTATTTAATGAAGCTTTCATTTTCAAATAAAAAACCAACAATCATCTTTTCAAAAATAAAATCAATAATCACCTTTTCAAAAACCATAAATGAACATCCTCATTCAGCTTATTGAATGAAGATTTAATTCTTAAAGAAAATCAAAAATCATCTTTTCAAAAATCACAAATGAACATCTTCATTCAATATACCTATTGAATGATGATTTCATTTCAAATAAAATCCAAAATCATCTTTCAAAAAAAGCACAAATGAACATCCTCTTTCAATATACCAAAATTTATTGAAAGATTTCATTTCCAAATAAAATCATATATAACATTGAAATTCCATTTCAACATATATTGAAATTATAATTTCTTTCATACACACACACACATATATATATATATATATATATATATATATATATATATATATACAAACAAATTTGAAAAAAACCTCTCCACTTAATACATCCAAATGTGTTGGATGGAGGTTTCATTTCCAAAACAAAATCACACTATTAAAAATTCCACTCAACACATTCCACATGTGTTGGAATTCCATCTTTTCAAAAAAAATAAATCACAATGGATACACCACTTGGATGTGAGTCCGATGCTTTCTTCCTAGTGATTATGCAAAATGATGACACCTAAGGTTGGTTGATGTTCTCCCGACACCACTCACCTAGGATACACCACTCTTGCATGTGAGTCCCTACATTTTCTCCTTGAGTTGGCCACAATACCTATGCAAACTTTCTTCTCCGGGGTTTTGTATAAAGCCCTTAGACCCCTCTCCACAGGCACTCTATTTGGATCACCCTTTAACCCCCATTTAGACACTACCTACTGGATTGGATCCCCTTTCTTAGTAGCCACCCCTGGTTGGCAAATTTGTTCAGATGAGATTCTCCTTGTTCAGAAATTTGAGGAGCTAATATAAGTTTCTCAATATGATCCCTTGCAAACCAACAGGGTCCATGACAAATAAATAAAATAAACAAACAAATTTACTTACTTGTGGATGAGGAATTCAAGCCCCCAATAACCATTTTCTTAAGCAGGCATCCTATCTGTGTCAGTATAGGAATCACCATGCTTGAGGAGAACCCTCCGACTCTCTCAGTCACCGGTTTTAATCCAAGAGTAACCCAAGTAGTCTAAATGGGGTCATAAAGGATGTGATCCAAGTAGAGTGCCTGTGGAGAGGGGCCACTAAGGGCTTTATCCAAAACTGGAGAAGAAAGTTTGTATTTTTGTCCAACTCAAGGAGAAAGTGGGGACTCACCGCCAAGAGTGGTGTATCCACTGGTGAGTCACACATAGAACATCAACCAACCTGTGCCTATCTTGCAATAATCAACCTAGAAGAAAGCATGGGGACTCACATTTATATAACCGATTATCGATAGTCTCTTTGGCTCGATAAGTACTATCCTACCTAGAATGACTACTGAGTGAATGCCATTGGGGGACTTAAATCAACTCAAGTGTAGTCAAGAGGAAAGAAGCCTCTGGAACTTATCATAAATCTCAAATATACTTGACCTAGTCAGTGCTTGATGGTTAGTTCAAGAAGAAAGCATGGGGACTCACATCTTCTTAAACAAAATCAACAAGAGGTAGCTTACTCGGTGAAGCCTACCAAACTAACAAGGTGCTCATTGGTAATGGTCAAGTCAAGAAGAAAGCTGAGGACTCACATCTGGATGACCTGGGTGACATAGCAAGGTAGATATACCCGACCTAGAGCCTAATGAGTGAGAAGGGGCTTGCTCCCACATCAAAATAGCTTCGAGATAAAAGATTTGTGTTTATTTTTTGTGTTTATGTTAGAAGGAAAAGGATGCCTCTCTTTTTCAATTTCAAGAGCCACCAAAAAAATTTATGGTGAAATTTTATCTTCATCTAAATAAATTAGAAGAAAACAAAAATTAACTCTTTGTTGGACACCATGCAGATCCATAGATGTTCTTATTAGAGTGATTGGGTAAGACATTGAGGAATGATGTACTATCTCAGAGATAGTCACCATTCTATAATGGACCTAATCACCTAATAAGGACTCCTAGATGATGGGTCTGATGTACTGAGAGATTCTTCCCTACTTTACATAGAAAAGTAAAGTAGGATTTATTTTAAACGAGTTCATTAAGTTTTAGGCAAGCCCCATAGTTAATTATACATATAAAGGAATGAGATTCTTTAAGAATACTCATTAAGGTAAATGATCATTGTCTCCAAAGATTTCAAAGATAGGACTATCAATCAATTTTGTTATTTTGGAAGATCAAATGGGATTTATCAAAAGGAGGGAGTTATTATCAATCCAAAAGAAGATAAGTAGAGATGCTTATGATACTAGAAGCCTAGTAAGCATCCCAAACTATCATGGTTTTTATATTTTTGAAATTTGAAGAGAGTTAATTATTTGAGTTGAATTTTATTAGAAATCTAGGGCTTACATTTCCACAACACAAGATCATGAAAATGCCTAAGAGGTGAGGAATTATGATTATATCCACAAAGGGAAGTAGCAACCTCAACCTAAATCTAGGGAGTTTTGAGAGCCAAGGCATGACCTAATAAGGAGAAAAATTGGTATATTTTACAAGAGAAGATAAACCACCACTTGGACTTACAGGGAGGTGGCCAACTAACTCCATCTACAATTCTAAATACATGTAGGCAAGTCATATGCTTTTGCAAGATAGCTAGGCTGTTATTTTTTTAGAAAGTGACTTAAGTCCTTAAACACACTCCCTAATATACTAGATCATGGCATGATTAATGACTTAAATTTAATGCAAATTTTGTTTATACTTCTTTTATTTTTGGATAATTCATTTTACTCAGGCTATGGGATTCATATACCTAATGCATGAGAAATTGGTTATGGCAAAAAAATTAGCAAGAAGGAGGTGTTTTTCCACCATGGATCTCAATGGTCAAGTGAAATTCTCTAGCAAAGGTGGAAGCCCTCCATAAGCAAGAGTGAAGTAAGATGTTTTTTATGCATGATGTGAGACATACAACATCCAGCTAAGGGGTTGCAAAATCTTTTATCTTGATTTATAACCTAAGATTTAGGTGAGATTATGAGTTGTTAATTTTTTATTTTGAATTGATTAATTAGATAGAAAATTTATTTTCCTAAGAGCCTAAATCATCCACATTCATCAATCAATGAAGATACTAGAAAACATGCCATCTTAATGCACAAGCAAAAAAACATCAAGCAATTTTATAAAAGTGTAAAAAGAATAAGAGGCCTTTGTGGTTGCTCCACAAACTCGAAAAGAAATGGGTATGATCTCTACCCTTTTACAACACAAATGAATTAATTACAATCAAAAAAGGAATTCATGTTATGGGGTTCTTCATTCTTCATTTCATTTCTTCTTCTTTCCTTTTTTCTTTCTTTTGGTTGGTTGGGATGTAGTTCATTATGGTGCATAAGACATAGTCTTATGACCAATGTTCATTCGAATCCCTCATAACATTCATTCCAAATCTTAATTGCAAAATTATATGAAAATGGGAAAGTAAATCTAACTAAACCTGCAAAACAAAGATTAGCTAAACATACCACACATTCCTAAGCAATTATAGAAATAAATTAGACTTAGCACCTCCACCAAATCCTATCCTAATTATTATGCTTAGGGGTATAAGCAACCGCACAACAAAAGCATTTATTATTTTTATTATAGCCCCTTAAGCACAATCGAAGATAATGATTAGACTAAGATCATCCTATCATCCGTACACATACACCCTAACATCCCACTAAAAAAAACATTACATCACAAACAAAATCCATCAAACCATGCACGCCTAACATAGAGCTATAAATGGTGACTTACTAATGTGTGTTCCATTTAAGGCTTGTGTGGCATGTCTTAGCTAGGCTTTAAGGATAAATTTTCTTGAAGGATTCAACTTAGAAGGTGGTTTCATTTAAGTGATTTAGTTGATTTGTTAATTTTATTTGATGATTTGATCTGGTTTGAATGAACCTACACTATTATAATAAGAGAGGAAAGAGAAGAGAACTTCTTTCCTCCCTACCTTAAGTAACTTCTAAGGTAGATTCATTAGTGATTTTTCTTTAGTGAATATTTTATTATGTGTTTTAATTAATCCTAAGTTTAGATTTTCTAAAATAAACCTTATTCAAAAAAGAAAGGCATTTTAGGATTAATTAAAGTGATTTACTATCAAAACACACAACCCTTATTTCTTTCCAACATGTGTATCATGCATATGAATAAATCTTAAGCATATCATTCAAATGCAAACTTTAGCACACCTTAATGATGAATGCAAAGAGATGTTGTTTAGGAAAATTTTTGATATTTCATGATGCATGATTTTGTTAAGTAGAAAAGAGAGGGATTCTTTTATCCATTAATCAAATGCACATTTACATGTATGAAAGACATAAGTGAGTATGATTATTATTTTCTACACCAAGGGTATAAGGTACACCATCTTAGGGCTACTAAAGCCTCAGAATCGGATGTCCGACTAATATACCACTTTTCTTAAATACATGTGCATGAAAAAAGAAAATAAATGGATGAAGAATCATGTAAAATTTTATTTGTTTGTTGTTTAATTTATATGTGTAATGTGGGATCCTTCTTAAGTCATAACATAGAGTGCATAGAATAGATTTAAGCAAGTGTTATGTTCTTTTCAAATGAACTATACACTTTATGAATCCTATACAAACCCATGTTAAGAAAAGAGAAGAAAATCACATAACACATTTTAAACTATAACCACATGCAAGCTTATAAGTATTTATAAGTAGCATACCTTCATTTATGATCTTTGATTTATTGATTTTGAAAATAATTTTTGATTTAGTAGTGATAATAGCCATTCATATTCTTACTTTAACCAAAACATGCAATTTGACATAAAGGAAACATTTCATTTATTTTTGTTTTTTTAAAAGATATGAATGCATGATTTTCATATGGCACACAACATTTAGCATGCTTGGAAAGAAATCAAGTGATGTAAGCATGTAACTTCATTCACCCTAAGTAATTCCTAACAACAATCTTATGAAATAAGATCATTTAAAGAGAATCATCATTTCTTAAAGAGATTGTTTTATTTTGTTTTGAATTTGATTTAGGAAATGTAAAAAGAGTTTGGTTCTAACCCATTTCCCATATGTGAATTAATTTAGTTTAATTATAGAACCATTTGTTGACCTCATTTTTGGATGAGGTTAATTTTAGCAATTAGAGATCCTAATCTCAAATATAATTTTCTTAATTCAATACTTAAACTATGCTTATTGACCTAGGGAATTCACCTTGGGTTGGATCTAACATATTTGGCTTAGGTAAGATCAACTCAAGCATCCAATATGAATCAATTCAAATAAATGAACAATCAATTGATCATCAATCCAAAATGATTAAAATTTAAATTATATTTAATTTCAAAAATACCGTTGAATTGATTTGGAATTGGATCAAGCTTGAATCAATGCACTTGATTTGGACTCAAACTCCAACCAAATTAAATGTATTCCAACATAAACTCAAAATAGTCTAGGGCTATGGTGATGCCATAATCATAAAAAATAAAATAAAAAAGAGGAAAAATGGGAAGAAGAAAATGCAAACTCTTCTTCCCACCTCATCCCACAACACCTCTTCTTGATATCAAGCCAAATTCCACCTCTTAAAAGGACGCCTTCAAGTGAATACAATTAGCAATCAAGAGGAAACTTCCAAAGGCTGGCCATGACTCTAGCTAACCAAGGGAAGAGAAGAAAAAAAGAGAAGAAGAAGAAGAAGAGAAGGTGGGGATTGGCCAAGAGTGGAAACCAAGCAAAGGATGTTCAACTCTTTTCCCAATTGATCCCAAAACACTCCCTAAAGCTAGAGAAGAAGTTTCAACTCCTCCCCTCGATGAATTGACCACCAAAAGGGTGGTGAATAGTGCAAAATTGAGCTCCTCTAATGGTGAAATCCAAAGGAGGGGATTTCATCCCAAATTGAAGGAACACACAAGTTCTAGGGCTCGAGGTGATCCAAATCGAGCCCTTACTCAAATCATTTGGCCCCAGGAAGCCCAAGAACCATCAAGGTCATGGCTAGCTAGGAAGCTCAGTCAAGGGGGAAAACCACATAGAAACAAGCCACCAAACTCTGGCCATGAGCTAGTTGCATTGATCTAAAGCTAATGGAATCGACCTCACCGTCAGAGATCGCTGGAATCTAGATTCTCCATTAATGTACCTTCATTTTATCCTATGATTTTTGGTTCATGAGCTTTTTGAAGGAAGTTGGATCTCCAAGATGATCTAACCATATAGAATCATAGGATTTCCTTCAATCATCATGTAGCAATTGAAATTATGTGATTTCCTAGATCAATCAAAAGATATTAGAAAACAAGATGGATTTCTCGCTCCGCAGAAATGAAGGAGATGAGTTTCCACCGTCTCCCTATGTATTACCAGATAATGAGATTTTGCCATTTAGAATCTATCCCCGATTTCACGGTCCGGATCATCAGTAATCAACGGCCATCGTAACCACATGACCACATGTGCGTATAGACATTCCACATGGACCATTGATATCGTGGCCCACATTTTTGTGTGGACCCCATGACACTTAAAAATTGTTAAGTGATGGTTTAAAATAATTAAAAAATTATAGAAACTTTTAAAAATCATATAAAAAAATACAAATAAAAAAATACAAATGAGGGTTTTATGGATTCATCTTGATAAGAGGAATCCATGAAAATTATAATCCCTAATTGTTATTGGGTATTTTAGCCTTAATTTGAGTTTATATGAAAATATTAAACACTAATTACTCTCAAATTAATATTCCAATTAATTTGAAACTTTGGATAAAATGCATGAAATACACCTTAGTGAATTTTTCATGATTTAATTCACTCTAATTTAATGGAAATTACAATTTTACATGCTTAATTACATACATTAATTAAATTAATTAATCTTTAATGAAATAATTAGGAATTATAATCAAACAACCTTAAATCCTAATGAACATCAAAATAAAACATCACTTAAACTCAATTAAACCTAATAATCCTTAAATTGACCTAAAGTAAGTAAATGAATTAAATAATTCAATTTAATAATGTAAACTTAATTAAATCATAATAAATCAACAAGTTAGCCAAAAATTATGAATAAATGAAAAATTTCATGGAAAGGAATTTATGAAAATAAAACCTTAATTGAATCTCATTGAATTATTAAATTTAGGTTTTAATAAAATAATTAAAACCTTAATTACTCACAAATCTAATCAACATAAAACTTTAGAAACAAAAATTAGCATGTAACCCCACTTGCCATAATTATCTCAAACCCAATTGATCAATAGATTTGGAATTCTTGATTTTCCAAATTTCTAGGTCCATGTAAATTAAATAATAATTAAGAAGAATCACTAATCCATTGAATCATCAAATAAATTGAACTAATCAAATAAATATCAGAAATACTTGGGTAATTCATCAAAACTTCCTAAGTCAAAGAATTTAATCAAACTTAAAGATTAGTGAAATTAAAACCTTAAGTTAAATATCAAATTTTAAGAAAATCAATACTTAATGAAATTCAAACATAATTAAACAACTTAAGTTAAATTGAATGAAATCAAACTTTAATCTAAACTCTTTAAATTAACGTGAACCAAATCAAATGAAACCCGCATAGCTTAATTCAAATGAAATAAAAATTAAATCAAACAAATGAAATAACTCAAATCAAATCTAAAATTCAAAAGGAAAAGAATAAAAAAACCAATCCCAAAGATTAATTAAGATACTTAAGGATCTTAGTTAGACTTTTTTTTGGAAACTTCATTAGAATTAAGATGTTGAATGGAAAGAGCTCCATCCAAAATGGAATCATTCCATTCTTCATTCTTCAAAACCTAAACAACTTTAACAAAATAAAATGGAATAAAATGAAATTAAATCAATAAGTCATTTGAATTGAAACCACCAAAAGGTAAAAATTAAACAAAATCAAGCGTTGAATTAAAACTTGAACTAGAACGTCCTAGCAAAGACTTACCACACAAGCCCAACTTCTACACACACTAGATTACTTAGGTCACGGACTCTAGATCTAGGTTAGATCATTATGTGATTTTCTTTTAATCTCCTATGATAGGATGTGCTTCACATGTCTGGTGGTGTATTGCTTTAGATTGATGTCTTTGACATTAGATGGTGTTCTTTCTAGATTTAACACTATTTTTTGGGACTGTTAAAGGGATCATTGTAATAAATAAATCATAAAATTATTATTGTTTTAGTGCTGTCTTAACATAGTCCATACAAGTGGGCTTGGTAAGCAACTAATGCTAAGCCCATATGTTTGAGAAATATAAACTGTGATGTGTATTTCCTAACATCTATTTTGCAAGGCTTAAGATTTGACTTTTAAAATGTTAGAAGGTTAGGATCTTCCACCTGAGATGGAGCCCGGATGGATGTCCCTCAAGAAGTAGAGACTTTCTAAAAAGAAGACCCATAGATCTAAACTTGCGTTCTAGGTCGGGTTGTATAAGAACCACTATTTTTTTTTCTTCCGTCTGCAATAGCATTCCAACCACATTGCTCTATTTTATTAATTTAATCTATTTTAAAGCAATAGAAATAATATGCTTTTTCTAGGTTTCTTTCTGTGCTATGTTTATGTTGTGATGAATGCTTAAACATAGGCTCATAGGATTAACTAAATTTTCTACCTAACTAAATCAATCATAACATAAAAGTAAATATAACTCATAATCTTCATATGAAAGCCTAGGTATTAAAGCAAGATAAAATATGTAACAACCTCTTAGCTGGATGTTTTAACATCATGCATAAATCATCTTGTTTAACCTTGTTAAGGAGGACTTCCATCTTTGCTAGAGAACTTGGGCATGACCTTTGAGAGCCTATGATGGAAGAACACCTTTTCTATTCGAATAACCTTTGTAATTGCATGCAGGCATAAATTGCATTCTTATGACCTAAAATGAATCTTGAATCAAAAATCATAAAATATGAAAAATATGCATTAGATGCATCCTCATGCCCTACATGACTAATTAAGGAGTTAGTATAGGTTCATATTTCTTTCCTAAAATGCAAACCATCTTGCATTCATGTGACTTAACTTCATGAATTTAAAATATGCTTAGTGGTGTTAATGGGCCTTCTCCAAGCTGTAAGTCTGAAGAGTCGTGGATAGGCTAGTTCATCATGTGAGAGAATGACCAATGATTCCTAAGGATAGAATTAGGTCAAGCATCCCACATGTGTCAAGCACCTATAGACTAGGTTCAAGCATCCTTTAGAAATAAGTCTTCAACCCTAGCATTTCTCAAGTTGTGCTACTAGAATCACAAGCCTATAGATTTCTAAAAAAAAATCAAACTCAAAATAAAAATTAAATTTCTCCTTACCCAATCATAATGAAATTCTATAGGAGTATTCCAAGATCAATGTATTGCCTACTTTTCCCATGATCCCAAGATAAAATAAACCCCATACTTTTCCATGTAGTTGAAAGTCCCATTTGCCTTAGGAGTCTTTTATTGAAATGATCGAATCCATTACAAGAGAGCATGTTTATCTTTCCAGATAATATGTTTATTCCTTAATGTCATATTTTGTTAACTAAATAAAATATTCCTAAACTCTATGTGGTATCATTTCTTTCCTCTATTCTAGAGAAAACACCAACACCATTAAGTTGATTTTATATTTTTTTTTTAGGTTAAGGTTGCGAGTTAAGTCCATTAATTACTCCTTACCAACACCACTTTAACATAATTAACCTAACCAACATATGCTATGCAACCACATGGAATTTAAATCAACTATTCACCTAGGAAAGAAAGGGGGCTAATGCAATTGGCTCACAATTATTGATTAATTAACCTAAAGGGTTTAATTAAGTACTTTCATAACCTTCCCACACATGTGAGTTAGAAATGGTTTCCTTAAATTTTTCTTAAGTTTTTGAACACCTAAGGATCTACCCAGAAAGAGATTAATTAAGTTTAAATTAATTTTGAAAATTTGATTAAGCTAATTAAATAGATCATTAGTGGATTAATCCTTAATTAGGTTTAAGAAAAGGGGCTTTAGGGAATAACTTGGACCCCAACCCATTCCATAAACCCTCTTCACTTAAACAATGCTTAATTATCTCAATTTAGTGATTAAACAACTGCTCATGCTTAATTACATTTAATATTAGAGTGATTCATTAATTGATTTGCCTAATTAACTCATTAATAAATTCCAAGAAAATTAGGGGAGGTAGAAGTCATCTCACTAAACCTGTCTGAGAAGTTTAGAATTAATTAATGAAATCGTTAAGGAGTAATTAGAATTATTAAGTTTTAAATTAAATCCTAATTAAAGGAAAAATCAATTAGAAATAATTTTATATTATTCCTCTAATTATCTTTAAATGAGCCCTCATTTATATTTTTCTAATTTTTCTACATTTAATTATAAATTTAGGAAGTTTTAGTGATTAAATATCCAAATTAACTAATCCCTCACTGTGATGCAATGTGGCATTCACACATGGCATGACAAGATTCATTATTTAAGTTTTAAAATCATATGCCGCGTCAGTCGACGGTGCACACACTTTCTCCTTGGCCGCCCGATCAAGGATTGGATGATCAGGATAAAATTCATGGCTCTAATGAAAATAATCAATGGATCTAGTGCATTTAAGCAAGGCTGCCCATACAAAACACGCAGGATGGATGGTCCATGATTCATCCCTACCTTTGCCTGCGGGAGATGGAGATCGTCCATCCTCCATGGCTTAATCTAAGCTCACTTGAGCTCGAATAAGGCTAGGATTCAACCCACACCATCTAAGAGCATAGAGAAGAAGATCTAATGGTGGAGGTTCAATGGGATTAAAAATCCCTTCATAAAGGACCAAAGAATTTTCAACCTAAGCTCGATTTTGATTCATACCTCGCTGAAGGCTATCATCGATAGGTTCAACTATTAAGGTAGCTTCGTCTAGTGGAGATGAAGCCCTGTTGAAGGTTTAAAAGTTCAATTTGTAGTGGATCTTCTAATTGACCAAATATTGCTTCAATGGCTTGCAGCTTTGGACTAGGTGAGGCTTCCCATGGCTTTGAGACTTGGGAGAAGCTTTGGATGAGATTGACTTGCCTCCTAGATGGTGCTTGCAAGAGTAATTGGACTTTGGTGGAGTGGTGAGTGAGTTGGAAATTTCTCCTACCTTCTCTATTTTCAGCTTAAGTAAAATTGAGAAGAGAGAAATGGAATGAGCTCTAGAATCCTTAAGGAAGCTTGTGGATGCTTGCCTTTTATCCTCTGAGCTCAATCAAATGCAAGAGTCATCAATTAAATTAGAATGAGGGGGAGTATATCTCCCCCTACTTGAATCGGATGGTCGAGAGCCTTCTTTCCATTTTGATAAAATAGATCAAATTGAATTGGTTGTTTAGGTTGTTAGGCATCCCATGTGGTTTGATTTTGGCAGAGGAGCTGAAGTATGGAGGTGCACATGGGTGAAAATGAGTGTGGGAGGTGATCCATGTAGAAATTTTTAAGTGGGATGGTTGATTATGGCCTTGGGTTGGGTTTGGCTGACCCAAACGCATTGGGTCATGTGCACCACCTCCCTTCGTGTCTAAATGGTCTACTAGGAGAATGCTAAGTGGCCATGAAAAGGAATTGACCAAATTCCAAGTGGATTTGGCCACACGTTACACTTTGATCTAGCAGTAAAATGGTCATTTGGATTTGTTTTTGATTTGGGCATATTTGGTATGATTGTAAAATGGGTTGTGCCAATTTTTAATGAATTTGGAGTTTATTTGATATGATTTGGCTCAAATTTACTCATTTAGGTCAAAATGGGTCACTTTAGGTCAAGTTGACCAATTGGTCAAATTGAGTCAAACCATGGGTTAGGTCTAGTTCATATGACCATTTGAAGTATTTTGGTATATTTTATTTGGTTAAATTTGTTTTAGATTTGGTTTTGGTTCATTTGAATTCATTTAGGTCAAATGGGTCAAGTTGTCCAATTTGACCCATTTGACTTAATTAGGTTAGGTCATGGGTTGGTTTAGGCTTGGTTAATCATTTAAAATGATTTTCAAGCTTTGGTTTCAATCAATTTTGGTTTGGTTTTATTTCAAATTGATTTGACCTTTTAGGTCAAGTTGGGTTCATGGTCAATTGGGCTAGGTTGGGTCTAGTTGGCCAATTGAGGCTTTGGTCAAGTTCACCAAGTGATTTAGAATGAATTTGACCCATTATCTACAATCAATTTGGCTTAGATCAAGTTTTAACACATTTTGACTTTTTAGGTCAACTTGGGCCAACTTAGGTCAAGTGGCCAATTGGGCTAGGTTTGGCTCAAATGATGACTTGGTCAAGTGCAATCATTGATCATGAATTGGTTTATATCAATGGTTTCAATCAATTTGACCTATGGTGGATTTTTGCTAGTTTAGGTTTCATTTGGGCTAAGTGTTGACTTGGTCAAAGGTTAAGTTTTACTTGGTTTTACCCAATTTGAGTGATTGTCAATTATATGATGATTGTTGCTAATAATGTGAAGCTTAGGTGGGCTTAGTTCAATCCAATT
This sequence comes from Cymbidium sinense, assembly GCA_021442155.1. Classification (NCBI taxonomy): domain Eukaryota; kingdom Viridiplantae; phylum Streptophyta; class Magnoliopsida; order Asparagales; family Orchidaceae; genus Cymbidium; species Cymbidium sinense. The sequence goes on from CM038220.1 coordinate 187,528,153, forward strand.
TGGGTAGGATTAGAATTTGGCTAAAAAAGGTACTTTAGGTCACTTTGGGTCAAGTGAGCCTAAATGGGTCAACTGACTTGATCAAGGCTTGATTCAAGTTTGGTTAAACTCACATATGGACTTATGATTGAAATATAAACCCAATTGCAAGTGATTTGGAGTCAAATGGGTTTTGATTCATTTGACAATTTCAAGTTCAAATGATGAACATGGGTTTGAGTTTTGAATTTCATTTTGGTTTGATGATTAAAGTTTATGATTGAATTTAGTTTGTGTTTGAAGGATAGATTGTTTGAAGAGAAAATCCAAAGGTTTGGATTGATTTGAGTTGGATTTGGTTAAGTTCAAGAATTTGACTTGAAATAGTATAGGTTGAATTTTGGTAAGATTTGGGCTTGGGTTTTGAATTTGGTTTTGGTCATTTGAATTTATATTTTATTTATAATTGTGAATATAAATGAGAATATAAATGGGTTATGAGAAAATATTTTGAATTTGAAGTGATTTGGATTTGATTTAGGCTAAGTCCATAAGATGAAATCAAAATGGCTTAGGAAAGATTTGGGATTAGAATTGATCATGGATTTCAATCATTTGGAATTGATTCATGATTTAAGTTTTGGAATTGATTTGGATTTGATAAAATCAATTAGGTTGGAATTGATTTAAGGTTTGATTTGGAATTGATTTGAATTTCAAGTTGATTTAAATTTGAAATTGATTTGAATTTGAAGTTGGTTTGGATTTGAAGTTGATTTGAATTTGAAGTTGGTTTGAATTTGAAGTTGGTTTGAATTTGAAGTTGGTTTGAATTTGAAGTTGGTTTGAATTTGAGGATTGACTTGAAAGAAGGAAGTAATGATTTGGTTCAGGCTATAGGGTAGGCAAATTTTTCTAATACCCTTAAGGCATAACTTATTCTTATGATTAACTCTTCTAAGTCTCTAGGGTTAGGTTAAGTGTTCACCTAATCACTAGAAGTGTCTTAAGACTAAGGAACTCTTAATGTCTAAGAGGAGTCTTATGTCTAAGATGAAGAAGGACTAAGAAACTCTTATTGTTTAAGAGGAGTCCAATGTCTAAGATGAAGAATTTGAGAGCTCACTCCAAAAATGAGGTCAACAAGTAGAGACGGTTCAACTTATCTAGTGTTTTTGATTTGCTCTATGGGTGCTCATTTTTGAACTATGTCGTCACTTGTGTCTTAGAAAACTTGGGATGTTACTTGGTTGATGAAATCAAAAAGAAGAAATGTTGAATCTAAATTTGTTCTCTTTTAAAAAAAATCTTAAACCCTAAACTAAATCTTGAACCCTAAACCTTAAACCTAAACCCTAAACCCTAAACACTACACCCTAAACCCCAAATCCTAAACCCTATACCCTAAACCCTAAACCCTAAACCCTAAACCCTAAACCCTAAAAAGCTAAAAACCTAAACCTAAAAAAAAACCTAAACCAAAACTAACACAAAACCCTAAACCTAAAAAACCTTAAACACCCTAAACCCTAAACTAACTCTAAACCCAAAGCTAACCATAAACCCTAAACCTTAAACCCTAAACCATAAACCCTAACCCTAAACCCTAAACCAATAAACCCTAAACCCTAAATCCTAAACCCTAAATGCTAAACCCTAAACCCTAAACCATAAACCCTAAAAACCTAAAAACCTAAACAGAAATTAAAAAAACCTAATAATGAAATAAATAAATAAACCTAAACACAAATAAAATAAAAAAATAAAAAATAAAATAAAAACCTAAACCTAAACCTAAAAATAAAATAAAATAAAATAAAAAAATAAACTAAAATTAAATAAATAAACCTAAACTAAAAAAAATAAAATAAACCTAAGAATTAAAACCTAAATAAAATAAAAGTAAACATAAAATAAAATAAAATAAACCTAAAATAAAATAAAATAAAACAAAATAAAAACCTAAACCTAAAAATAAACTTAAAAATAAATAAAAAATAAAACATAAAGCCTAAACTAAAAAAAAAACTAAACTAAATAAAGAAAAAATAAACAAAATAAAATAAACCTAAACCTAAACTAAAATAAACTAAACTAAAATAAATAAAAGCTAAACCTAAACCTAAAATAAACTCAACCTAAACCTAAACCAAGATTAAATAAAATAATATAAACTTAAAATAAACCTAAACCTAAACTAAAAAAAAATTAAACTTAAAAGTAAGCCTACAATAAAAACTTAAAACCTATGCCAAAAAAAAAAAACCTTAACCTTAACCTAAAAAAAAACATAAAACCAAAACCTTCAAAATAAAATAAAAATAAAACTCAACTAAAAAATAAACGTAAACCTAAAAAATAAACTAAAACAAAATACCTAAACTAAAATAAATAAACCTAAAATAAATAAACTAAACTAAATAAAAATAAAAAATAAACCTAAATAAAAATAAAAAATAAAATAAACTCAAATAAATAATAAATAAACTAAATAAACCTTAACCTACTAATTTACTTAATTTAATAAAAAATACTAAACCCTAAATCCTAAACCCTAAAACTAACCCTAAGCCTTAAACCCTAAACCTAAACCCTAAACCTAAAACCCTAAAACCTAAACCCTAAACCCTAATTCCCTAAACCCTAAACCCTAAACCTTAAACCGTTAACCCAAAATCCTAAACACTAAACCCTAAAACCCTAAACCCTAATCTATAAACCCTAAACCCTAAAACCCTAAACCCTATACCCTAAACCCTAAAGCCTACAACCCTAAAACTAAACCCTAAACTCTAAACCTTAAACTAACCCTAAACCCTAAGAATGACAAAACCTTAATGGTAGGAACATCACAACTAGGCTCGCCCAGATCTTGGAAAGTGAGGTGAAGGAGGGCGCAGAAGTGGTGGTGGGGGATCTGGAGGTGCTGGTGGATATGGAGAAGGTGGTTATAGAAGTGGTGATTATGGAGGCGGGAGGAGCGATGGAGGTTACAGTCATGGTGGTGGCGGAGGGAGAGATCGGTGATATGATGGCAGATCCCGCTACTCAAGAGGCGGGGGTGGTTCTGATGGAAACTAGAGAAACTGAAGAGTGACCAATCCGATCTGTTACTTATGGAACTGTGTCTCTATAGTATAGATGGTTCTAGTTATCTATGATTTTTGATTTTCTCTAGGGGTGCTCATTTTTGGTCTACGTCGTAGCTTGTGTCTTAAAAAACTTGGGGTGCTACTTAAATGATGAAATAGAAAAGAAAAAATGTTGAATCTAAATTTGTTATCTCTTTAAAAAAAATCTTAAACCCTAAACTAAAACTTGAGCCCTAAATCTAAAATCTAAACCCTAAACCCTACACCCTAAACCCTAAACCCTAAACCCTAAACCCTAAACCTTCAACTAACTCTAAACCCTAAACCTTAAAAAGCTAAAAACCTAAAAACCTAAACATAAACTAAATAAAACTTAAAAGTAAAATAAATAAAAAAACCTAAAAAAAATTAAAAAATTAATAAAATTAAAAAACATAAACTAAAACCTAAACATAAACCTCAACCTAAAAATAATAAAAATAATAAAAATAAAAATAAACAAAAATAAATAAATAAAAACATAAACTAAACTAAAAAAACCTAAATAAAATAAAAGCTAAACCTAAAATAAAAATAAAATATGCCTAAAATAAAATAAAATAAAACTGAATAAAACCTAAACCTAGAAAATAAACCTAAAATTAAAACCTAAAAATAAATAAAAATAAAGCTAAACCCTAAATGAAAAAAACCTTAACCTAAAATAAAATAAAATGAACCTAAACCTAAACTAAAGTAAACTAAACTAAAAAATAAAACATAAACCTAAACCTAAACCAAAACTAAATAAAATAAAATAAACTAAAAATAAACTTAAATCTAAACTAAAAAAATAAAACCTAAAAATAAACCTAAAATAAAAACCTTAAACCTAATCTTAAAAAATAAAATAAAGCTTAAACCTAAACCTAAAAGTAAAAAAATAAAACCTAAACCTAAAAAATTAAAAATAAAACTCTAATAAAAATAAAACTAAACCTAAAAAATAAACTAAAATAAAAAACCTAAACTAAAATAAATAAACCTAAAATAAATAAATTAAACTAAATAAAAAAAAAAAATTAAGTTAAATAAAAACAAAAAAAATAAAATAAACTCAAATAAATAAAAAATAAACTAAATAAACTAAAGAAACTAAATAAACCAAAACTTACTTAATTTTAAAAAAAAATCCTAAATCTTAAATCCTAAACCTAAATCCTAAATCTTAATACCCTAAACCCTAAACCCTAAATCCTAAATCGTAACCCTAAACCCTAAACCATAAACCATAAACCCTAAACCTTAAATGCTTAAATCCTAAACCTTTAAACCCTAAACCCTAAACCCTAAAACCTATAACCCTAAACTCTAAATCCCAAACCCTAAACCCTAAACCCTAAACTGACCCTAAAGCCTAAACCCTAAACTAACACTAAACCCTAAACCCAAGAACAAAGATCCTGTGAGAACATGAATGGCAACAGGCTCATTTAGGGTGGAGGCATGGCAGGTGGCATCACAATGGTGGTGGGGATCTAGAGGTGCTTGGTGGATATGGAGGAGGTAAGCAAGGTCATTATAGGCGAGGAGCAAGGAGGATACATCCATGGTGGTGGTGGAGGGACATATCAGGGATATGATGGAGGATCCCGCTACTCAAGAGCTGGGGGTGGTTCTGATAGGAATTGAAGAAACTGAAGAATGGTCAATTCGATTTAGTGCTTATGGAACTGTCTCTTTATAGTAGAGAAGGTTCTAGTTATCAGGGTTTTGATTTTCTATGGTGCTCATTTTTATCTATAACGCTGTTTATGTATTACAAAACTTTGTTACTTGGTTGATGAAATCAAAAGAAGAAATGTTGAATATGAATTTTTTCTCTATTAAAAAAACCTTAAACCCTAAATCCTAAACCCTAAATCCTAAACTTAAACTAAAACCTAAACCCTAAAGCCTAAACCCTAAATAGTAAACCTTAAACCCTAAACCCTAAAACCATAAACCCTAAACCATAAACCCTAAACCCTAAACCCTTAACCCTAAAACCCTAAACCCTAAACCCTAAACCCTAAACCCTAAACCCTAAACCCTAAAACCATAAACCCTAAACCCTAAACCCTAAAACCTACCATGCTAAACCCTAAACTCTAAAACCCCTTAAATACTAAACCCTAAACTAACCCTAAACCCTAAAGCCTAAAGCCTAAGCTAACTCTAAACCCTAACCATAAACCTTAAACCCTAAACCTTGTATAAAGATGTCATTAAGAGCAGATCTTAAGAATCTAATCTCACATTGCTATGGTAAAGAAAATGTCTTCAAGTGACTTTCTTGTCTACTGGGTTTGAATACCCTAAACCTTAACCCTAAATAATATTATATTACCATATATAGTATAATGTAGCATCATATATTTGAGCATGTAGTGATATGTTTTGGATGTTATAAGATGTTTTGAAATGTTTTAGTAAATTCTAGTATTGTGCCCTATAGTCTATATTAATAAACTGTCTTTTCATTAGAGACTTTTCTAGTTATCTAAGGTTTTTGATTTGCTCTATGCGTGCTCATTTTTTATCTATGTTGTCGTTTGTGTTATAAAAAACTTGCTGTGTTACTTGGTTCATGAAATCAAAAGAAGAAATGTTGAGTCAATTGGTTCTCTGTTAAAAAAAACCAAAACCCTAAACCCTAAACAAAAAATAAAAACTAAACCTAAACAAAACCTCTAAATCAAACCTTAAACTAAACCTAAAATAAAATACTAAAATAAACTAAACCCCAAACCTCTAAACCTAAACCCTAAACCAAAAACCTAAAACTTAAACCTAACTCCTAAACCAAAACAAACTCTAACCTAAACCTAAACTCTAACTAAATAAAACTAAAAATAAACCCTAAACCCTAAAATAAACCCTAAACCCTAAACTAACCCTAACTAAACCTAAACCTAAATTAACCTAAACCCTAAACTAATCTAAACCTAAACTTAAACCTAAAACCTAACTAATAAACCTGCTAATCTTAAACCCTAATCCTAAAACTATAAACTCTAAAGCAAACTAAAACCTTAAACCCTAAACCCTAAACCTTAAACCTAACCCTAAATTAAACCTAAAACCCTAAACCCTAAACCCTAAACCTAAAACCTAACATTCCTAATGATCTCAACCTCTCTCCTCTCAAGATTTGAGTTCTCATCGGTGGATTGGCGTTCTCTCGCTTGTCGGTGCTTCTCTCTCACGTGTGCTCTCCATGGTGTGTGACGCCCTCAATTAGACAAATGGCGAGGCTTTGGTCTCTGGAATCCCCGCCGGCACCTGCGACTTTTGCCCGACTCCACGGGATTCAAGCACTGCTAATGCACCTATTGTTAAATCATTCAAAGACGCAGGATTTAGATCCCAGCCGGTTAATCTCATTTCTACATCTTATCACCGCCAGGTAATGTGTTCGATCGATTTGAGAAACTTGCTAAGCCCTTCGAAGTTCGCTTTGGTGGGTAAATTCTCCCTTGACCCCGACTCTTGATAATATTCGCTCTTTTTTCATAGTTTAAAATTATCGGTACTTTCACTATCGCTTATCAATCCCGCACATTCTTATTCAACTCTCAAATGATTTAGATTATTCGGTTTTCGCCGTCGTTATTTTGTGCATAATTGTCATATGCGGTTATTGAAATGGTCGCCTCTTGATGTCAAAGAGGAATCTCCCATTGTCCCTCTTTGGCTTGCATTTCCTAACATGCGATACATTATGTCACCCATCAAGTTTTGTTTCTTTGCTATGCCTTTTGGTAGACCTCTCCAAATTGACCAACGGCCACTAGATCTAGGCCGTCGTCAGATTCTCGTGAGATAGACATCACAAAAAAATATCCCAAAGAGGTTTGATTGGCTTTTTGGATATAGTCAAAAGTCAAATTCAAAATTTCTCTTTTGCACTCGCAAGATCCACGCACACCACTAATGCTTTGTGCTTCATCCTAATCTCGGAAAAATTTACCACGTAATAAGACTATCATTAATGGAACTGGAAAACCACTATTCTAGCATATGTGCCTAAAGATACTCAAAAGAACCTCTCCTTCCCACACCACCTGATTTGTCTAGTGGAAAACACTCGACCTTGGTACTAAAATGCATTGAGGGGTGTGATACCAATGACATTTTACCTAACCTCACCCCTACTTGTAACTGGTTTCCCAAGATAGCTCTTGCTACATTTAAATCCTACTAAAATCTGAATGGTAGCCTTATATTGGACACCCAACTAAACAATTTGAATGAGAATCATATATGGACCAAAACAATGATGACCCTATGCCTAACATATTGAGAAAGATATTCATATTATTTAATGGTGCTAGAACTTCCCCATCTATTTTCTTCGAGTGATAATCAACAATTGAACCAAATTTCTCACACTCTATCCGATGGGAAGAAGGTGAAATGCCCTCTTCTAAAACATTGTTAGATCCTTCTACTATTCGAACTCAAAATCAATCTCTTCGATGGACATCATTTGGATTCTCGATAGACCTTTTCAAATTGTTAAATACAAAAAACCCTACAAAGCTAAAATTTCTAATAATTTCAATAGAACCACTCTTCTTCTTCCACCCCAAAAAAAAGTAATGTGGCATCATTTCTTTCTCTTTCCTTTCTTTCATCTTTTTTTCCTTTTGGTTGTCTCCTTATGATTAATTTTCTTATTTGGAATATCCAGGGTTGTGGGACTCTTCCTGTCCGCAATCATGTTAGGAGTCTTTATCGTATCCATAATATTAAGTTACTTGTTCTTATTGAACCTCTCATTAATTCTTCTAAGATTGTGTTTGTCGCTAGATCCCTTGGTTTTCATAATTTCTTCTTCAATCTTAATAATAAAATTTGGTGCTTTTGGCACAACTCCATCACCATTTCCATCATTGATGATCTTAACTAATTAATGTCAAAATCTCCTTAGGTGATTTGTCTTTTGGCTCTTTTATCTATGCTTCTTGTAATAGAGTCGGTAGGACATCCTTTGGAATCACTTACACCTTCGCTTCCTCGGCCAACCTTCCCGGTTGGTTGGAGGAATACTATCATAGCTTGGAAAGAAGGGGAGGATGTTCTCCTAACCTTCATTCCATGGAGGACTTCTCAAATATGATCCGATTGTAATTTGATTGACATTGGTTTCAGGGTCTAATTACACGTGGCATAACTCTAGACTTTGGCGTCTAGATAGGACCCTCTTTAATTCTGGATCAATCAAGGGTCACTACCATTGTTGAGCATTTGAGTAACTTTGTCGACCATGCTCCTCTCTGATTTCCTTCAAAAATCCCCACCCGCCTACTCCCTCTCCTTTGATTTCAAAATATGTGGACCCAACATAGTGACTTCACCAATGTCGCTCACTAATTGGATGGCCCCTATTTTCCGGATAATTCCTAAAGGTATGACTCGCCTCTAAGCTCAAAAGACTTAAACAAAATCTCAATTGGTGGAACAAACACATTTTCAAAACCTTTTCACAAATCTTAAAGCTATGGAACAAGAGGTTTGTTCTCTTGAAGAGGTTGTCTCACCGATCCCAAGAAACTGAGGAGTTGAACATTGCCAAGAATACCTTGGCTAATTATCAAAACATGGAAGAAACCTATTACGCCAAAAGCAAGCATATTATGATGGTGACAAAAATACCGTGTATTTTCATGCCATTTGTAATAAACGAGAGCCTTAAACTCGATTAAGAAAATTAAGAACTCTAATGGTGAATGGATAACCGATAATGATATTAAGGATTCTCACATCATTTCCAAACTTTATTAAATTCTAAGCTGTCGGAAACTTTATCAAACACTCATCTTATCCCTTCTATGATTAATAGTGAGGACAATCATTTACTCACTAGTGTCCTTCCAAGAGGAGATTAGTAATACTCTTAAGAACATGAACACCCATTGTCGGTCCCGACGCTATGACCCACTTTTTTTTAGCATTGTTGGTCATTTATTAAAACCGACTGAATGTTATTGATTTCTTTGATGGCAATCCTATTCCCAAATACTTTTCAAGCACTTCTATTGTCCTTATTTCCAAAACTAACAATCCTCAATCTTGGGGCCATTTTAGACCGACATTTTGCACCTTTTCAAAACTTATTGCTAAATTAATAAACAATAGACTTTGCTCTTGCTTCCTAAAATCATCTCCCTAATCAAACTTGTTTTGTTAAAATAGATTAATATCGATAATATTCTTCTTGCAAGAGCTGGTTCATGACATTAATGTCCCTTCTAGAGGAGGCAACATCTTATTCAAATTGGACATCACTAAAGCCTTTGACAATATCTCATGGGAGTTTCTCTTCAAATCGAATTTGTTTGGTTTTTCGATAGATTTATCCGATTATAAAAGGTGTATCACGATATCCGTTTTCGCTATTTTGAATGGTGAGTCCATAGGTTTCTTTCCTTCTAGCCATGGTTTGAGGCAAGGTGACCCACTATCACCTTCTCTTTTATCATCGCTATTGAATACCAAGGAGCCTTAACAATCACGCTAATAATCTAATATGTCTTTTAAAACTCATGGTGGCTTCCCTATTTCTTTCATCTTAGTTTGCGATGATTTCATTATCTTCAACGCTCCCTTCATCATGTTAAAACCATTAAGAACCTTCTAAATGATTTTGGTAAAGTTAGTGCCTTTTCTTAATGAAGGAAAATGTGGTTTTATTCCTTCATCTAAGATTCCACCTAATAGACTTAACCAAATATTTAGAATTACTAATTTTAAGCAAAATCAACTCCTCTTAATTACCTTGCACGCTACAAAGGCCAAAAAAAGATCACACCTTTTGATGATCTAATTAAAAATTTCTAACAAACTTTCTTTGGGAATTTCATTTACTCTTCTGGTAGGCTTACCTTGATCAAGAGCACTCTAAATTCCATGCCTATATATCTTCTCCAAACCATTGTGCCTACCAACTCTACCATCAATAGAATTGAGCGTCTATTAAACAAATTCTTTTGGGGAACCAATACCTCCTCTAAAAGAATGCACTGGTCATCTGGTCCAAAAATTGTGGTACTCTTGAAGAGGGAGGTCTTGTAAATCCATTAAAGAAGTAATCAATGCCTTTTCCTACAAACTTTGGTGGAATTTTAGGAGCAACAATAGTCTTTGGGCAAAATTCATGACTTCCAAATATTGCCAGGGTAAACATCCTCTCATTTGTCCCTTTAAATCGGGGGATTCTCCCGTATGGAGAAGACTATGTTCTGTCAAATGGGATGAATCCTTAATTTTGGGGCATAAACTCGCAATTCCTTCTTTTGGCAAGACAACTAGAGTGGTTGTGGATCCATTGATGACTTACTCTACACTCACTCCACTTCTGCTCTTAGAGTTAATTCATTCTGGCAAAACCACAAGTGGAATACTAGTAAGATTACTGATTCTATTCCTTCTTACATATGATTACTAATATTCCTATCACTAACAATGATCGACATTATCTTTAAGCTATCTCATAATGGGGATTTCAACCTTAAAAATGTGTGGCTTCACACTAAAGACACTGTGATTCTTCTATTGTGTTCTCCAAAATTTGGAATAACAATATCCCCTTCTTACTCTGTCCCAACTTATGTATCCTAAAAATTTATTCTGTGACTCTTTGTTGGGGTAAAGGGTTTTACTTACCTCCAAATGTCAATGTTGTTCCATATTGAGAATGTTAACCATGTTTTATTAATGGGGCTATTGCCTCTAAAATTTGGATTTGGTATGACGATCTATTCAATATCGCCAATTTTAATTGTTCTTTTAATTTATATCAACTTCTTGAGTTTACTTTGACAATGCAATTAAAGGTCATATTAAAATCATAATCGCCATTACTCTTATTTGGTTCATATGGATGGACCGTAATGATGCTAAACATCGGGATTCGTATGAATCACATGAGGATTATTGTTAGAACTAAAACAAAATTTGTGAATTATTTAAAGCCAATTAATTCATCACAAACATTTTAAAGGTCAGAATCTGTAGCTAATAAAGGGCCTCAACCTTCCGCACAAACTTACTATCAAAATGATAGAATGGTTTTTGGAAAAACCTCTTGATCATATTATTAAAATTAATACCGATCTGTCTCTAATAATGGCTCTGGTGGAGGCATTTTCGTGATCTAAGGGCATTATCCTATGTGTTTTTGCTTATCCCCTTATTTCCAAAGACTATTCCTTATACTGAGCTTATGGCACCCACAAAGCTTTAGAAATTTGTATTCAAAATGGTCGGCTCAATATTTGGATAGAGGTGGACGCCTTCTACCGATTGATCTTTTGACTTCTACCAATATGAGCAATGCTTTGTACTATCTCCTCAAGCAAACTAGGGTTCTTCTCTCTCAACTGAATTTTACCATCATCACATGAAGGTAACGCCGTCGATTACCTTAAATCAAAGATTAGACAAGATCATCTTCTTTGATCAATTTACATTACCCAAATACTATGTGGTCTAACTTGGACAACTTCCTTACCAATCATCTAATTCTCCTCTTTTTTTTCTTTTTTTTTGGTTTTCTCGCTTCCTTGTGTTCTTTATGGATACCTCATAGATATCATTGTGCCTTTGTGCTCTTTGCTGACTTGTCTTTCTACCCCTTCTCCTTTAGTTGGAAGATTTATGTTTTGGTATTTTCAATATTATAGGATGTTGAACTATATGCACATTAATCTCTTGAATTGGAATCTGGCCTTACCTGTTAATCGGTTTTATAACTACACCCACTTGGGACTTTACTTTCATTGACAATTATTACTAAACCCCATAAATTAATCATTGGAGGAAGTTATCTACTTTGAATTAGATTTTATACTAACTCTTTAACCGCCTTTTCTCACCGATAATAAGGTTTGAGCATTGCTACTAACTATTTGACTCTAGGCATCAATTAGTGTGCATTATGTCTTGCGCTTTATTTTGGATTATAGTATCTTTTGGCTATTGCTTACATTCCTTGGGACTCTTCACTTTAAAGGCCTTATTCATAAAGGTTCCATCACTTATGTCGAAAGGATTTTGGTTGGTTGTTGGGCTTCAGGATTTTATGTACAGCCAGCTGTCCTTGCTTATATAATGTCTAACCTCGACGCTAATGGAAGAAATTGTAATTTTGTGTCTTTTAATGATTGTTTTGGTCTCAAATTTATCGAATGGATTAGTTTAATTGTGTTTTGGGTTTGAGGTTTGTCGTCATGGTTGTTTGTTGATTTGTTTGTTGATTTGGTTTTTTCATCACTTCTGGCCGCCGCAGATCTTTCTGATGCTCCCGCTTTTCCTCCGCTATCTTTTGCCATCTTGTCTACTCCTTAGCAAGTGGATTTGGACCTTTATTTTCTTAAAATTTGATTGGTAATGATGTCTCTATTTGAATCATCTTCTTATTTTATATTTTCCTTACAATGTTGCATTAGTTGCTCTCATGGGAGTGACTTTCATTGCCCTGATTATTGGGGATCGCTCATTTCGTATGGGTGAATCATATTTACTCATTGTTTATTTTGTAATCTGCATCTAATGGTTTTTGTTACCTTCTTGATTGGAGTGTCATTTCGCTAGAAGTATTATAATCCGATGTTGCCGCTGATGTCTTAAGATGATGTTTGTGGATTTAGTTTATCGACATTCCCCGCTATGTTCTGCTATAATATCTTTTATGCTCAGATTGTGCATCACCGCCCTAATCAAGTTTCTACCGATCTTAACATATGGTTTGTATACTCTCAATGATCTATTATGGCAAGCCTGTGGTATTTCTCGATTGTTATAGGCCGCTATAGATGAATGTCCTTATGTAATTTTCTGATTTTCACCGTCGGATTTGTTTTAGGTGCCGACATTATCGGATCTCTTAATGCTGCAGCTTTAATCTGCTATAAGTTCTGGTAATTTAAACCAGAATTTGATACCTTTCACGCTAGTTTATTAATCAATGCATGAGATTTTTGCTCTTGGCTATGAGCACCTATTGCTTGCTTTTCTTTATTGTTATTTTGCCGATTGATATCCCATCTCTACTTTAATATCTATTTACAGAATGAAATTGTGTTATTTTTTTTCTATATTAGTCTTATTGTTTCGGTTTTGCTTCATGATCGATTTGAGTTTTCAAGGGATTACCATTGTGTATCATTGTGGTACCGCTACTGATAGTTGTGCTAGGTTGTCTCTTTGTCTTGAGATTTATTTTTCTGTTTTTCCTTGTCTCCTCGTTTGGCTCTCTCTTTGTTGCAGTAACATTTCGTGGTCTCATGACCAATGATGTTTCTAATTCTCTCGATGGTGAGGACTTTTAGTGATTTCTATCTATTTTGCTACCTTCGATAACCGTCATATGCCTTAATTTTTTTGTTTATCTACTATTGCCATGTCTACTTTGATTGAGGAGTTTTGCCAATTTGTCTAATTTCCTATCTTTGCCGCCGTTTAAGCTATCGCTCGATTTTAATGTTGAGCTCACTTTTATTCACTTGTTGATTTCTTTTATGTTCCAATGTTGTATTAGCTTTTTGGGTTGGCTTTTGATTGCGTTATTTATCTCTTGTTTTCTCGATTTGCATCACCGCTACCTCTTTTGACGGTTGGTTCATGATGCTTTATTCTCAAGATGGGTATTATGGCCACTTTAGTCTTTTCCTATCTTGAGGTTTCGCTTTTGCTCTCCGCTTTTGATTGATTGTCATGGAATATTTGAATGGTGATTAATCGCTATTGAGCCGCCGCCTAACTGTTTCTGCTAACTCGGTTGATTGCGCTCATTCTCGTGTTGAGCTATGTATTTCTACTATTGCTTTCTCCAGACATTAACAAGGATGCTTCTGGTTGTTTTCACGAAAGATTCATTTATATACCATGTGATTGGGGTGGTGTTAACTATAGCTCATCGACTTATTTAACGATTTTCAGCTAGTATCCTCTGTATCTTCTTATGGAGGGATTATATGTCAACAAATTCTTCTAACATGGCTATTCGTGAGATTCCAAAGATGGCTCACTCACTTATGTTTATGTATTCTCATGTCAAGATGGCTATATTGATGATAATTCTCTTGAATGATACTCCTTATCCTTCGCCTCTTTGCAATTACCTATATATTTTAGATATGATTTTGCTTAGGTTTGCGTAATAAAGCTCACAAGAATATCAACAACCTGGTGCTTCCTTCACAGTTTGTTGGCTATGATGGTCGGATGTTCTCACCCTTTTGGTTTGGTAGTAGCTCATGTGATGTAACCCTTCACAAGTTTGATGCTCATATTTGCATCTCCCATCATGGTGTGATTGAGCCCGAGCCTTCTCTAACCCATTTTCTTATTATCATACATATTATACTATTTTCTTCTACCTTTTGTCCAGATTACCTTAACTGTTTCTAATCTCTCTCTTATTATAACTTTGCGTGTTTTCTTTTATCTTGGTTTGCTCCATATTACCAAGCCCTACAACCATCGAGTTTTGGCCTTATCTTTCTTTAGCTTATTATGTTAATTATCTTGTATCTTTTGATTGTTTAATGTTTTCTTTTGCTCTTGTACTTAGTTGGGATTTACTCCTTCGACAGCTCTGAGCGAGGTTTGAGTTTATCCCTTTAAGGACCTTGTAACCTTTTTTTGTGGCAATAAAATACCCCTCAGATAATGGGTTTCCTAAAAAAAAAAAAAAAAAAGAAACCCAAAACCTAAACCCTAAACCTACAACCTTAAAACCTAAAACCTAAACCCTACACCCTGAAAAACCCTAAACCCTAACCCTAAACAGTAAAAGCATAAACCACAAAACCATAAACCCTAAACCCTTAACCCTAACCCTAAACCCTAAATGAAATAACAAAACCCTAAATCTTAAACCCACACCTAATAAAACCTAAACACTAAACCTAAACCCTAAACCCTAAAACTTAAACCCTAAATGCTAAACTAACCCAAAAAACCTTAATCAGATACCTAAACCTAAGCTAAACCTAAAAACCCAAAACCCTAACCTTAAACCCTAAACCTTAAAAACTAAACACTAAGCCCCAAATCCTAAACCCTAAACCCTAAAACCCTAAACCCTAAACCCTAAAACCCTAAACCCTAAATCCTTAACCCTAAACCCTAAAAACCTAAAAACCTAAACCTAAACTAAACAAAACCAAAAAATAAAGTAAATAAAAATTCCTAAACCTAAATAAAATAATAAAATAAAATAAAATAAAAACCTAAACTAAAACCTAGACCTAAACCTAAAAATAAAATAAAAGAAAAGTAAAATAAATAAAAATAAAATAAATAAAACCTAAAGTAACTAAAAAAAAATAAAATAAACCTAACTATAAAAAAGTAAATGTAAATTAAAATAACATAAACCTAAAATAAAACTAAATAAAACCAAAACTTAAAAAATAAACTAAAATAAATAAAAATTAAAACCTAAGCCCTAAACTAAAAAAAACCTAAACCAAAAATAAAAATAAAATAAACAAAAATAAAATAAACTTAAACCTAAACTAAAATAAACTAAACTAAAATTAATAAAACCTAAATCTAAACCTAAAATAAACTAAACCATAACCTAAACTTAAACAAATAAAATAAAATGAACTAAAAATAAACCTAAACCTAAATTAAAAAATAAAACTTAAAATAAACCTAAAATAAAAACCTAAAACCTAAACCTAAAAAAATAAAATAAAAACCTAAACCTAAAAAATAAAAAAAATAAAAATCAACTAAAAAATAAACCTAAACCAAAACCTAAACCTAAAAAAAACTAAAATGAAAACCCTAAACTAAAAATAAATAAACCTAAAATAAATAAACTAAACTAAATAAAAATAAAAAATAAACCTAAATAAAAAATATATAAATAATAAAATAAACTAAAATAAATAATAAATAAAATAAATAAAAAACCTGGTTTACTTAATTTAAAAAGAAAACCTTAAACCCTAAATCCTAAGCACTAAACATATAACACAAAACCTTAAACACTAATACCAAATCCTAAATCCTAAAAAAACCCTAAACCTAAACCCTAAAAGCATAAACCCTAAACCCTAAACCTAAACCATAAACCCTAATCCCTAAACCACAAACCATAAACCTAAACATAAAGTAACTAAATAATATAAAAAATAAACCTAAACCATAAAACTAATAAACCTAAACAAGAATATAACCTAAAACATCAAACCAGATCAAATAAGGAGGAGAAATTAAAAATCTAGGTCTGGTGGATATGGAGGTGTAAATGTGGAATGAGGTTATACTGGTGGTGAGGAGAGATCGGGATATGATGGTGGATCCACTACCGAGAGGTCGGGGTGGTTTAAACCGGAGAAATTGAAGAATGATTGATCCATCTACTACTATGGAATTGTGTCTTTATAAGAGACGTTTAGTTACCTAGGGTTTTGATTTGTTCTATGCGTTCATTTTTTATAAGCTTCTATCATATAAAACATGGTGTGTTACTTCATGAAATCAAAAAAAGAAATGTTGAATATGAATTGGTTCTCTTAAAAAACTAAAACCATAAGCCCTAAACTAAAACCTTAACCCTAAACCTAAAACCTAAACCCTAAACGCTAAATCCTATGCCCAAAAAACCCTAAACCCTAAAAATCCTAAACCCTAAACCCTAAACCCTAAACCCTAAAACCCTAAACCTAAACTAAACTCTAAACCCAACCTTAAATGCTAAACCATAAACCCTAAACCTTAAAAAGCCCTAAACACTAAACCCTAAACCCTAAACCCTAAGCTCTAAAACCATAATGCCTAAAACCCTAAACCCTAAACCCTAAACCCTAACTCTAAATCATAAACCTTAAACCCAAACCTAAACCTAAACCTAAAGTAATAAATTAAAAAAATAAAACCTAAACCCTAAAACCTAATAAACATAAACCTAAACCTTGAGAATGGGTAAAACCTTGACTAAACATCATAACTGCTTAGATTTATAAAATGGATAACATCTAAGTAAATAAAAGTTAATGGTGGTGGTGGTGGGAGAGAAGATATGATGGTATCTAATAACCTGAAATAGAAACTATGTCTAAAGAGATGGTTTAGTATAGGTTTTAATATGCTTGCTTATTTTTTGATCTATGTCGCCACTTGTGTCTAAAACTTGGTGTGTTACTTGGGATGAAATCAAAAGAAGAAATGTTGAATTTAAAAGAAACCAAAACCCTAAACTCCTATAACCTAAACCTAAAACATAAACCTAAACTAAAACTAAACTATAAACTAAAACTAAACCTAAAACCCTAAACCTAAACTAACCCTAAACTATAAACCCTAAACCTCAAACTTAAACCTAAACCTAAACCCTAAACAAACCCTAAACCTAAATAAATAAACCCAAACCTAAACCCTAAACCTAACCTAAACCTAAACCCTAAACTAAACCTAAACCCTAAAACCTAAACTATAAAACCTAAAATAAATAAACTAAAAATAAAAATAAATAAAAACCAAAAATAAATAAAATAAAAACCTAAACTTAAAAGAAAATATAATAAAAATAAAAAAAAAATTAAAAAACTAAAATAAAATAAGTAAACCTAAACTAAACTAAAAAAACATAAAACCTAAATAAAATAAAACTAAACCTAAAATAAAACTAAAATAACCAAATATATAAATATAAATAAAAACTAAACCTTAAAGAAAAAAAAACAAACCTAAAATAATAAGAAATAAAAACATAAACCCTAAACTAAAAAAAAACTAAACTAAATTAAAAATATAATAAACTAAACCTAAACTAAAATAAATTAAACTAAAATAAATAAAACCTAAACCTAAACCTAAACTAAATAAAATAAAATAAACTAAAAATAAACTTAAACCTAAACTAAAAAAAATTAAATCCTAAAAATAAACCTAAAATAAAACCTAAACCTAAACCTAAGAAAATAAAACCTAAACTAACCTAAAAAATATAACCTAAACCTAAAAAATAAAATAAAAATAAATCTAAACTAAAAAACTAAACCTAAACCTAAATCTAAACCTAAACCTAAAAAATAAACTAAAATAAAAAACCTAACCTAAAATAAATAAACCTAAAATAAATAAACTAAACTAAATAAAATAAAAATAAACCTAAATAAAAATAATAAAATCAACTAACAAAACCAAATAAACCTAAACCTACCAGTTTACTTAATTTTAAAAATAAAAATAAAAAACTAAAAAAATTTTAAAAAAATAGAAAACCTTAACCCTATAACCTTAAACCTAAATCTTAAACCTATAACCCTAAACCCTAAACCCTAAAACCCTAAATCCTAACCTAAACCTTAAACCCTAAACCCTAAATTATAAACTAAACCTAAACCCTAAACTATAAACTAAACCTAAACCCTAAACCCTAAACCCTAAACCCTAAACTAAAACCTAAACTTAAACTAAATAAAACA
This sequence comes from Cymbidium sinense, assembly GCA_021442155.1. NCBI lineage: Eukaryota > Viridiplantae > Streptophyta > Magnoliopsida > Asparagales > Orchidaceae > Cymbidium > Cymbidium sinense. The sequence continues at coordinate 187,546,697 of CM038220.1, forward strand.
TAAAATAAAATAAATAAATAAAACAAAACCTAAATAAAAAAATAAAAAAAAATAAAACCTAAACTAAAACCTAAACCTAAATTAAAAAATAAAATAAAATAAAATAATAAATAAAACTAAAATAAAATAAATAAAACCTATTAAACTAAAATAAAATAAACTAAGAATAAAAAAAACCTAAATAAAATAAAACTAAAATAAAATAAAATAAAATAAACCTAAAAAAATAAAATAAAAACTAATTAAAAAACCTTAACTAAAAAAAATAAACCTAAAATAAATCAAAATGAAACCTAAACCCTAAACTAAAAAAAAACTAAACCAAAAAAATAAAAATAAAATAAACAAAATAAAATAAACCTAAACCTAACCTAACTAAACTACTAAAATAAAACCTAAACTATAAATAAACCAAAATAAATAATAAAATAAACTAAATAAAATAATCAATAAACCTAAAAAAATATAAAATAAAGTAAACAAAAATAATAAAAAATAAAGTAAATATACTAAATAAACCTAAACCTACAAATTACTTAATTTAAAAGAAAATAAACTATAAACCCTAAACCCTTAAACCTAAAACAAACCTAAACCCTAAATCCTAAAACCTTAAGCCTAAACTCTATACTAACCATAAACCCTAAACCTTAAACTAACCCAAAATCATAAAGCCCAAAAATCCTAAACTCTAAAACCCTAAACCTAAACCTTAAACTATAAACTAAAACTAAACTAAATAAACCTAAACCTAATATTTTAATTTATTAAAATAAAATAGTAAAAAATAAAAAATAAACCCTAAACTAAACCCTAAACCCTAAACTAAACCCTAAACTAAAAACCCTAAACCCTAAAACCTAAAACCTAAACCCTAAACCTAAAACTAAACCTAAAATAAACCCTAAACTAAACCCTAAACCTAAACCCTAAAACTAAATCTAAACCACAAATCTAAACCCTAACCCTAAACTTAAACCCTAAACCTAAAACCTAAAACCTAAACTAAACAAAATAAACCTAAAAAATAAAATAAATAAAACTTAAACTTAAATAAAATAAAAAATAAAATAAAATAAAAAGCTAAACTAAAACCTAAACCTAAACCTAAACCAAAACATAAAAATAAAATAACTTAAAAATTAAAAATTAAACTAAAATTAAAAAAATAAAAACATAAAATAAACTAAAAAAATAAAATAAACCTAAAAATAAAAAACATAAATAAAATAAAAACAAATGTAAAATAAAAATAAATAAACCTAAAATAAAATAAAATAAAAACTAAATAAACCCTAAACCTAAACCCTAAACCCTAAACCTTTAACCTTACAACCTTAAACCCTAAACCCAAACCATAAACCCTAAACCCTACACGCTAAACCCTAAATCCCAAACCCTAAACCCTAAACCCTAAACCATAAAAACCTAAAAACAAAACTAAACTAAATAAACTAAAAAATAAAATAAATAAAAACCTAAACCTAAACTGAAAAATAAAATAAAAAATAAAAATAGAAATAAACTAAACTAAAATAAATAAAACCTAAACTAAACTAAAAATAAAATAAACCTAAGAATAAAACCTAAATAAAATAAAATTAAACTAAAATAAAAATAAACATAAAATAAAATAAAATAAAAACTAAATAAAATCCTAAACATAAAAAATAAACCAAAAAATAAAAAATAAAACCTAAGCCTAAACTAAAAAAAATTAAACCTAAAATAAAATTAAAGTAAATAAACAAATAAAATAAAAAACCTAAACTAAAATAAATGAAACCTAAACCTAAACCTAAATAAACTAAACTTAAACTAAATAAAATAAAATAAACTAAAAATAAACCTAAACCTAACTAAAATAAACCTAAAATAAACCTAAAACCTAAACAAAAAAATAAAATAAAAAAACCTAAATCTAAAAATAAAGAAAATAAAACCTAAACCTAAAAAAATAATATAAAAGTAAAACTAACTAAATAATAAGCCTAAACCTAAAAAATAAACTAAAATAGAAAATCTAAACTAAAATAATTAAATTAAACTAAATGAAAATAAAAAACAAAAATAAAAATAAAAAATAAAATAAATTAATATAAATAAACAAATAAACAAATAAACTAAATAAACCTAAACCTACCAGTTTACTTAATTAAAAAAGAAAACCTTAAACTTGAAATCTTAAACCCTAAACCCTAAATCATAAACCCTTAAACTAACCCTAAACCTTAAACCCAAAAAAATACTAAACCCTAAACCCTAAACCTTAAACCCCAAACACTAAACCCTAAATGTTAAACCCTAAACCCTAAACCTTAAACCCTAACCCTAAATCCTAAAACCCTAAACCCTAAAGCCCAAACCCTAAACATTAACTTAAGGTAACTAAATATATTAAAAAATAAACCTAAGCCCTAAAACCTAGTAAACCTAAACCAAAACCTAAACCCTTAGAATGGGCAACCTTGACATAACATCACCATCAAGCCCCATCTAGACCTAGGAGAAGGCGAGGTGGCGCTTATCACATCTATGGGGATCCAAGGTGTTGGTGGATAGTGGTGGTCGAGCGGTGGTTATGGAGGCAGGAATGAGGTTACCATGGTGGTGGCGGAGGGAGATCAGGACACGATGGTGGATCCCGCCACTGAGAGGCCGGTAGTTCGATGGGAACCAGAAACTAAAGAACAAAATATATGATATGCTGCTTATCGAACTGTGTTTTTATGGTAAAGACGATTATAGTTATCTAGGGTTTTTGATTTACTCTATGCATGCTCAATTTTTATTTATGTCGTCGCCCGTGCCTTAAGAAAACTTGGTGTGTTACTTGGTTGATGAAATCAAAAAGAAGAAATATTGAATCTGAATTTATTCTCTATTAAGAAAAATCAAAAACCAAAAACCCTAAACTAAAACCTGAACCCTAAACCTAAAACCTAAACCCTAAACCCTATAATCCCTAAACACTAAATCTTAAACTGTTAACCCAAAATCCTAAAACCCTAAACCCTAAACCCTAAACCCTAAAACATAAACACTAAACCCTAAACCCTAAACCCAAAACCCTAAACCCTAAACTTAAACCGTAAATTGCCAACACTAAACCCTAAGCCCTAAACCCTAAGGTAACCCTAAACCCTTAAAAGCAATAAACCTTAACCTAAACTAAAAAAAAAACCTAAAAATAAAATAAATAAATAAACCTACAAAAAAATAAAATATAAAAATAAAATAAAATAAATATGTAAACCTAAACCAAAACCTAAACCTAAAAAGAAAGTAAAATAAAAAACTAAAACTAAACTAAAATAAAATAAATAAAAATCTAAACAAAACTTAAAAATAAAAAACCTAAATAAAATAAAAATTAAACCTTAAAATAACCTAAAATAAAATAAAATAAAAACTAAATAAAATCCTAAACCTAAAAAATAAATAAGAAAATAAAACCTTAACATAAACCTAATCTAAATTAAATAAATTAAACTAAATATAAACTAAACCTAAACTAAAAAATAAAACCTAAAAATGTACCTAAAATAAAAAACCTAACCTAAAAAAAAAAATAAAATAAAAAACTAAAACCTAAACCTAAAATAAAAAAATAAAACCTTAACCTAAAAAAAAATAAATAAAATAAAACTAAACTAAAATAAATAAACCTAATAAAAATAAACTAAAATAAAAATAAAAAAATAAAATAAACTAAAACAAACTAAAATAAATAAAAAAATAAACTAAATAAAATAATTAAATCTAAACCTAACGCCTTACTTAATTTAAGAAAAAAATCAATATAAAAAAACACCTAAACTCTAAGCCGACAACCCTAAACCCTCAACCATAAACCTACAACCCTAAACCCTAAACATTAAACCCTAAACCCTAAAAAACCATAAACCTTAAACCTTAAACCCTAAACCCTAAACCCTAACCCCTAAACTTTAAACCTTGAACTATAAACTCAAAACCCTAAACCCTAAACTAATCCTAAACCTAAATGTTAAACTATAAACTATAATGTTAAACTATAAACCCTAAACCTTAAACTAACCCTAAAAAATCTAAACCTAAACCATACACCTAACTTAAAACTAAACCTAAACTTAAACCCTAAATAAACTTACACCTTAACTAAACCCTAAATCCTAAACTAAACTCTAAACTAAACCCTAAACCTAAACTCCTAAACCTAAACCCTAAACTTAAACAACCCTAAACTAAAAACTTAAACCCTAAAGTTTAAACCCTAAACCTAAACTCCCAAAACCCTAAACTAAAACCTAAACACTAAATGCTAAACCTAAATCTAAACCTAAACCTAAACTAAACCTAAATCAAACTAAACCTAAACCCTAAATCCCAAACACTAAACCTTAAACCCTAAACCCTAAACCATAAACCTTAACACTAAATGCTAAACCCTAAAACCCTAAACCCTAAAATCCAAACCCAAAACCATAAACACTGAACCCTAAACCCTAAACCCTAAATATAAACTTAAAATAAATAAAAATAAAACCTAACCTAAAAGCCAAACCTAAATGATACTAAACCTAAGAATGGGCAGGACCTTGATGAGTGAACATCACCAAACCAAGCTCACCAGATCTGATTGGAGGCTAAGAGAGGCTGATTATTGTGGGTGGTGATGGATCTAGGCTGTGGATAAGGTGGCAAAGCTATGGAGGTGGGAGGAGCGATGAGGTTACAACCATGGTGGTGGTGGAGGAGAGATCAGGGATATGATGGCTGATCCCACTACTCAAGAGGGTGGTTCTGATGGGAACGAAAAACTAAAGAATGACCAATCCAATCACTGTATGGAACTGTCTTTAAGACAGTTCTAATTATCTAGAGTTTTTTTTTTCTATGTGTGCTCATTTTTATCTATGTCATCACTATGTCTTAAAAATTGGTGTGCTACTTGGTTGATAAAATTGAAAATAACAAAATGTTGAATAATTTGTTCTCTACTAAAACCCAAAACCCTAAACTAAAACATAAACCTTAACCTAAAACCTAAACCCTAAACCTAAACCTAAAATATAAACCCTAAACCTAAAACCTAAAACCCACTAAACCTAAACCCTAAACATAAAATCCTAAACCCTAAACCTAAACCCTAAACCTTAAAGCCTAAAACCTAAACCCTAAACTTTAAACCCTAAATCCAAAAACCTACAACCTAAACCCTAAACCCTAAACCCAAAACCCTAAACCCTAAACCCTAAACCCTAAACCTAAAAACCTAAAAACCTGAACCTAAACTAAATAAAACTTAAAAATAAAATAAATAAATAAACCTAAACATAAATAAAATTAAAAAAAAATAAAATAAAACCTAAACTAAAACCTAAACCTCAACCCTTAAACCTAAAATAAAATAAAATAAAAATAAAACTAAACAAAAAATAAAATAAATAAAACCTAAACTAAACTAAAAAAAAAATAAACCTAAAATAAAAAAAATAAAAAAATAAAATAAAACTAAACCTAGAATAAAATAAAATAAACTTAAACTAAACCTAAATCTAAAATAAAAAAAAATAAATCTAAAAAATAAAATAAAATAAACTAAAAAAAAATAAACCTAAACCTAAAAAATAAACAAAAATAAAAACCTAAAAAAAATAAAAACCTAAAATAAATAAACTAAACTAAATAAAAATAAAATAAACCTAAATAAAAAAATAAGAAATAAAATAAACTAAAATAAATAAAAATAATAAGTAAACTAAATAAACTAAAAACTAAATTTAAAAAATAAAAAAAAAAAAAAGAAAAACTTAAACCTACCCTAAAGCTAAAAAACAAACCTATACCCTAAAGCCTAAAGCCTAAACCCAAATCCTAAATCCTAAACTCTAAAACCTCAACTAAACCCTAAACCTACAACCCTAAACCCTAAACCCTAAACCCTAAACCCTAAACGAAAAACTTACTACCCTAAACCCTAAATGCTAAAAAATCCTAAACCCTAAACCTTGAACCCTAAAACCCTAAAACCTTAAACCCTAAACCCTAAACCCTAAACCCAATCCCTAAACCCTAAACCATAAATAAACCTTAAAATCTAAAACCTAAATAATAAACCCTAAACCCTAAAACCCTAAACTCTAAACCCAAATTTAACCCTAAACCTTACACTAACCCTAAACCCAAAACCCAAAACCCAAAAAACCCTAATGCTTAAATCCTAAAACCTAAACCCTAAGCCCTAAACCCTAACCCTAAAACCTAAACCCTAATTCCCAATCATTCTGATTTAGATTTCTCTCCCCAATATGCAAATCCATTTCGTTAACATCAATTCTTTTGTTGGTGCTTTATTTTGTCGATCATTACAAATTGATTAGGCAACCTATGAAATCTCATCCTTCAAGAATCCTCTGAATTGGACATTACTAATAAAACCCCAAAAAATGTAGTTGGGATCTAAAATTATGGTTACATGCAAAGAATTGAATTTGAAAATTTCCTTTTGGTTCTCACAAAAATCCACGGCATGATAATCAATATTTCATTCTTCATCCTCACCTAAAAGAAAATCCCTGTTAATGAAACTTATTCCTAACCCTAGGCCAACCATATTAAATATCAAAAAACTACTTTGAAAAAAAAAGGATTCTTTGAATGTTCCAAATAAGGTTGATTTACCTTTCACTTCTTCTATGCAATTGAAGGCTTTGAATGTGAATAATGATAACTTTTCTAAACTTTTGAATGAGGATTATGTTTCCTCTGATTCAATCATTGCATCCTTGTTGGCTTTGATAGATAAAATGAAGCTTTAATGAGAACATAAATGAGGAATTTAATATACATCATTCTAATTCAATGGTGAATATGGTTTAATACCTCATGATAATCGGTTAATAAACTGATTCCATATTCCAAATAATGATTTAGCTTCTCAAAAGTTTTGCTTTTATCAAATAATTTGACTAATGATGAGGAAGGGTTTGGTGTTCCCACTTGCCTTCTTAATAAATTCTGCTCCTCCCTTGTTATTCCTAAAGCTTATTTGTCTTTAAATTCTAGTGTCTTGGAAGAAAGAGAATTCACTTCTCATTAGAGATTTCTCCTAAATCTTGACTAATGTTGCTAAATCCTTTTGGATGATGATTCAAAGGGCAAAAAAATGGCTTCCAAACTTTATATTAAATAGAAAAAAAAATGTTAAAATTTTTCTCCCAAATTACTAAGAAACACTAGAGTCAGCCTCTCTCTCTTCTCTCAATTAACTTTTACTCCCTCCCACCCTTTCTTTTTTATGTTTAATTGTTTAGCTTTGAATGTTAGAGATTGGTACTCTCTCTATTCATAATCATATTAGAAATCTTTGTCGTATCTATAATATTTTCTTACTTGTTATTCTTGAGCCACTTATTCATGCCAATAAAATTAACCATGTTGCTAGAATGATCAGTTTCAACAAATTTTTCTCTAATGTTAGTAATAAGATTTGGTGTTGTTGGAATAACTTTATAGACGTTTCTATTCTTGATGATTTTCATCAAGTTATGAATGCTCAAATCTCTTATTGTGGTTATTGTGTTTTGGGCTCTTCTCTTTATGCATCTTGTAATAGATCCGTAGAAATCTTCTTTTAACTTGACTAATGTTGCCACCTAATAAACCTTGGGTTGGTGGTGATTTCAATAATATTTTGTTCTCTTAAAAAAATGGTGGTGCTCTCCTAATATTCATTCCATGGAAGAATTTTCCAATATGATCCTTGATAGAAATCTGGATAATATTGGTTTTAAGGGTTCTAATTAAACTTGGCAAACTCTAGAATTTGGCAAAGAATAGACCAGATTCTTTTTAATACTCATTGGATTACTCAATGGCCTATTACTTATAGATCATTTGGTAACCTAATCATGCTCCTCTTTGGTTTCTATTAAAATAATTCTAATAGATTAAACTTCTCCTTTTAGATTTTAAACATGTGGATTCTAAACCTAAACCCTAAACCCTAAACCCTAAAACCCTAAACCCTAAACCCTAATCCCTAAACTAAACCTAAACTTAAATCTAAACTAACCTAAACCTAAACCCTAAACTAAACCCTAAACCTTAAACTAACATAAACCTTAAACTAAATAAAACCAAAAAAATAAACTTAAACTAAGTTTTAAACATAAAATCTTAAAAAAACATTAAACCTTAAAATAAACCCTAAAACCCTAAACCCTAAATAATAAACTCTAAACCTAAATTATAAACCCTAAACACTAAACCATAAACCCTAAAACCCTAAAACCTAAACCCTAAAACCCTAAACCTACAACCCTAAACCCTAAACCTTAAACCCCAAACCCTAAACCCTAAACTAACCCTAAACCCTAAAGCCTAAACCTAAACCCTAAACCCTAAATCCTAAAAACCTAAAAACATAAACCTAAACTAAATAAAACCTAAAATTAAAATAAATAAAATAACCTAAACTTAAATAAAATAAAATAAAAACCTAAACATAATCCTAAACCTAAAATAAACTAATTAAATAAAAAAATAAACCTAAAAAAAATAAAAAACTAAATAAAATAAAACTAAATCTAAAATAAAAATAAAATAAAAACTAAATAAAAACTTAAACCTAAAAAATAAACATAAAAAATAAATTAAAAATAAAACCTAAACCATAAACTAAAAAAAAAAACCTAAACCTAAAATACAAATAAAATAAAATAAAATAAACTAAAATAAACTAAACTAAAATAAATAAAACTTAAACCTAAACCTAAAATAAACTAAACCTAAACCTAAACTAAACCTAAATAAATAATAAACCTAAAAAATAAAATATAAATTAAAATAAACTAAACCTAAACTAAAATAAACTAAAATATAAAACTAAAACCTAAAACCTAAACCTAAAAAATAAAATAAAAATTGAAACCTAAACCTAAAAAATAAAAAAATAACCTAAACCTAAAAAAATAAAATAAAAAATAAACTAAACTAAAATAAATAAACCTAAAATAAATATATAAAATAAAATAAAAAATAAAATAAACTAAATAAACCTAAACCTAAACTATTTTAATTTAAAAATAAATAAATAAATAAAACCCTAAAACCTAAAACCATAAACCCTAAATCCTAAAACCCTAAACCATACTCCCTAAACCCTAAACCCTAAACTCTAAACCTATAACCCTAAACCTCAAACTAAACCTAATTTTAAACCTTAACTAAAACCTAAACCTAAAACTAAACCTTAAACTCCTAAACCTAAACCTTAAACTCTAAACCTAAACCTTAAACCTAAACTAAAACCTAAACTAACCCTAAACAAAACCTAAACCAACTCCTAACTAAAACTCTAACCTAAATAACCCTAAACTATAAACCCTAAATCCTAAACTCCTAAACTCTAACTTAAACCCTAAACTAAAACCCTAAACCCTAAACCTAAAACCCTAAACTTAAACCCTAATTAGATTTAAACTATAAGTTTCTAAACTAAAACCATAAACCTTAAACTTAAACCCTAAACCTAAACCTAAACAAACTTAAAACCTAAACTAAACCCCCCTAAACCCTAAATTGTAAAACCCTAAACCCTAAACTAATAAACTAACCTTAAACCCTAAAGTAAACACTAAACTAAACCTAAAACCATATATAAACCCTAACCCTAAACCTTAAAAACCTTAAACCAAAAAAACCATAAACCCTAAACACTAATCCCTAAACCATAACCCTAAACCCTAAACCTAAACCTAAAGTAACTAAAAAAAATAAAGCTAAACCCTAAAAGCTAATAAACCTAAACATAAACCTAAACCCTAAGAATGGGTAGAACCTTGACAGAACATCACCAACTGTGCTCAAGACCGCCATGGAGTAAGGGGAGGCGTTATCATAAGTGGTTGTGGATCTGAGGCTGGATATGAAGGTGGATGGAGGGATGAGCAAGGAGGTCATAGCCTGGTGGTAGAGGAGAGAGATTAGGGATATGATGGTGGATCCGCTAATCGAGAGGGTGGTTCTGATGGAAGGGAATTTGAAGAACTACCATCCGATCTACTACTTATGGAACTATGTCTTACAAGATGGTTCTAGTTATCCAGGATTTGTTATTTGCTCTATGCATGCTCATTTTTGATCTATGTCATCACTTGTGTCATATAAAACTTGGTGTGCTACTTGATTGATGAAATAAAAAAGAACAAATGTTAAATCTAAATTTATCTTCTATTAAAAAAATCAATACACCCTAAAAGCTAAACTCTAAACAATAAACTAAAACTTAAACCCTAAACCTAAAACCTAAACCCTGAACCCTAAACCCTAAACCCTAAAACCTAAAAATGCTAAACCATAAACCTTATAAAAAAACCCTAAACCCTAAACCCTAAAAATGTAAATCGTAAACCCTAAACCCTAAATTCTAAAACCTACAACCCTAAACCCCAAACCCTAAACCCTAAACCACAAACTAACCTTAAACCTTAAACTCTAAACCCTAAAAATCTAAAAACCAAAATCTAAACTAAATAAAACCTAAAAATAAAATAAACCCTAAACCCTAAACCTAAACATAATAAAAAAATAAAATAAAATAAAAACCTAAACCAAAATGTAAACCTAAACCAAAAATAAAATAAAATAAACTAATAAAATAAACTAAAATAAAATAAATAAAACCTAAACTAAACCAAAAAATAAAATAAACCTAAGAATAAAAAACCTAAATAAAATAAAAACAAAATGTAAAATGAAAATAAAATAAACCTAAAATAAAATAAAATAAAAATCTAAACCTAAAAATAAAAATTAATCTAAAACCTAAAAAGAAATAAAAAATAAAAGGTAAACCCTAAACTAAAAAAATACTTAAACCTAAAATAAAAATAAAATAAATCTAAACCTAAATTAAAATAAATAAAACCTAAACTTAAAATAAACTAAACCTAAACCTAAATCGAAACTAAATAAAATAAAATAAACTAAAAATAAACTAAACCTAAACATAAACCTAAAATAAAAAATTAAAACCTAAAATAAACCTAAAATAAAAAACCTAAACCTAAACCAAAAAAAAAATAAAATAAAACTAAAACCTAAATCTAAAAGAAAAAATTAAATCTAAATCAAAAAATAAATAAAATTAAAACAAAACTAAAATAAATAAAACCTAATATAAATAACCTAAACTAAATAAAAAAATAAAATAAACCTAAATAAAATAAAATAAAATAAAATAAATAAAAAATAAATAAATAAACTAAATAAACCTAAACCTACCAGCTTACTTAATTTAAGAAAAAATAAATTAAAAAAAAATCTAAACCCAAAACTGTAAACCCTAAACTCTAAAAACCCTAAACCCTAAATCCTAAACCCCAAACTAAAATTTAAACCTAACCTAAACACTAAATAAACCCTAACTTAACCCTAAACTAACCTAACCCTTAAACCTAAACCTAATTTAAACTAAACCTAAACCTAAACTTAAACCCTAAACCTAAACCTAAAATCCTAATAAATTTTAAACCTAAAACCTAAACTTAAACTAATAACTCTAAACTAAACTTAAACCCTAAAGATTAAATCCTAAACCTAAACCCTAAACCCTAAATCTCTAAACCTAAACCTAAGTTCTAAACCTAAAATCATAAACCTTAAACTCAAAACCATAAACCTAAACTTAAACCCTAAAACTCCAAACACTAAAACCTAAACCAAACCTAAACTCCTAAACCCTAAACCCTAAACCCTAAATTCAACCCAAAACCTAAATCTAAACTTAAACCAAAACTAACCCTAAACCAATAACCTTAAACCCTAAACTAAATCATAAACACTAAACCTAAACCTAAATCAAAACCTAAAACCCTAAACCCTAAACCCTAAACTGAAATCATAAACCCTAATCGCTAAACCCTAACTCTGAACCCTAAATGTAATCCTAAACCTAAAGTAACTAAATAAATAAAAAAATAAACCTAAACCCTAAAAGCTAATAAACTTAAACATAAACCTAAACCCTAAGAATGGGCATAACCCTGATGGAACATCGAAATTAGGCTCACGCTAGATCCTGGAGGCAAAGGTGGGAGCTGATTATCGTGAGTGGTGGGGGGATCTAAAAGTGCTGGTTGATATGGAGGTGGAATTTTTGGAGGAGGGACGAGTGATGGAGGTTACAAATGTGGTGGTGATGGAGGGAGAGATCAGGGATATGATGGCGGATCCCACTACTCAAGAGGCGGGGGTAGTTCTGATGGGAATTAGAGAAACTAAAGAATGACTGATCTGATCTACTGCTTATGGAACTATGTCTGTACAATAGAGATGGTTTTCATTATTTAGTGTTTTGATTTGCTCCATGCGTGCTCATTTTTTATCTCTATCATCACTTGCATCTTAAAAAACTTGGTGTGCTACTTGATTAATGAAATCAAAAGAAGAAATGTTTAATCTAAATTTGTTCTATTAAAACCATTAACCTAAACCCTAAACCCTAAACTAAAACATAAACCCTAAACCTAAAACCTAAAACATAAACCCTAAACCCTAAATCCTAAACCCTAAATCCTAAATCCTAAACCCTAAACCCTAAACCCTAAAACCTACAAATCTAAACCCTAAATCCTAAACCTCAAACCCTAAACCCTAAACCCCAAACCCTAAACCCTAAATCATAAATCCTAAACTAACCTTAAACACTAAAAACCTAAAAACCTAAACCTAAACTAAATAAAAATAAAAAATAAAATAAACCCTAAACCTTAAACCTAAATAAAATAAAATAAAATGAAAACCTAAACAAAAAAACCTAAACCTAAAATAAAATAAAATAAAATAATAAAATAAACTAAAATAAAATAAATAAAAACTAAACTAAACTAAAAAAATAAACCTAAAAAATATAAAAAAAAATAAAATAAAACTAAATGTATAATAAAAATAAAATAAACCTAAAATAATTAAAATAAAAACTAAATAAAAACTAAACATAAAAAATAAACCTTAAAATCAAACCTAAAAATAAATAAAAAATAAAAAATCTAAACCCTAAACTAAAAAAAACCTAAACCTTAATAAAAATAAAATAAACCTTAACCTAAACTAAAATAAACTAAACTAAAATAAATAAAACCTAAACCTAAACATAAAATAAACTAAACCTAAACCTACACCAAATCTAAATGAAATAAATTAAAGTAACCTAAACCTAAACCTAAACTAAAAAATAAAACCTAAAAATAAACCTAAAATAAAATCCTAAAACCTAAACCTAAAAAAAATAAATAAAAAAATTGAAACCTAAACTAAAAAATAAAAATAAAACCTAAACTTAAAAAATAAAACAAAAATAAAACTAAACTAAAATAAATAAAACTAATATAAATAAACTAAACTAAATAAAAATAAAAATAAAATAAACTAAAATAAATAAAAAATAAACTAAATAAACCTAAACCTATTGGTTATTTAATTTAAGAAAAAACTAATAAAACCTAATAAACCTAAACCATAAATTATAAACCTTAAAACCTAAACCCTAAATCCTAAACTAAAACTAAACCCTAAACCTAAAAAACCTAAACCTATAACCCTAGATCCTCAACCCTAAACTAAACTTAAACGCTAAACCCTAAACCCTAAAAATCATAAACCTTAAACCCTAAACCCTAAACCCTAACCCATAAACTTTAAACCTTAAACCCTAAACTAACCTTAAACCATAAACCCTAAACCCTAAAACCCTAAACCCTACATCCCTAAACTCTAAACCCTAAACCCTAAACCCTAAACCTAAAACCCTAAAACCCTAAACCCTAAACCCTAAACCCTAAACACTAAGCCCTAAAACCCTAAATCCTAAACCCTAAACCTTAAACTAACCCTAAACCCTAAGCTAACCCTAAATCCCTAAACCCTAAATCTTAAACACTAAACCTTAAACCATAAACCCTAAATCCTAAACCCTAAACCCTAACTCTAAATGCTGAACCCAAACCTAAACCCTAAAACCTAAACCCAAAAACCTAAATCATAAACACTAAACCTAAACCATAAACCTAATCCCTAAACCCTAACCCAAAACCTTAAACCATAAACATAAACCTTCCTGATAGATCTAGCATTGGAGGCAAAGTGAGGCTAACAAGGTGGTGGGGATCTGAGGTGCTTGGACACGAAGGGCGCATAAAGTGGAGGAGGAGTGGAGGTTACATCTGGTGGTGAAGGAGAGATTAGACTTGATGGTGATCCTACTGAGAGGTGGGGTGGTTCTGATGGGAACTAGAAAACTAAAGAAACCAATCCAGCTTATGGAACTATGTCTTTACAAGAGAGATGATTCTAGAGTTTTATATGCTCTATGTGTGCTCATTTTTATCTATGTCATCGCTTGTATCTTAGAAAGTTGATGAAATTGAAAAGAAGAAATGTTGAATCAATTTGATCTCTATAAAACCATAAACCCTAAACCTTAAACTAAAACATTAACTCTTACCAAAACCTAAACCCTAAACCCTAAACCATAAACCCTAAACCCTAAACCTCAAATGAAAACATAAATCATAACCCTAAAACCTAAACCCTAAACCCTAAACCCTAAACCCTAAATGCTAAAACCCTAAACCCTAAACCCTAAAAAAAAATCCCTAAACCCTAAACCCACCTAAAACCCTAAATCCAAAACCTACAACCCTAAACCATAAACCCTAAACCCCAAACCCACCTAAACCCAAAAAACACTAAACCCTAAACCTAAAACCTAAAACCTAAACCTAAACCAAATAAAACCTAAAAATAAATAATACAAAACCTAAACCTAAATAAATTAAAATAAATAAAATAAAATAAAAAAACCTAAACTTAATAAAACTAAACCTAAACTTAAACTAAACCTAAACCTAAACTTAAACCTAAAATAAAATAAATAAAATAAAAATAAACTAAAATAAAATAAATAAAACCTAAACTAAACTAAAAATAAAATAAACCTAAAAATAAAAAACCAAAATAAAATAAAAACTAAACCTAAAATAAAAATAAAATATTGTTAAAAAATAAAATAAAAACCTAAACCTAAATCTAAAAATAAAAAAAAATAAAATCTAAAAAATAAATAAACTAAAATAAAAATAAACCTAAACCTAAACCTAAACCTAAAGGATAAACTGAAATAAAAAACCTAAATAAAAATAAATAAACTTAAAGTAAATAAACTAAACTAAATAAAAATAAAAATTAAAATAAACCTAATTAAAAATAAAAAATAAACTAAACTCAAATAAATAAAAAATAAACTACGCAAACTAAATAAACCTAAACCTAGCAATTAACTTAATTAAAAAAACCCTTAAATCCTAAAAACTAAACACTAAACCCTAAACCCTAAATGCTAAACCCTAAGCCCTAAAACCATAAACCCTAAACCCTAAACCTTAAAAACTAAACCCTAAAACCCTAAAACCTTACCCCTAATCCCTAAAATCTAAACCCTAAACCCCAAAACCCTAAACCTAAACCCTAAACCCTAAACCCTAAACCTAAACCCTAAAACCTAAAACTAAACCTAAAAAAATAAAACCTAAAATAAAATAAATAAAAATCCTAAACCTAAAGAAAAGAAATTAATAAATAACCTAAATTAAAGCCTAAACCTAAACCTAAAAATAAAAATAAAATAAAATAAACAAACTAAAACTAAAATAAAATAAAATAAATAAAAATTGAAACTAAATTAAAAAAAATAAACCTTAAAATAAAAAACCTAAATAAAATAAAAACTAAACATAAAATAAAAATAAAATAAACCTAAAATAAAAACTAAGTAAAAACCTAAACCTAAAAAATAAACCTAAAAATAAATAAAAAATAAAACCTAAACCCTAAACTAAAAAAAAACCTAAACCTAAAATAAACAAAATAAAAACAAACTAAATGAAAAATAAACTAAACTAAAATAAATAAAACCTAACCCTAAACCTAAAATAAACTAAACCTAAACCCTAAACTAAATAAAATAAAATAAACTAAAAATAAACCTAAACCTAAACTAAAAAATTAAATGTAAAAATAAATCTAAAATAAAAACATAAACCTAAACCAAAAAAAATAAAATAAATAAAAAAACCTAAAACTTAAACCTAAACTAAAAATAAAACCTAAACCTAAAAAAAATAAAATTAAAATAAAACTAAACTAAAAAATAAACATAAACCTAAACCTAAACCTAAAAAATAAACTAAAATAAAATACCTAAAATAAAATAAATAAACCTAAAATAAATAAACTAAATTAAATAAAAGCTAAAAATAAACCTAAATAAAATAAAAAAATAAAATAAATAAAATCAACTAAATAAACTAAATAAACCTAAACCTACTAGTTTACTTAATTTTAAAACCCTAAACCTTAAACTCTAAACCCTAAATCTAGAAATTCTAAACCTTAAATCCTAAAGCCTAATACCCTAAACCCTAAACCCTAAATACTAAATATAAAAAATCCATAAACTTTAAACCCTTAACTAACCTAAACCCTAAACCTTAAACTAACCCTATGTCTTAAACCCCCTACAACCCTAAACCCTAAATCCTCAACCCTATAATCCTAAACCCTTAACCCAAACCCTAAACCCTCAAAAACCTAAACTCTAAACCCTAAACCCTAAAGTTATTTTCACTTTTTGGCCTGAGCTGGGATATGTTTTTTACCTCTAGTTTTGGGTTGGTTGGTGTTGCTACTGGTGGCCCCTGCCCCTAGTTGGTTTGGTTTTTACTGGTGGTTGTTGTCTTCTCTGCCTTATTACTCTAGTTGCTGGTGGATGAGATGGTTTCTACTCTAGCTTTATTTTATTTTTTGCACTAGTTTGTTTGTTGGCTCTTCTCTTGATCTTGAATTACATATTGCTAGTTTTTCATGGTTGGATGGGTGGCCTTCCTAATGGGAACTGCTATTGGTTGTTGCCTTTTTGAACCATCTTTTGTAGAATTTCATGGCTACTTTTTAAGGTTTTCCTCCCAGTTCTTTATTGTTTATTACTGGATCTTTCTTTTGCCTTGATTTTGCATTTGGTAATTCTCCTGAGGTTAGCCTCTCGGTGCATTATTTGTAGCATTTTGTGTATTATTATGCTTCCTGTTAGTCTTGTTGTTGGGGAAGTTTGGTTTTGGCAAGTCCTAGCTACTATTGCCTTTCTATGGTTGTTGTGCTTCTTTGGACCTCTATTGTATGTTTGTTAGTTTTATGCTTTTTCTTGCTATTGGGGATGCTTCCTTTGTTGGTTACTTATTATTATGTTCTCGGTGGTTTCCTTATGGTCGATTTATGTAGTTGGTTTGGTTGGAGGACTTGTCCTTGAATCTTGGTTGGTTGATTTTTTCCTTATTAATCTTTTCCTTATTCTTGGATCTTTGGAGCCTTTCATTTTGTCACAAACTTTGTTGATATTTTAGATTGGACTTTTGGTTTATGGTTGGTCTTCCTTTGGCCCCTTTTGTGTGATTTTGTCTTCTATTGATTTGCATTTATACAACTTATGTTTCCTTCAATTGATGGTTTCATTTGAGTTTTTTTTAGTCATTTGTGGTTTCTCACCGTTTGGCTTGGAGAGTGCTACTTGTTGGGACTTTGGCTTGAGGGATCCTATCTTGGTTTTCTTGGCTATTTCTTGTTAATTGGCATGGTCCGTGGTTGTTGACACTTCTAGGTTTTCCATGGTTTGAGCTTGGATGGGTATTTGATAATGGTTGTTGTTGGTGTTCACTTTGTTCTGTTCTCTCTCTCTAAGTTATTGTGATTAGTCTGTGTGTTTTGTTTGGTGGTTTGGTCACTAGTTGGTTGCTTCGGTTGCTCTTGTTAAATGTGCGTGATCCGGAACTCTATGGACTGCTGGCCTTAGATGTTTTGTATCAAGTATGTCGGCTATAATGGCTTTGATGTTACTCACATCTTCTCTCTGGGTTGATAGCATTACATATGATTGTAACCCTTCTTATGAAGTTTGATGCTCATATGTATTATTTCCCTTGAGATGATAATCCGAGCTAGAGCCTTCTCTTTCTCATTCTCCTTTTCCTCTCTATCCTTATCCTTTTAGCTATGACTTTTGTCATTGTAGAGGTTGCGACTTTTACAGTTGGAACTTTACAGAGGGAATGGTCGTTACTCACCAACCCAAGTGTCATTGTGGATCTTGCTTATCTTGCTTTCTCAAAGAAATCATGAACTATTCGACTCATTCTTTTACTATTTTCTGATTTGTTTTAGTCTTAATCATGTTTTTCTCTTATGCTTTTTAGCTATAGATTTTATCTTTTTGTTTTGTTTTCTTTTCTAATGTACTTAGATGGGAGTTTAGCTCTTAGTATCTTAGAGAAGAGGAGACCCTAAACCCTAAACCTTAAACCCTAAAACCCTAAACCCTAAACCCTAAAACCCCTAAACTCTAAACATTAAAACCCTAAACCTAAAACCCTAAACCCTAAAGCATAAACACTAAACCCTAAACCCTAACCATAAACCCTAAAGTGTAAAATAATAAAATCTAAAACCCTAAACCCTAATCAAACCCTAAAACCTCAACCCCAAACCATAAACCTAAACCTAAAGTAATTAAATAAATTAAAATAAACCTAAACCCTAAAACCTAATAAACCTAAACCTAAACCTAAACCCTAAGAATAGAACCTTGACGATAGAACATCACAGCCAACCGTGCTAAGTCATCCGATGGAGGCAAAGGTGAAGGTGGCTATTATCAAGTGGTGGTGGTGGGGATCTGGAGGGGTGGATATGGAGGTGGTGGTCAACAAGTGGTGCTTATGGAGGTGAGGACCATGGAGGTTACGTCATGGTGGTGGAGCGAGAGATTGGGGATATGATGGTGGATCCCGCTACTCGAGAGACTGGGGTGGTTCTGATGGGAATTGGAGAAACTTAAGAATGGCTGATCCGATCTACTGCTTATGAAACCATCTTTACATTAGAGACTATTCTAAGTAATCTAGGGTTTTGATTTGCTTTATGCTCAATTGATCTATGTTGTCTCTTGTGTCTTAGAAACCTTGATGTGTTACTTGGTTGATGTAATCGAAAAGAAGAAATGTAGAATCTGAATTTGTTCTCTATTAAAAAAAACCAAAAATCCTATACCCTAAATTAAAACCTGAACCTTAAGCGAAAAACTTAAACCGTAAATCCTAAACCCTAAACCCTAAACCCTAAACCCTAAACCCTAAACCCTAAACTCTAAACTCTAAACCCTAAACCCTAAAACCTAAAAAACCTAAACCTAAACTAAATAAAACCAAAAATAAAATAAATAAACAAACCTAAATAAAATAAAATAAAAAAATAAAATAAATAAAACCTAAACTAAAACCTAAACCAAAAACTAAAACCTAAACCTAAACCTAAAATAAAATAAAATAAAATAAAATAAAATAAAACTAAACTAAAATAAAATAAATAAAAATTTAAACTAAACTAAAAAATAAAAGACCAAATTAAAATAAAAACTAAACCTAAAATAAAAAGAAAATAAAATAAAAGCTAAATAAAAACCTAAACCTAAAAAATAAACCAAAAAATAAGTAATAAATAAAACTTAAACCCTAAACTAAAAAAAACTTAAACTTAAAATAAAAATAAAATAAACCTAAACCTAAACTAAAATAAAATAAGATAAAATAAATTAAAACTAAACCTAAACTTAAAATAAACTAATCCTAAACCTAAACCTAAACAAAATAAAATAAAATAGCTAAAAATAAAACCTTAAAATAAAGCTAAATTAAATACCTAAAACCTAAACCTAGAAAAATAAAGTAAAAACCTAAACCTAAACCTAATAAGAAAAAATAAAACCTAAACCTACAAAATAAAATAAAAATAAAACTAAACTAAAACCTAAACCTAAACCTAAACCTAAAAAATAAACTAAAATAAAAAACATAAACTAAAATAAATAAACCTAAAATAAATAAACTAAACTAAGTAAAAAATAAAAATAAACATAAATAAAAAAAAATTAAATAAACTAAAATAAATAAAAACTAAATAAACTAAATAAACCTAAACCTAAGAGTTTACTTAATTTTAAAAAATAAATAAATAAATATAAATAAAAATAAAAAAACCCTAAACCTAAATCCTAAACCCTAAAACTAACCTTAAACCGTAAACGCTAAACAGTAAAACCCTAAACCTTAAACCATAAACCCTAAACTCTAAACCCTAAACCCTAAACCAAACCTAAAAAAACCCTAAACCAAACCCTAAACCCTAAAACCTAAAAATCTAAACCTAAACTAAATAAAACCTAAAAATAAAATAAATAAAAAACCTAAACCTAAATAAAATAAAAAAATTAAACTAAAACTTAAACCTAAACCTAAACGTAAAAATCAAATAAAATAAAAATAAAAACTAAACTAAAATAAAATAAATTAAAACCTAAAGTAAACTAAAAAATAAAATAAACCTGAAAATAAATAAACAAAATAAAATAAAAAAATAAAATAAAATAAACATAAAATAAAATAAAATAAAAACTAAATAAAACCTAAACCAAAAAATAAACCTAAAAATAAATAAAAATAAAACCTAAACCCTAAACTAAAAAAGAAACCTAAACCTAAAATAAAAAATAATAAGCCTAAACCTGCTGTCTAAATAAACCTAAACCTCAACCTAAAAATAAACTAAACTAAACCCTAAACTAAATAAAATTAAAAAAACTAAAATAAACCTAAACAAAACTAGAAAAATAAAACCCAAAATAAAAACCTAAAACTTAAACCTAAAAAAAATAAAATAAAAACCTAAACCTAAACCTAAAAATAAAAAATAAAACCTAAACCTAAAAAAATAAAATAAAAATAAAACTAAACTAAAAAGTAAACATAGACCTAAACCTAAACTCAAAAAATAAACTAAAATAAAAAACCTAAACTAAAATAAATAAACTAAACTAAATAAAAAATCCTAAATAAAAATAAAAGTAAAATAAACTAAAATAAATAAAATAAACTAAATAAACTAAGTAAACTTAAACCTTCCAGTTTACTTAATTTAAAAAAACACCACTAAACTTAAATTAAACCCTAAACCCTAAACTCTAAACCCTAAACCCTAAACCCTAAAAACCTGAAAACCCTAAACCTATAACCCTAAAAGTAACCTTAAACCTAAACCCAAAACCCTAAACCTAAATCCTAAACCTTCAAAACCTAAAACCTAAAAACCCTAAACTAACCCTAAACCCTAAACCTAAACCTAAACCCTAAACTTATTTTACACTTACATTTTGACTTCTAGCTTTAAACACTGTGGTTCTCTTTCCAAACGCTTTTTTTAATTTCGCCTTCTTCGCCTTATTACTGCTGGTGGATGAGATGTTTCTACTTTTATTTTATTTTCTACATTTGTTGGTTTATGCTCCTCTTGAACTAGAATTACTTTTTCTAGTTGATGGTTTCATTTCTAAGTTGTTTAGTCATTTATGGCTGTTCACCTGTTTGGCATGGTGATCGCTACATGTTAAGACTTTGGCTCTATCTTAGTTTTTTGTTGTTCTCTATTAATCGACATCTGGTGTTTCTGGTGTTCTGATTTTTTACTTGGTTTGGAGCTTGGATGGGTATTTGGATAATGGTTGTTGTTTGTGTTCGACTTTATTCTAGCCTCTGCTTATTACGATTTGTTGTTGTAGTTTTGTTTGGTGGTATTTGGTTAGTCGATTGCTCTTTGATTAATGGTGTAGGATATGGAACCCATAGATCAACCTTAGATGTTGTTTGTATCGTATGTCCTATGATGGCTTTGATGCTACTTACCTCTTCTCTCTGGTTAGTATCATTACATATGATTGTAACCCTTCTTTATAAAGTTTGGATGCTTATATATATTGTTGTCCCTTAAGATGATCCTAAGCTAAGCCTACTCTTTCTCGCCTCTCCTTTTCCTCTTTTATTCTTATCCTTTTAGCTATGACTTTTTCCTTTGTAGTTTTTTGCTGATTTCTTTTATAGGTTGGAACATTACAGAGGGAATGGCATTACTCAATCAAGCCAAACATTATGTGGATCTTGCTTATCTTGCTTTCTCAAAGGAATCATGAACTATTGACTCAACCTTTATTAATTTTAAGATTTGTTTTATTTCATGTCTTTTTCTATTGCTTTTTAGCTATTCTATTTTCTATTATGTTTTCTTTTCTTTTCTAATGGACTTAGATGGGAGTCTAACTCTTTAGGTTTCTTATAGTTCTAGAATAGTAGAATTTTAGAGCTTTACCCCTTTAAGGACATAATATCTCTTCATTTTATGCTAATAAAATTCTATCTTTCCCGAAAAAAAAAATCTAAACTGTAAACACTAAACCCTAAGCCCTAAACCATAACCTTAAACCATAAACACTAAACCCCAAACCCTAAACCTAAACCTAAAGTAGCTAAATAAACTAGAAAATAAGCCTAAAACCTACAACCTAATAAACCAAAACCTGAACCTAAACCCTAAGAATGGGCAGAACCTTGACGATAGAACATCACCGTCAACCGTGCTGCCTAGATCCGGTGGATGAGGTAAAGGTGAGAAAGGTTATCACAAGGGTGGTGGGGGATCTGTAGTGCCGGTGGATATGGTGGTGGTCGAGAGGTGGTTATTGAGTGGGAGGAGTGACATAGGTTACAACCTTGGTTGCAGATCAAGAGATCGAGATATGATTGATCTCAACTGAGAGGATGGGTTCTGGGAGAACTGAGAAATTGAAGAATGTCGATCCATCTACTACTTATGGCTATGTGTTTAGGAGAGATGGTTCTAATTATCTAGGGTTTTGATTTTGCTCATGCTCATTTTATCATATGTTGTCGCTATGTCTTAAAAAACTTGGTGTGTTACTTGGTTGATGAAATCAAAAAGAAGAAATGATGAATCTAAATTTATTCTTTATTAAAAAAACTAAAACCCTAAACCCTAAACTAAAACTTGAACCTTAAACCTAAACCCTAAACCCTAAACCCTAAATCCTAAACCCTAAAATCCTAAACCCTAAATCCTAAACCCCAAAATCAAAACCAAAACCTAAACCATAAACCCTAAACCTAAAACCTAAACCATAAATAAATCAGAAAACCCTAAAACCCAAAATCCCAAACCCTAAACAAACCCTAAACCCTAAACCATAGACCTAAAAAGCTAAAAACCTAAACCTAAACTAAATAAAATCTAAAAATAAAATAAAAAAAAACTAAAATAAAATAAAACAAATAAATACCTAAACCTAAAAAGAGATGAAAATAAAAAATAAAAACTAAACTAATAAAATAAATAAATACTAAACTAAACTAAAAAAAAAATAAAAAACCTAAATAAAATAAAAACTAAACCTAAAATAAAATAAAATAAAACCTAAACTTAAAAATAAATCTAAAACAAAACCTAAAAAATAAATAAAAATAAACCCTAAACTAAAAGAAAAACTAAACCAAAAGTAAAATAAAATAAGCATAATTCTAAACGAAAATAAACTAAACTAAAATAAATGAAGTCTAAACCCAAACCTAAAATAAACTAAACCTAAACCTAAACCTAAAATAGATAAAATAAAATAAATTAAAAATAAACCTAAACATAAATTAAAAAAATATAACCTTAAAATAAACCTAAATTAAAACCTAAAACCTAAACCTAAAAAAATAAAATAGAAAACATAAACCTAAACCTAAAAATAAAAAATAAGGCATTAACCTAAAAAATAAAACAAAAATAAAACTAACCTAAAACAAACTTAAACCTAAAAAATAAACTAAAATAAACCTAAAATAAATAAACTAAACTAAATAAAAATAGAATAAACCTAAATAAAATAAAATATAAATTAAATAAAAATAAAAATAAACTAAATAAACCTAATCCTACGAGTTTAATTAATTTAAAATAATAAAAAATAGAATAAAAAAAATAAAAAAATGCTAACCCTAAACCCTAACTGCTAAAACTAACCCTAAAACCCTAAACCCTAAACCCTAAACCCCAAAACCTAAACCCTAAACCCTAAAAACCTTAAAATCTAAACCTAAACTAAATAAAATCTAAAAATAAAATAAATAAAAAACCCTAAATCTAAAAATAAGAAAAACCTTAACTAAAAATTAAAATTCAAAATTAAAAATAAAAACCTAAACCTAAACCTAAAAAAAATATAATAAAAAGCTAAACATAAACCTAAAATTAAAAAATAAACCATAACCTAAATAATAAAATTACTATAAAACTAAACAAAAATAAACCTAAAGTTAAACCTAAAACTAAAGATAAACTAAAATAAAAACCTAAGCTAAAATAAATAATCTAAACTAAATACAAATATAATAAA
>CM038220.1:187571169-187637686 GCA_021442155.1 Cymbidium sinense
TAAACCCTAAACTATCCCTAAACCCAAAAAAGCCTAAGCCCTAAAGCCTAAACACTAAACCATAAACCTAAACCCTAAATCCTAAATCCTAAAAATCTAAGCACTAAACCCTAACCCCTAAACCCTACAAACCTAAAAACCTAAACCTAAACTAAATAAAAACATAAAAATAAAAAAATAAAACCTAAACCTAAAAAATAAAATAAAATAAAACTAAAATTAAAAAAAACATAAACCTATACCAAAAAATAAACTAAAATAAGGAAACTAAACTAAAATAAAGAAACAAAACCAAATAAAAATAAAAAATAAACTTACATTAAAATAAATAAAATAAAATAAACTAAAATAAATAATAAATAAACTAATTAAACATAAACTCTAAACCATAAACCCTTAACCTTAAACCCTAACCCTAAACCCTAAACTCTAAACCATAAAAATCTAAACCTAAACTAAATAAAACTTAAAAATAAAATAAATAAATAAACCTAAACCTAAATAAAATAATAAAATTATATTAAATAAAAACCTAAACTAAAACATAAACTTAAACCAACAAATAAAAAAATAAACTAAAATAAAATAAATAAAAATAGAAATTAAACTAAGAAAATAAAATGAGCATAAAAATAAAAAATCTAAATAAAATAAAAACTAAACGTAAATAAAAATAAAATAAACTTAAAATAAAACTAAAATAAAATAAAATTTAAACTTAAAAAAACTTAAAAGTTAAACCTAAAACATAACCTAAAAAAAATTAAAAAATTGCAAAAACCTAAAGTAAAAAAACCTTAACCTAAAATAAATATACAATAAACAAAATAAAATAAACCTAAACCTAAACTAAAATAAACAAAACTATAATAAATAAAACCTAAACCTGAACTTAAACTAAATAAAATAAAATAAACAAAACTAAAAATAAACCTAAACCTAAACTAAAAAATAAAATAAAAAATAAACCTAAAATAAAAATCTAATACCTAAACCAAGAAATAAATAAATAAAACCTTAACCTTAAAAATAAAATAAAAATAAAACTCAACTAAAAATAACCCTAAACCTAAAAAGTAAAGTAAAATAAAAAACCTAAACTAAATAAATAAACTAAAATAAATAAAAATAAAAAAATAAATATAAATAAAAATAAATAATAAAAAAAACTACAGTAAATAAAAAATAAACTAAATAAACCTAAATCTATCAGTTTACTTAATTTTTCAAAAAAAAGCCCCTAAACCCTAAGTTAACCCTAAACCCTAAAAAACCCTACACCCTAAACTCCAAACCCTAAATCCTAAACCATAAACAACCTTAAACCCTAAACCCTAAAGCCTAAACTCTAAACCCTAAACCCTAAATCCTAAACCCTAACCCTAAACCCTAAACCCTAAACCATAAACCCTAAAAACTTAAAAACCTAAATAAAAAAATAAAAACTAAAAATAAAATATATAAAAAACCTAAACCTAAATACAATAAAAAAATAAAATAAAATAAAAACATAAACTAAAACCTAAACTTAAACCTAAAAATAAAATAAAATAAACTAATAAAAATAAACTATAATAAAATAAATAAAAACTTAAACTAAACTAAAAAATAAAATGAAACTAAGAATAAAAAACCTAAATAAAATAATAACTAAATGTAAAATAAAAATGAAATAAACATAGAATAAAATAAAAACTAAGTAAAAACCTAAACCTAAAAAATAAACATAAAAGTAAATATAAATAAAACATAAACCCTAAACTAAATAAAGAAACTTAAACATAAAATAAGAGTAAAATAAACATAATAAAATAAGTGTAAACCTAAACTAAAATAAACTAATATAAATAAACTAAAATAAATAAAAAATAAACTAAATAAACCTAAACTTACTGGTTTACTTAGTAAAAAAAAAACTATAAACCCTAAATCATAAACCCTAAACCTTAAACCCCACACCTACAATCCTAAACCCTAAAAAATCCTAAACCCTAAACCATAACCCTAAACCCTAAACCCTAAACCTTAACCCTAAACCCTAAACCATAAAAGCATAAACCCTAAAACCCTAAACCCTAAACCCTAAACCCTAAACCATAAAGCTAAACCTAAAGTAACTAAATAAATTGAAAAATAAACCTAAACCCTAAAACCTAATAAACCTAAACCTAAACCAAAACCTAAGAAAGGGGCGTAACCTTGACTGAACTTCACCATCACCCTGCACTCCTGATATGGCGTAGAAGGCTAAGGAAAAGGTGCCAAAGCAAGTGGTTATGAGGTGGGATGAGCGACAGAGGTTACAACCATGGTGGTGGCATAGGGAGAGATTGAGGATATGATGGTAGATCCTACTACTCGAGAGCCTATGGGGTTCTGATGGAAACTGGAGAAATTCAAGAATGATCTATCTGATCTACTGCTTATGAAACTATGTCTTTACACAAGAGATGAATCTAGTTATTTAGGGTTTTTGATTTGCTCTATGTGTGCTCAATTTTTATCTATTTCATCATTTGTGTCTAAGAAAACTTGGTGTGTTACTTGGTTGATAAAATTGAAAAGAAGAAATGTTGAATCTAAATTTGTTCTCTCTTAAAAAAAATAACCAAAAACCTTAAACCCTAAATTAAAACTTGAACCCTAAACCTAAAACCTAAACCCTAAAGCCTAAACCTTAAATCCTAAAAACCTTAAACCCTAAACCCTGAACCCTAAACCCTAAACCCTAAACCCTAAACCCAAAAAAAACCCTAAACCTTAAACCCTAAACCCCAAACCCTAAACCCTAAATCCTAAACCCTAGAAAGCTAAAAACCTAATCCTAAACTAAATAAAATCTAAAAAAATAATTAAAAACCTAAACCAAAATAAAATAAAAAATAAAATAAAATATAAACATAAAGTAAAACCTAAACCCAAAACCTTAACTTAAACCTAAAAATAAAATAAGAAATAAAACTAAACTAAAATAAAATAAATAAAAGTCAAGTTAAACTAAAAAAATAAAACCTAAATAAAATAAAACTAAACCTAAAATAAAATAAAATAAACCAAAAAATAAAATAAAATAAATAAAATAAAAACTTAATAAAACCTAAACCTAATAAATAAAAAATAAATAATAAACCTAAAATAAAACTAAAAAAACCTAACTAAAATAAAATAAAATAAACCTAAACCTAAACTAAAATAAACAAAACCTAAACCTAAACCTAAAATAAATTAAACTTCAACCTAAACCTAAACTAAATAAAATAAAATAAACTAAAAATAAACCTAAACTTAAATTAAAAAAGAAAACTTAAAAATAAACCTAACATAAAAACCTAAAACGTAAACCTAAAAAAATAAAAGAAAAACTTAAACCTTAATCTAAAAATAAAAAATAAAACCTAAACCTAATAAATAAAATAAAAATAAAATTGAACTAAAAAAATAAACCTAAACCTAAACCTAAAAAATAAACTAAAATAGAAAACCTAAATTAAAATAAATAAACCTAAAATAAATAAACTAAACTAAATAAAAAAAAATAAACCTAAATAAAAATAAATAAAATAAAATAAACTAAAATAAATAGAAAATAAACTAAATAAACTAAATAAACCTAAACCTATCGGTTTACTTAATTTAAAAAGAAAACCCTAAACCCTAAATCCTAAACCCTAAACCCTAAACCATAAACCCTAAACCCTAAACCTTAAAACTAATCCTAACTCCTAAAACTAACCCTAAACCCTAAACCCTAATTGTAAACCCTAAACCCTAAAAGCATAAACCTTAAAACCCTAAACCCTACACCCTAAGCCTTAAACCCTAAACCATAAAATTTAACCATATACCCTAAGCCATAAACCCTCAACCCTAAAACCTAAAACCCTAAACTCTAAACCCTAAACCCTAAGAATGGGAAGAACCTTGATGGTAGGGACATCACCGTTAACTAAGCTCAATCAAGATCTGGCTATGGAGGTAAACTAGGCATCTTATCAAGTGGTGGTGGGGATCCGAGGTGCTAGTGGATATGGAGGTGGTGGTTGAGTAATGGAGGAGTGGAGCAAACATGTGGGTGAGGGAGAGATCAAGGATATGATGGTGGATTTAGCTACTCAAGAGATTGAGGTGGTTTAGATGGGAATTGAGAAACTAATGAACGGCTGATCCGATCTACTGCTTATGGAACTATGTATTAAGAGATGATCCTTATCTAGGTTTTAATTCTCTATGCATCATTTTATCTATGTCATCGCTATGTCTTAAAACTTGGTTACTTTGATGAAATCAAAAGAGAAGAAATTTGAATTTGTGCTTTGTTAAAAAAACAAAAACCTTAAACCCAAAACTAAAACCTGAACCCTAGATCGAAAATCTCAACCCTAAATAATAAACCTTAAACCTTAAAAACCCTAAACCCTAAACCCTAAAACCTTAAAGCCTAAACCTAAACCCTAAAACTTAAACCCTAAACCCTAAATACTAAACACTAAAACCCTAGACCCTAAATCATAAACCCTAAACACTAAACAAAACCTAAATCTTAAACCCTAAATAATAAACAAACCCTAAACTCCTAAACCCTAAACCCTAAACCCTAAAACCCTAAACCATAAACCCTAAACTAACCCTAAAGCCTAAACCCTAAACTCTAAAAACCCTAAACCCTAAACCATAAACTAACCCAAATCCCTAAACCCTAAACCCTAACCCAAACCATAAACCCTAAAACCCTAAACCCTAAACCCTACACCATAAAAAGCTAAAAACATAAACCTAAACTAAATAAAACCTAAAAATAAAAAACCTAAATATAAATAAAATAAAATAAAATAAATAAAATAAAAGCTTAAACTAAAACCTAAACCTAAACCTAAAAATAAAATAAAATAAAAATGTAAAATAAATTAAATTACTTAAACTAAAATAAAAATAAAACTTAAAAAACTAAAATAAAATAAACCTAAAATAAAATAAAATAAAACTAAATAAAACCTAAAACTAAAAAAAATAAACCAAAAATAAACCTAATAAATAAAAAATTAAACCTAAACCCTAAACTAAACAAAACCTAAACCTAAAAGAAAAAAAAAAAAAAATTAAACCTAAACTAAAATAAACTAAACTTAAACCTAAACTGAAACTAAATAAAATAAAAATAAACTTAAAAAGAAAACAAATTAAAAGACCTAAACCTAAATAAAATAAAATAAATTAAAAACCTAAACTAAATAAAACCTAAAAATAAAATAAATAATTAAATCTAAACTTAAATAAAATAAAATAAACTAAACCTAAACCTAAACTAAAAATAAAATAAAATAAAAAATAAAATAAACTAAATAAAGACAACTAAACTAAAAAACCTAAATAAAATAAAACTAAAATAAACTAAACTAAAATAAAATAAAACTAAATAAAACCTAACCTAAAAAATAAACCTAAAATAAAACCTAAAAAAAAAAATAAAACTTAAACCTAAAACTAAAAAAACTAAACCTTAAATAAAAATAAAATAAACAAAATAAAATAAAGCTAAACCTAAACTAAAATAAACTAAACTAAAGTAAAAGAAAACCTAAACCTAAACCTAAACTAAATAAAATAAAATAAACTAAAACTGAACCTAAACCTAAACTAAAAAATAAAATCAAAAAATAAACATAAAATAAAACCTAAACCTAAACCTAAAATGAAAAGAAACCTAAAATAAAAGATAAAACCTAAACCTAAAATAAATATAAAACTCAACTAGAAAATAAACCTAAACCTAAACCTTAATCAAATAAATAAAATTAACTAAATAAACCTAAACCTAAACTAAAAAAATAAATCTAAAATAAACCTAAAATAAAACCTAAAACATAAAGCTAAAAAATAGAATAAAACCTAAACCTAAACCTAAAAAAAAAATAATAAAAATAAAACCTAAACCTAAAAAAATAAAATAAAATAAAACTCAACTAAAAAATAAACCTAAACCTAATATAAAAGTAAAACCTAAAAAACATAAAATAAAATAAACTAAATGAAAAAATAAAAAAATAAACCTAAATAAAAAAAAAACAAAATAAAGTCAAATAAATAAAAATAAACCTAAACAATTGGTTTACTTAAAAAAAACCTTAAACCCTAAACCCTAAACACTAAAACCACCCCAAATCCTAAACCATAAACTAACCCTAAACCCTAAACTTACAACTCTAAACCTAAACCCTAAAAAAACCTAAACCCAAAAAAAACTAAACCTATTAAACTAACCTAAACCTAAAACCCTAAACCATAAACCTAATCCTAACCCTAAACCTAAACTAAACCTAAACCCTAAAACCCCTAAGAATGGTATAACCTTGAAAAACCATCAACTAAGCTCCTAGATCAAGGTGGAGGTGAGAGGAGGCTGCTATCACCGTGGTGGTGGATGGTTGTGAGCAGAAGGGTAATGGAGGTGGAGGACACGGGTTACAATCATGGCTGAGAGAGATAGATGATGGTGATCCTGCTAAAAGGTGGTTCATGGGAACTGAGAAATCAAGAATGACTGATCGCTATGAAATTGTCTTTACAAAGATTCTACTTATCTTAGGTTTTTGATTTTCTCTATAGGTGCTCAATTTCGATCTGTCATCTCTTATGTCTTAAAAAACCTTAGGTGCTACCTAGTTTATGAAATTGAAAAGATGAAATATTGAATCTAAATTTGTTCTCTATTAAAAAAAGAATTTCCTTAAACCCTAAACCCTAAACTAAACCTAAACCTAAACTAAACCTAAATCTAAACCTAAACCCTAAACCCTAAACCTAAACCCTAAACTCTAAACCCTAAACCAACCCTAAACACTAAGCTCTAAACCCTAAACCTAAAACCCTAAACTAAAACTCTAAACATAAAATCTAAACCCTAAACCCTAAACCCTAAACACCTAAACCCTAAACCTAAACTAATAAAACCCTAAACCTAAACACTAAACCTAAAACCTAAACCTAAACCTAAACTAAATAAAATAAAATAAATAAACTTAAACCTAAATAAAATAAAACTTGAACTAAAACCTAAACCTAAACCAAAAAATAAAATAAAATAAAACTAAATAAATAAATAAAAACCTAAACTAAACTAAAAAATAAAAAACCTAAATAAAATAAAAACTAAAAAAAATAAATCTAAATTAAAATAAAATAAAAACTAAATAAAAACCTAAACCTAAAAAAAAAATTTAAAAAAACCTAAATCATAAACTAAAAATAACCTAAACCTAAAATAAAATTAAAATAAATCTAAAACTAAATAGAAATAAACTAAACCTAAACCTAAACCTAAACTAAATAAAATAAAATAAACTAAAAATAAACCTAAACCTCAACTAAAAAATAAAACCTAAAAATATAACTAAAAAACCTAAAACCTAAACCTAAAAAAATAAAGTAAAAACCTAAACCTAAACCTAAAAATAAAAAATAAAACCTAAACCCAAAAAATAAAATAAAAATAAAAGTCAACTAAAAAATTAACCTAAACCTAAAAAATAAATAAAACTAAAAAACCTAAACTAAATAAACCTAAAATAAACTAAACTAAATAAAAATAAAAAATAAACCTAAATAAAATAAAAAAATAAATAAACTAAAATAATAAAATAAACTAAATAAACCTAAACCTACTTTTACTTAAAAAACCCTAAACTAAACCCTAAAACTAACCTAAACCTAAATCAGAATAAAAACTTATAAACCTAATCCCTAAACTTAATCCCTAAATCCTAAACCTAAACCCTAAACTCTAAAACCTAAACTTAAACTCTAAACTCTAAACCCTAAACCCTAAACCTAAACCTTAAACTTAAATTTAACTTAAACCTTAAACCCTAAACTTAAAACTCTCTAAACTCCTAAAACTCCCTAAACTAAAATTTAAACCTAAACCCTAAACTCTAAACTACCCTAAACCCTAAAACCCTAAACCTAAAACCTAAAACCCTAAACAAAACCCTAAACCCTAAACCCTAAACCCTAAATAAACTTAAACCCTAAACCCTAAACTAACCCTAAACCCTAACCCTAAACCTTAAACCCTAAACCTTGAATAAAGATGTCATTAGGAGTAGATCTAAAGAATGGCCTATTCCTAACATAGTTATGGTAGCTAAAGAAAATGTCTTTAAGAGACTTTCCCTTGATTATTAGAGATTTAAATACCCTAAACCCTAATTAAATCATATTATAATACCATATATTATAGTATAATGTAGCATCATATATTTTAGCATGTAGTGATGTGTTTTTGGATGTTGTAAGATGTAAAAATTTTGTAGTATATTATGGTATTGTGCCCTATAGTATATATTAATATAAATCATAATTAATTTAATAAATCGATGATGAAATTTGTTAAATTTAAATTGGGAATTATGTTGTAGTACCAAAGGTGTGCGCCACTTGTAGTCTAAAAGTAAGATTTTATGTTCAAAATAAATATTATATGTTGTAAAGTATAACATCATATATCATAATATATTATTCTGTGAATTTTAAATTATTTTATAGTATGAATCACTAATTTTTTTTTTTTTTTTTTTTTAATTATCTAAATTAATATAATGTAATTAAAATATATAGTTTTTTTGTTTAGACTAATTTATGATTTTTTTATATTAAGCAATCCCTTGTGATGATATGCAATATAATATAATATTATATAATATAGGATTAAATATAAGCATCATGCATTATAGCATACCATTGTATTACTACTTGTTGTTTAGCATATTTTAGTTTGTTATAGTATGATGTAGTAGAGTTTGTATGGTATAATTCATAAAAATTGATTTATAGGTCGAGATGATGGGATTTGGCCAAATTTAATAAACATCATATCATTAGGGTGTGCTATGGTGTCATTTAATCAAAAAAAAAAAATGGAATTTTGCATCCAAAATAAATGTTCATTTTTCAACCAAATTTTATATTTTTTTTGCTTAAAAGTGATTCATTTTAAGGTGTAATGTAAGATAAAATATTATATGAAAGCATATTAAAATATAATGTACATAACAATATGACTTCACATATATATGAATGTGGTGGTGTGTTACTAAATCTTATTCTGCATTTTAGTATGTTTTACTTTTCTTATAATACATTGGGTCAAAACTTACAAAAATGTTACTTTGAAGGTTGAGATGGAAGAATTTGGCCAAATTTATGACACACAGATGAAGCAACACCAAAATTATGCTATTTTGTACCATTTCTAATAGAAAATAACAATTTTACATCCAAAATGAACATTATTCATATTTTGAGAAAATTTTGTTATTTGTTCCTTTAAGTGATTCTAATGAGGTGTAATGTTAGACAATATATTATATTATAGCAAATTATAATATAACATCATATATTATATAATATAGTGTGTTAATTCACACTATAATATGTTTAGCATGATATTGTATAGTTAGTTTGAGCTTGCACAAAAAAAATCATAAATATTGATTACAATGTTAAGATGATGTAATTTGAACAAATACATTGTTAGTTTTTGGTTGAAGTATTAAAGTGTGCATAAGAGAAGAAAGAAGATTTGATGAGAATTCCATGTCAAGGGCAAGGAGATCCAAGGGATCACATGCATTGGGCAATCTATGTAAGGGTATAAAAGAGGAAAATCTATTGGGATAAGGTTTGAATTTGATTTAATTATATGATTTGTGGAAGGAAGATCCGCTGGGGATAAGAATCTATAATCCATCGGTAATTATGATCAAATCAACTTTAATTTATTTTTATTTTAATTGATTTGGAAGCTATCTACTAGAGATATGGGCTCGAGTCCATTAGCGAGCAAGTATATGAACCTTCCACTAGGGAAGCAGGTTCGAGCTATCCGCTAAGGATTGGGATTTGAGTTTGATTTCATAGATTTTTTTGGGGATGTATTCACTAGGGATAAGAGTTTGGTTGGATTTCTTTGATTTAGACTCTACCAGGGGAATTGGTTTAATTTGACTCCACCGGGAGGTTAGTTTTGAATTTAATTTGTTCTTGACTTGTTTAAATATGATTTGGGGCTCCACTAGGAGAAGGGTGTGATTTAACTCCACCAGGAAAATCATTTAATTTAATTTGAGTTAATGTATGACCTATCCTGTGTGATAGACCCACAGAAGGGGCTATATTAGCCTTGACCTACCTCAGTTTATAAAATCCAAAGGGATAGTTTACTCTATGTAGAGCTAGCCAACCTAAGGGGTTTCCTTTCTGTGTAAGAATAAGGAAGATGCATGAAAGTGCACTTATATCTTCCAAAGCAAGGAATAATCATTGGGGTGACCTATTGGATGCACAACCAATCGAACTTGACCTAGGGAGACTACTGAGTGAATGTCGTGGGGGACTTATGTCAACTCAAAAGTACTCAAGATTAATTTTATCTTAATTTTATGTAATTTATTATGGTTTATTTGGATTAGTTTTATTTCAAATTGAGGGCATATCCACTTGGGATGTGACCTCGATCAAATTTTATAGATTTAATTTATGAACCATGTCGGTGTGCGATGGACCAACTGAGAAGGGGCTATATAAAACTTTTCCTACTTCAGATTTATAAATCCAAAGGGATAGTCTACTAGCTATGGGGTAGAGCTATCCAACCTAAGGGGTTACCTTTCGGTGTGCAATGACTATCCTACGAAGAAGGTTTAGCAACGCTAGGGTGACTTGTTGGTTGAACAACAAATTGAACCCCACTTCGGGGCGACTACTGAATGGATGTCGCTGGGGACTTATATCAATTCAAGAGTAGTCAGGAGATTCCTATATGGAGTTTTATTGATAATGCCCTAAAGATAGGATGCCTGCTCAGGAAAAGGTACCACAAGGGGTGTCCTCCTAATCAACAAGTGATTATATATTTTGTTTATATGTTTGCATGGACCACATAGAGAAGGGGCTATGTTGGCCTTAATCTATCTCAGATTTACTAGAGCAAGGGAGAATCTGCACATCCACAGGACAGATTCTCCAATCATAGGGGTGGTTACTAGGAAAGGGGAACTGTCCATTCCGATAGTAACCCAGGTAGTGTCTAAACGGGGTTGCAAAGGATGTGATCCGAATATAGTTCTCATAGGGGAGGTGCTATTAGGGGCGTTATCTTGAGCCCTAAAAATGAAAGCCTATAGGTGTACAGTGGCCAACTCAAGAGGAAAGCATAATAGACTTATATCTAATATGAGTGGTGTATTCTAAGGTGCGAGAACTAACCAACCTAATGTGTATCCGCCACAAGATGAGTAGTGTAATCAAGATAGTGAGAACCAACTAAGGTGTGATTGTCGATGTACAATGATCAATCTGAAAGAAAGCATGTAGTCTTACAACTTTTAAGTGAAATGATCATCATAGCTTTTATCATCAGAGATGTTATCTAACCTTGAGCGACTACTAAGTGGGTTGCCCCGTGGAAGAAATAGACCTAGACATGAAGTAGTCAAAAGGGAACATGTCGCTAGGGGACTTATCCTAAACTTTAAATATACTCGACCAAGTCAGTGCATGAAGGCTAATCTAACAAGAAAGCATAGTAAACTCACATCCTCTTAAATGAAGCCAACATGAGGTAGCTTACCGACCATGCAGTAAGGCCTACCAAACTAACAAGGTGCTCATCATTGTGTAGTGGCCAAGTAAGGAAGGAAAGCATAGCATACTTACATCTTCCAAAGCACGAAAACCACCTGAGTGACATACTAGTAGGGTAGCACGTCAGCCCAACCTAGAGTAGCTAATGAGTGAGTTTCATTGGGGGCATTATCTCAACTCAGAGTAGTCTGAGATAAAGGATATGTGTTTGTTTTATATGTTTGTGTGTGGTTCATATTTGAGTTGTGTCAATGAAAGATTGGATGTCACTCGGGTTCCTTACACCTACCCTAAACACATCATGGCGAATTCACAAAGAATAATACTTTCAACATGGAAGAGATTGAATTAGATAAGGAATTTTCATTGATGATAATTATTTCAAATATAATTTATAATATTTTTTTAGTAGATCCCATTGATTGGAAACATTGGGTGCTATCCATTATGATTAATAAGTTGATAAGATCCTCCTTGGTAGGCCTTCTCTATGGAAAAAGGGCCTTCCCAAGTGTGTTCAAATATGCCTCCCATCTTACGATGGGCAACAATTTGTCTCCTTGGAACTAAAATAATCTCTCCTACTTGAAAAGTTCTAGGATAGACCAACTTGTTGTGAGCTTGAATAATTTTATATTTGTACATCAAGAGGTTTTGTCATGCCAGCAAGTGTCTTTCCTCCAAACCTTTGAGCTCTTTTAACTGCAACTTGGCATTCTGCACTATTGTGATCTTTCTACCCACACCTATCCGTAGTGATGGGAGTTGGACTTCTAATGTAACCTGCACCCATACACTAATGAAGAAAGGAGTAGACTGAGTTGGAGCTCTATATGTGGTGCCGTAAGCCCACAAGGCGTCAACTAAACTCTCATGCCATTATCTCTTGTTATTGTCTAGTGTCTTCTTTAGTAATTGGATGAGAGTTTTATTGAAGGCTTCTCATAAGCTGTTTGCCCTCGGGTAGTTAATGATAGAATATCTCCAATCTATGTTATTTCTCTAGGCAATGTTGTTGAACTTGGTGCTCTTATATTATCGATATAATTCATCGAGACGCAACCTATATATGATATGGTTCCTAAAAAACTAGAGCACATGAGCTATGACCTCTAAGAGGAATCAACTTCATTTGAAAGTAGTTAGTAGTAGTTAAGATGACCTGATGAGCCTTGGAAGAAGGAGGATCAATTGGATGCACTATGTCGGTACCCCAACACTCAAATGGCCATGAGGCCAATGTAGGATGTACAATGTTGGGTGGTTGGTGAAGGACCACACAGTGTATTTAACATTGGTGGCATCGCCTAGCCGTATTCATGCAATATTTGATCATTGATGGACAATAGTATCCTAGTCTCTTGATTTTGGCTTTCACCTTCAGACCAAAATGGTTGGCCCTACATAATCTTGAGTGTACCTCAATCATGGTCTTACTAGCTTTGTGCTTATCTATACAACGTAACCACATATGATCGAAAGATCACCGTTATATGACACCATCCACAAGATCATAAAAAAGTGCTCTCTATTTTATCTGATGGGCTTGAGACTTCTCTTGAGGTAGTTTTCCTTTATGTAGGTAATCCATGAATGGTTGCCTCCAATGTAACTCATGATCCTTCTTGGCAATGGAAACCTCCCCTTCAAGAGAGTACTTTTTGATGAGTTCAATATCAATATGGGATAAGACTTATCTATTTTGGACCTTTAATGAACTCATCCTCTGCAACTTGGCAAGCTTAATTTACGCTATGGTGTTATCACCTCGAGGAATCTTATAAATAGTAACCTCTAAGATTTGGGCCAATAACTCCATGGTGTACTTATGGTAATGGAGCTTGGGCTTTATAACCATATAGACCCAATGATTTGGTTGATAACTAGAATAAAGAGATATTGATGTTGATGCTTATAAACTAACCTAGACCAAAAAGTCTCATATTTCTCTTTGTTGTTTGTATGCAAGGATGATGATATGAAATCTCATCACATCATATCCATATTAAGAAGAGAACTATTCCTACCCCTACCTTTTCTGAATAGTAGATTGTGATTTTTCTCCTCTTTGAGAGGAAGCACCATCAAAGTACATCTCCCAATGCTAATATCCCCTAAGTTCATGATTTGTTCATGGGAGATTATCACTGGAGAGTCAGGGAAGTGTGCCGCTAAAAAATCCACTAGCACTTATCCTTTCACCGCATGGAGGGGTACTAATGTAATGTGAAACTGTGAGAGGATCATGGACCATCATGCCTACCATCCAGATAATGTCATCCATGTCATGAGATACTATAGTGGAATGATCCTAAAGATTAATTTCACCTTATGAGGAAGCATGTAGTGTTGTAGCTTTTGGGATGCAAAGATTAAGAATAAGCAATGCTTCTCAATGGGTGGATAATTAGGGGATTAGACAATAAACGAGATAGGAGTGCATTTTCCTTCCTTTGTCATGGCAACAAAAGCACCAAGGGAGTCATCTAATGTAGTAAAGTATGAGCGCTCTATGATAGAACCCACATCGTGTAATGCTTGATGTCTTCAAAGGCATGCTCACACTTGTCAAGCCACTTGAACTTAGCATCCTTTTTGATAAGTGCTGAGAATGGTTGACATATTCTTGATAGGTTGGATATAAAGCATCTTAGATACACCAATCTCCCTTGGAATGATCTGAGTTGACTTAAACTTTTAAGGGGTGGAATTTCTAATATCTCCTTGATCTTCTCTAGATCAATTTCAATTCCCTAATATTAGACAACAAATCTAAGGAATTTTCCTGAAGCTACTCCAAATGCACATTTCAAGGGGTTAATTTTGAGGTTAAATTATCTTAACTATTTGAAAACTACTCTCAAGTAAAGTGATGGTCTCCTTTTCTCTTTTTTTGACCATGAGTTCATCGACATAGCACACTTGATGATGAATGAGTTTGTCAAGATTCAAGTCATAGCCCATTGGTATGTATTAGCATTTTTTTAAGGTCGAAAGGCATGAACTTATAGCAATAAATTTGATCGGGTTCTAAAAGTAATGTTTCTTTCATCTGGGGCCATCTTTATTTGGTAATATCTAGATGAGACATCCATGAAAGAGAAGACTGTATGAGATGAGGTAATGTCCACCATTAGTTCTCAAATTGGTAGTGAAATTCATCTTTTGGGCATGCATTATTTAAATCACTAAAATTGACATATATTTGAATTTGGCCATTCTTTTTTTTAATTGGGACGGCTAACACTGTAGGGTATTTTTTCTCAAATGAAGCTATTTTCTTAACCTCAAAATTTGTTCTATGTCTAATCGCATGAATCTATGAGCTTGTTTGATAGGCTTAGTAGTAGGCTCTATTGCTAGTTTATGTACCACTACGTCAAGAGCCAATCTAGGCATCTCTTCAAACCTCCATACGAAGAAGTCTTTAAACTTAGTTAATAGCATAACTAAGTCATTTGTTTCAATTTCATTCAACAAAGAACTGATGTATGTCGGGCGTAGATCTCCATTAATTCTTAAATTGATTTCCTTGAGCTTATCAATATTGACTTGATCTCTTCTTCAAACCCTGGCGGTGCATCTTTGACTTCAAAATCATCTAGTTCATCTGAAGTTTCTAAGCATAGCTCCTCATATGATTTAATGTGATTTGAAAATAACCTATCGATTCAAATGAATGGTGATGACTAAGTATAATAGTCATCATCGACTAGACCACCACAAATCAGTCCCGATCTTGACAGCTTTTGCATTTGTTCTTCCATATTCTTTCAAAGTAGTCTGACCTGTGTTTTGACCAAGTATGTGGGATTAACCCTTTCTTTGCTAAATTATGAACACAAGGCAAGTACCAATCAAAAGGTAATTCTATTTTATTTTTGTATGAATCATCCTCAAGTTTTACATCAACTTCTTGACTTGAGGATGATACTCCCAGAAAGAACCTCTAAGTCTTCACACATGTCAATGACTTAGGGGATTCCTTAACTACCAAACCCTCAGCTTTTTGAGAGGAAAGTAAGGTTAGAGGTAAGGTTCCAAACTGGTGCCTAACTATTTAAATATAGACTTGGATACATTAATGCTTTGCTTTAGACCGCCTTCATTGCAAGTGTCACCTCCAAGGGAATCTACTCGAGAAGAGTTATGTGCTAACCATATAAGACTCATCCTATGAACTAGATTCTAAGTATATATGGATAGCAAGTGTACTCCTGGTAGCTAGGACATATCTTTTATTGGGTGGCCAATAAGGAGGTTTTCCACCCCTGAGACTGACTCTAAACTAGCCTCTTCCTCTACCTAGTGGAGGTTAGGTCATCCTACCCATATGTTTGAATGGAGTAATGAACTATGGGTGGAATCTAATGTCAGGTTCCACTTCTTCTTCCAAGTCTATTTATGCTACCTTATATTTTCTTTTTCATTTTCTCTTTTCTTTTTTTTCCTCTTTCTTTTTTTCTTTCTTTTTTATTTTATTTTTAAACTTTGGCCAAGCTCATGAGAATAGACTTGCTGATTTTGAGGGAGGTAGTAAGCCGCATCCTCATATATGCCGACCTCATGAACTGTAAATGACTTGAGATCTCCTTTGTTATAGTAGACGATCCCACCTCTCACCAACTTCATATATTGATGTAGAGAGGATGAAACTATTTTTCTCATGTTCTCCCAAGCAAAGCGTTGAAAGATGTACATAAGTCTATAATGTGAAACTTGGCTTCGCTTCCAATCATTTTTTGGGGAAAAACACTATGCCTAGCCAGACTTCTAGAGTGGATTTAATCTTCCCATCTTAGACTTATGAGTCTTCTAGAGAATACATCCTAGTCATAAGATACTAACAATTAAAACACTTAACCTAAGCCTAAAGACTTAGAAGGGTTAACCATAGATTTTTGCTTTTGTGGATTAGAATAATCCACCTACTCAAACCCAAACCCAATTCATGTTCACCTTCTCAAACCAAACCTCAAGTTCAATTCAAACATCAAATTCCAATCCAAATTCAAACCCAAATTCCAAAACCAAATGATTGAAGCCCATGATAAAATCCAAACTTGATACCCTTCCTAAGACATATGACCTATCTCATGGAATTAGCCAAATTGTAATCCAAATCAATCCAAAATCAATTGATTTTCTTATAATCAATTTATATCTTCAATAATCTTCTTAAATATAAATAAAATCTACATTCAAATGATCAAAACTAAATCAAATTAAATCAAAACCCTTCCTAAGCCATATGACCTATCCCGTGGACTTAGCCAAATCTTAATCCAAATCAAGTCAAACTCAATTGATTTTCTTACAAATTAATCATATTTTCAATCATCTTCACATATTTAAATGAAATATACATTTAAATCATCAAAACTAAAACAAACCAAATCAAAATCCAAACCTAAGCCACATGACCCAACTCCATGGAATTAGCCAAATTCCTTCATTCCAAAACCCAAATTCAATTGATTTTCTCATGAATCAATCATACCTTCAATCATATTCACAAATATAAATGAAATCTACAATCATCAAGCCAAAACAAAATCAACCCAACTCAAACCCAACTTAACCCTTTTGACTTGAAATGTTCAAATGAACCAAAACCCATTTGAACTAAACCAATTTCAATTGAATTTATATATCAATCCCAAATCCATATAAAACTCAAGTCAAACTCAACCCAAAATCAAGCCAACTAAACCCAATTGGTCCACTTGACCCAAAGTGGCCAATTTATTTATGAGCCAAGTTCTAATCCTACCCAAATTAGATTGAACCAAGCCCATCTCCTCCATCATGATTATTGATCACCCTAAGTTGATCATCAAATTATCAAGTCAAGTCAACTTGGTCATTTGACCAAGTCAACCCCTTAACCCATATGAATCCAAACTAGCCAAATTGCAACCTATGCCAAATCCCTTGAAACCAATGATACACAACAAATCAAAATAAATATTTGAATATGACTTGACCTTCAATTGAGTCAAACCAAACCCAATTGGCCCTCTTGACCCAAGTTGACCCATATTGACCTAAAATATCAAATTGGATCAAATCAAAATATAAATTAAATTGATTACAACTAAATGGCTCAAGTTCATTCCAAATTGATTGTTGAACTTGACCAAAGCTATGAATGGACCAAATTGACCTACTTAGCCTAAATTGACCTAAAGGTTTGAGTTGGACCAAATCAAAACCAAATCCAAATTAATTGTAACCAAAGCCAACAATAATCTTCAATTGGTCAATTAAACCCAAACCAACACCCAACCCAAGCCAATTTGGCCTATTTGGTCAAATTGGTCAACTTAACCCATTTGACCCCAATGAATTCAAATGAGCCAAAATCAAATCTAAGCCAAACTAAATAAAATAAATTGAACTAAAACAACCCAAATGATCATATGAACTTGACCCAACCCTTGGTTTGACCCAATTTGACCAATTGGTCAACTTGACCCAACTTGACCAATTGGTCAACTTGACCCAACCTAACCTAATTTGACCTAAATGAGTCAAATTGAGCCAAACCTAACCAAATAAAATCCAAATGACTTGAAACTTGGGCTAACCCACTTTTGGCTCATTTCAAATCTACCAAAATCGAATCCAATGCCAAATGATCATTCTACCCTTGAGTTAAGGACATCACCCATGTAAGTGGTCATTACCATTCCTTGGCCACTTGGTACTCTCCCAATGGTCCACCTAGGCACCTAGGACACTTCCCAACTTGACCCAAGGGGTGATTGGGTCAGCCATGACCCATTGGTGGTGAAATCACCTCACCCTCCCCATTAGAGCATTTGAAACCCATAAGACTCCCATGATTCCTTCTTGGCAGCCACTTCCACTCCTTCAACTAACCAAGTCGAGCTAACTCACCTCCTCCCTCCGACCCACGACTCTTTGAGATGGTCAGACGATAAGTGGAAGTCAAACCTAATCCCACCATCTGATTAAGATGAAGGGGGGTATACACCCCTTATTTCCACTCAAACATAAACAAAAATCATTCCTCATAGCCCTAGCTAACCAATACGAGCCATTAGAGCTATTCCCTAAGCGCTCAAGCTTATTCCTCGATCAAAAAATGCCACTCCCGTCTGTCCCAAAATAAGACACTCCCATTTTTGACCTAACATCCCCATTTCTCCATCAAACTCAAATTAACTTTGCACACACCTTCCCTAGGCCTCATCGAGCAAGAATTAATCATCTCCCAAGCTTCCCAAGAACTGGAGGTGGGACTTCAATCAAAGTGGAGCTCCAAATCATCGATTCGTGGCCTTCAGAGTGAACTTCAAGGAATTGATCCAATTGCTGCTTAACAGGGCTTCATCTCCACTAGATGAAGCTTCTTCGATCATTCGAGCTGCCGGTCTTAAGCTCCGACAAGGTATGCTTCCATAACCGATCCTTAGGCAGAAATGAGTTGGAACCTTTTGAAGAAAGCTTGTATCTCAAGTGATCTTGATCGTTTGATATCCTCCGATCGATGTCGTGAAGGTGTGGGATCCTTTTGGAGTTGATCCGTGCTCGGGTAAGCTCAGATCAAGTGAGCAATGGCAGACAGACTCCATTCTCTCTCACTCGAGTGACATTCGATCACGCACCATCCATTCTGCGTGATCAGAATGGATTATCATGATTAGATATGCTAGATCGATTTGATTTAACTCTATTCAAATGACCTTCTTGGGGCTAGCTAAAGCCTCATGTTCCTGGGATGTCTAGATTATATACCCATTACTAGGCAATCTTATATAATTCAACACATGAATAAAGGAAAGTGAACTCAACATCATACACTTAAGCTATAAGCACATGCATTTCTTATGTATTTATAACCAGCATCATAACACATATTATTACTCATTTATAAGCTTTTGAAAAATACATTTGGATTTAATACTAATATTAGCCACATATATATTAAATTAAATCAACACATGCAAGTTTACATAAAGGAAATCCATTTTATTTTACTTGATTTTGAAAAGATGGATGCATGAATTCAAATGACATACCAAATTTAACATGATAGGAAAGAGGACAACCAAATATAAGCATGTGATTCATTCAACCAAACTAGTTCTTAAGGACAATCAAATCAAATA
The DNA here is from genome assembly GCA_021442155.1 of Cymbidium sinense. Classification (NCBI taxonomy): domain Eukaryota; kingdom Viridiplantae; phylum Streptophyta; class Magnoliopsida; order Asparagales; family Orchidaceae; genus Cymbidium; species Cymbidium sinense. Next base: position 187,590,948 of record CM038220.1, read on the forward strand.
AGATTATTTAAAGCAAACCAAAGCATCTTTATTAATTAAGTTTTGGATTTTATTTAATTTAAAGAGGAGAAGAGAAATCATCACTTGTTGTTTCAAACCCATTCCCACATTAGTGATTTGATTTTACTTTAAGAAATATAATTAAGTTTATTTTATGGGATAATTAAGTTGAACCCTTAATTAGATGAATTAATTACCCTTACTAATGTCACCTTAAAGTAATTAACTAAATAATTATGAGCTAACATGATATGCATGGAAAATAAACTTGCAATGATTGTAGGAAATAAAAGGGGCCTAATGCAATTGGCTCAAGATTAATAGTTAATTAGATTAAGGGACTTAATTAATTACTCTTATGGTTTTCTCACACATGTGAACTAACCATAATTTCATTAAACTCCTTTAGGTTATTAAATAACTAAAGATCTACCCCATGATTTAATTAATGAAGATTTGATGTGATTATGATTTCAATTTGATTTAATTAATTAGTTAAATCTTAATTAAATTCATTTTAAGAAAAGGTGGAATGAACTTAGGGAAAGGGGTCCCAACCCTATTCCTTAGTTCACTTACTATTGAACAATGATTAATAAAATTAATTAACCAATTTATTACTCTTCATGGGATTAATTAATCATTAATTAACTTAAAAGAGTAATTAAGCTTTAATTAGTTAATTTTTAAGTGAGCAATAAATCCCAAGAAAATTATAGGAGGCAGAGGTCATCCCATTAAATTAACCCACAAAATTTGAGATTAATTGCTCAAGTAATTAAAATGTAATTAAGCTAATTAATTTTGTAATTAAACATTAATTATTATTCAAATTTAGTTAAGATCATTTTTAATTAATTCTCCTCTAAAATACCTTTTAAATGAGTATTTATTTGCATTTTTTTATTTAACTATGATTTTTTTTAAAATTTTTAGAAGTTTCAATCATTGAAAATGATTAATTAAGCCTAATTAAAGCCTAATTGTGTTGGCACCACGTGGCGCACTTAAGCGACCTGCTATCCACATGGAGCCGTGAGATTGGTTACTTAAAACTTATCCGACTCAACGCCTATGTAACGTTGGTGGAAACACTAAACCTTATCCCTAAACCCTAAAACTTAGAACCTAAAACCTAAAACCTAAACCTAAAACCCTAAATGCTAAACCCCAAACCATAAACCCTAAACCCTAAAACCCTAAATCGTAAACTCATAAACCATAAACCCTAAACCTTAAACCATAAACCGTAAAACCTAAAACCCTAATGCCCAAACCCTAAACCCTAATCCCTAAACCCTAAAACCAATAACCCTAAACCTTAAACCCTAAACTCTAAACCCTAAACCTTAATCCCTAAACCCTAAAAATTAAAAAACCTAAACTTAAGCTAAATAAAACCTAAAAATAAAATTAATAAATAAACCTAAACCTAAATAAAATAAAAAAATAAAAAAATAAAAACTTAAAGTAAAACCTAAACCTAAAACTAAAAATTAAATAAAATAAATTAATAAAATAAACTAAAATAAAATAAATAAAAACCCAAATTAAATAATAAAATAAAATAAACCTAAGAATATAAAACCTAAATAACATAAAAACTAAACATAAAATAAAAATAAAATAAACCTAAAATAAAATATAATAAAAACTAAATAAGTACTTAAACCTAAAAATAAAACCTAAAAATAAATAAAAAAACCTAAACCATAAACAAAAAAATAAACTAAACCTCAAATAAAAATAAAGTAAACAAAATAAAATAAACCTAAACCTAAACTAAAATAAACTAAACTAAAATAAATAAAACCTAAAATAAACTAAACCTAAAATTAAACCTAACTAAATAAAATAAAATAAACAAAAACTAAACCTAAACCTAAACTAAAAAATAAAACCTAAAAATAAATCGAAAATAAAAACCTAAAAGCTAAACATAAAAAACAAAAATAAAAACCTAAACCTAAACCTAAATATAAAAAAAACCTAAACCTAAAAAAAAAAAGTTAAAAATAAAACTCAATTAAAAATTAAACCTAAACCAAAACCTAAACCTAAAAAATAAAGTAAAATAAGAAACCAAAAATAAAATAAATAAACTAAATAAAAATAATAATAAACATAAATAAAAATAAAAAATAAAATAAACTAAAATAAATAAAAAATAAACTAAATAAACTAAATAAACCTAAACATACCGATTTACTTAATTTAAAGAAATAAAAAAATAAAAATCCTAAGCCCTAAGCTAACCCTAAACCCTAAACCTAAAACCTAAAACCCAAAACCCAAAACCCAAAACCCAAAACCCAAAACCCTAAAAACCTAAATCTAAACTAAATAAAACCCTAAAATATAAAATACCTAAATAAAAAAAAACTAAACATATATTCAAAATAAAATAATCCTAAAATAAAATAAAATAAAAACTAAATAAAAACCTATTCCAAAAAAATAAACCTATAAACAAATAAAAAATAAAACTTAAACCCTAAACTAAAAAAAACTAAACCAAAAAAAAATAAAATAATCAAAATAAAATAAACCTAATCCTAAACTGAAAAAAAAACTAAAATAAACAGAACCTAAACTTAAAATAAACTAAACCTAAACCTAAACTAAATAAAATAAAATAAACTAAAAATAAAATAAATAAGAAAACATTAAAATAAACCTAAAATAAAAATCTAAAACCTAATCCTAAAAAAATAAAATAAAATTCTAAAGTTAAACCTAAAAATAAAAAAAAACTAAATCTAAAAAATAAAATAACAATAAAACTAAACTAAAAAAAACATAATCCAAAACATAAACAAAAAATTAAAATAAAAAACCTAAGCTAAAATAAATAAATGAAATTAAATAATAATAAAAAATAAAACTAAATAAAAATAAAAAATAAAATAAACTAAAATAAATAAAAAATAAATTAATTAAACCTAAACCTACTAGGTTACTTAATTAAAAGAAACAAAACATTAAGTTCTAAATCCTAAACCCTAAACCCTAAACCCTAAACCCTAAACCCTGTACCCTAAACCTTAAACCCTAACCCTAAATCCTAAACCCTAAAAGCATAAACCCAAAAACTCTAAACCCTAAACCCTAAACCCTAAACCATCACCCGAAACCCCAAACCCTAAACCTAAAGCTAAAGTATGTAAATAAATTAAAATATAAACCTAAACCCTAAATCCTAATCAACCTAAACTTAAACTTAAACCCTAAGAATGGGTAGAACCTTGATGGCAGGAACTTCACCGTCAACCAGGCTTAGTCTAGATCTGGTGGTGGAAGCGAAGGTGGTGGCAGTGATTATCGTAGTGGTGGTGGGGGATCTCGAGGTGCTGGTGGATATGGAGGTGGTGGTCGGAGTAGTGGTGGTTATGTAGGAGGCAAGAGCGACGGAGGTTACAATCGTGGTGGGGTCAGAGGGAGAGATCGAGGATATGATGTTGGATCCTAGTACTCGAGAGGCTAGGGTTGTTCTGATGTGAACTGGAGAAACTAAAGAACTAACAATCCGATTTGCTGCTTATGGAACTGTGCCTTTATAGTAGAGACGGTTCTAGTTATCTGGGGTTTCTGATTTGCTTTATGCATGCTCATTTTTGATCAATGTTGTCGCTTGTGTCAAAGAAAACTTGGTGTGTTAGATGAAATCTAAAAGAAGAAATGATGATTCTTAATTTGTTTATGTTAAAAAAAATCAAAAACATTAAATCCTAAACTAAAATATTAACCCTAAACCTAAAACCTAAACCCCAAACCGTAAACTCTAAACCATAAACACTAAACCAAAAAAAAATCCTAAACCCTAAAGCCTAAATGCCAAACCTTAAACCCTAAACCCTAAACCCTAAACCCTAAACTAACATTAAACCATAAACACTAAACCATAAAAAGTTAAAAACCTAAACCTAAACCTAAATTAAACAAAAAACTAAAAATAAAATAAATAAATAAACTTAAAGGAAAATAAAAATATAAACTAAAACCTAAACCTACACCTAAAAATAAAATAAATTTAAAATTAAAAATAAACTAGAATAAAATAAATAAAATCCTAAACTAAACTAAAAAAAATAAAATAAACCTAAGAATAAAAAACCTAAATAAAATAATAACTAAAAGTAAAATAAAAAGAAAATAAAATTAAAATAAAATAAAATAAAAACTAAATAAAAACCTAAACCTAAAAAATAAACCAAAAGAAAAATAAAAAAAAAAGCTAAACCCTAAACTAAAAAAATATAAACTTTAAATTAAAATAAATAAATAAAATAAAATAAACCTAAACCTAAACTAAAAAAAAAAAAACTAAAATAAATAAAACCAAAACCTAAACCTAAAATTAACTAAACCTAAATCTAATGCTAAACCTAAACTAAATAAAATAAAATAAATTATAAATAAATCTAAATCAAAACTAAAAAAAATAAAATGTAAAAATAAACCTAAAATAAAAACCTAAAACCTAAACCTAAAAAAATAAAATAAAAACCTAAACAAAAACCTAAAAATAAAAATTAAAACCTAAACCTAAAAAATAAAATAAAAATAAAATTACACCTAGAGCTAAACCTAAAAAATAAACTAAAATAAAAAACCTAAACTAAATGAATTAAACTGAAAATAAATAAACTAAACAAAAAAATCTTAAAAAATAAAAAAAATAAAGTAAACTCAAATAAATTTAAAATAAACTAAATAAACCTAAACTTACCGGTTTACTTAATTTAAAAAAAAACCATAAACCTTAAATCCTAAACCATAAACCCTAAACAGTAAACCCTAAACCCTAAACCTATAACTCTAGACCATAAAAAATCCTAAACCATAAACCCTAAACCCTAAACCCTAACCCTAAATGCTAAACCCTAAAGGCATAAACCCTAAAACCCTAAACCCTAAACTGTGAACCCTAAACCCTAACCCTAAATCCTAAACCCTAAAACCCAAATCCTAAACCTAAACCTGAAGTAACTAAATAAATTAAAAAATAAAGCTAAACCCCAAAACCTAATAAACCTAAACCTAAACCTAAACCCTAAGAATAGGAAAAATGTTTATGGCAGGAACATCACCATCAACCAAACTGAGCCTAGATCTAGTGGCAGAGGTGAAGATGGAAGAGGCGGTTATCGGAGTGGTGGTGGGGGATCTAGAGGTCCAAGTGGATATGGAGATGGTGGTCGGAGAAGTGGTGGTTTTGGAATGACAGAGCTTACAGCCGTGATGGTCGAGGAGGGAGAGATCGGGGATATGATGGTAGATCCCACTACTCAAGTGGCCGGGGTGGGTTTGATGGGAACTAGAGAAACTAAAGAACGTCTGATCCGATCTGCTGCTTATGGAATTATGTCCTTACAATAGAGATGGTTCTAGTTATCTAGGTTTTTTGATTTGCTTTATGCGTGCTCATTTTTTATCTATGTCTTCGCTTATGTCTCAGAAAACTTAGTGTGTTAGTTGATAAAATCGAAAAGAAGAAATGTTGAATTTGAATTTATTCTCTGTTAAAAGAAAAACCAAAAACCCTAAACCCTCAACTAAAACTTGAACCCTAAACCTAAAACTTAAACCTTAAACCCTAAACCCTAAACCTTAAACCCTAAAAACCCTAAACTCTAAACCCTAAACACTAAAACCCTAAACCCTAAACCCTAAAATTTAAACCCTATTTCCTAAACCCTAAAACCTACAACCCTAAACCCTAAACCCTAAAGCCCGAACCCTAAACTCTAAACCCTAAACCCTAAAAACCAAAGAACCTAAACCTAAACTAAATAAATCCTAAAAATAAAATAAATAAAAAACCTAAACCCTAAATAAAATAATAAAATAAAATAAAAACATAATCTTAAACTTAAAAATAAAATAAAATAAGAAAATTAAAATAAACTAAAATAAAATAAATAAAAATCTAAACTAAACTATAAAATATAATAAATATAAAAAATAAAAACCTAAATAAAATAAAATAAAAAATAAACATAAACAAAAACAATAATTAAAATAAACTAAAATAAATAAAAATGAACTAAATAAACTAAATAAATCTAAACCTACCAGTTTAGTCAATTAAAAAAAAGCTCTAAACCCTATGCTAATCCTAAACCCTAAAAACCCTAAACCGAAAAGCCTATGCACTAAACCCTAAACTCTAAACCCTAAACCCTAACCCTAAACCCTAAACCATAAAAACATAAACCCTAAAACCTTATACCCTAAACCCTAAAATCCTAAAAATTAAAAACACTAAAAAAATAAAATAAACTTAAACTAACCTAAGAATAAAAAACCTAAATAAATAATCTTCTAAACACTAAAATATAAAATAAACCTAATAAAAAAAAGTTAAATAACAAAAACAAATTAAAATAAACCTAAACCTAAACTAACTTAAACATAAATCTAAAATAAAAACCTAAAACCTAAACCTAAACCTAAACCTAAAATTTAAAAATAAAACCTAAACCTTCAAAATAAAATAAAAATAAAAATCAACCAAAAAATAAACAAAAACATAAACCTAAACTTAAAAAATAAACTAAAATAAAAAACCTAAACTAAAATAAATAAAATAAACTAAATAAAAATTAAAACTAAACCTAAATAAAAAATAAATAAACTAAAATAAATGAAAAATTAACTAAATAAACCTAAACCTACTAGTTTATAGAATTAAAAAAAAACTATAAACCATAAAGCCTAACACTAAATCCAAAACCCTAAACCCAAAACCTACAACCCTGAACCCTAAACCCTAAACCATAATCCCAAAAAAACCTAAATGCTAAACCATAAAACCTAAATACTAAACCCTAAACCCTAAACCATAACCCTAAACCCTAAACCCTAAAACACTAAACCCTAAAACCCTAAACTCGAAACTTTAAACCCTCAACCTTAAACCCTTTAACTTAAAAACTTAAACCCTAAACCCTAAACCCTAAAACACTAAACCCTAAACCCTAAACCCTAAAAGCCTAAACCCTAAAAGCTTGAACCCTATACCCTAAACCCTAAACCCAAAATCCTACAATCGTAAACCCTAAATCCTAAACCCTAAAAACCTAAACCTAAACTAAATAAATAAACCTAAAAATAAAATAAATAAAAAAACTTAAACTTAAATAAAATAAAATAAAATAAAATAAAATAAAAACTTAAACCTTATCCTAAAAATAAAATAAAATAATCAAAGGAAACTAAAATAAAATAAATAAAAACCCAGTATCAACAAAATAATAAAAAAACCTAAGAAAAAAGTAAAAATAGAATAAAATAAAAAATAAAAAATAAAATTAACTAAAAGAAATAAAAACTAAACTAAATAAACTAAATAAACTTAAACCTACTGGTTTACTTAATTTAAAAGCCCTAAACGCTATGCTAACCCTAAACTCTAAACCCTAAATCCTAAACCCTATAAACCTTAAACCTTATACCTTAAACCCTAAACCCTAAACAATAAACCCTTACCCTAAACCCTAAACCCTAAAAACCTAAACCCTAAAACCCTAAACCCTAAACCCTAAACCCTAAAAACCTAAAAACCTAAACCTAAACTAAATAAAACCTATAAATAAAATATATAAAAAAAACTTAAACCAAAATAAATAATAAATTAAAATAAAATAAAAACCTAAACTATAACCTAAACCTAAAATTAAAAATAAAATAAAATAAACCAATAAAAATAAACTAAAATAAAATAGACAAAAACCTAAACTAAACTAAAAAATAAAATAAACTTAAGAATAAAAAACCTAAGTAAAATAAATACCTAAACCTAAACCTAAACTAAAATAAACTAATAAACTAAATAAAATAAAATAAACTAAAAATAAACCTAAACCTAAACTAAAAAATAAAATGTAAAAATAAAAACTAAAAACCTAAAAATAAAAAAATAAAATAAAAACCTAGACATAAACCTAAAAATAAAAAATAAAACCTATACTTTAAAAATAAAGTAAACATAAAACTCAATTAAAAAAATAAACCTAAACCTAAACCTAAACTTAAAGAATAAACTAAAATAAAAAACCTATACTAAAATAAATAAACTTAAACTAAATAAACAAAGCTAAATAAAAATAAAAAAAATAAACAAAAATAAACTAAATAAACCTAAACCTATAGGTTTATTTAATTTTTTTTTTTAAAAACATAAACCCTAAATCCTAAACCCTAAACCCTAAACCTTAAACCCCAAACCCTAAACCTACAACCATAAACCGTAAACCCTAAACCCTAAATCATAAACCCTAAAATCTAAACTAACCCCTAAAACTAAACCCTAAAACTAAACTAAATCAAAACCTAAACCTTAAACCTTAAACCCTAAAGTCTAAATAAAAACTAACCTAAACCCTAAAACCTGTTTAAACCTAAACCCTAAACCTATTCCATAAACCTAAATCTAAAAAACCTAAGTCTAAACTCAAATACTTTAACCCTAAACCCCAAATAAAAAACCCTAAACTAAACCTAACACCTAAATCATAAACCTAAACCTAAACAAATCAAAAGTTTTAAACCTAAACCTAAAACCAAACTAAACCCTAAACCCTAAACCCTAATCCATAAAACCTAAAACTTAAACCCAAAACCCTAAACCCTAAACCCTAAATACTAAACCCTAAAATTTAAATCCTATTTCCTAAACCCTAAAACCTACAACCCTAAACCCTAAACCCTAAAGCCCAAACCCTAAACTCTAAACCCTAAACGCTAAAAACTAAAGAACCTAAACCTAAACTAAATAAATCCTAAAAATAAAATAAATAAAAAACCTAAACCCTAAATAAAATAATAAAATAAAATAAAAACATAATCCTAAACTTAAAAATAAAATAAAATAAGAAAATTAAAATAAACTAAAATAAAATAAATAAAAACCTAAACTAAATTATAAACTAAAATAAATATAAAAATAAAAACCTAAATAAAATAAAATTAAAAATAAACATAAACAAAAACAATAATTAAAATAAACTAAAATAAATAAAAATGAACTAAATAAACTAAATAAATCTAAACCTACCGATTTAGTCAATTAAAAAAAAAGCTCTAAACCCTATGCTAATCCTAAACCCTAAACCTTAAACCCTAAAAACCCTAAACCCTAAGCCTAAGCACTAAACCCTAAACTCTAAACCCTAAACCCTAACCCTAGACCCTAAACCATAAAAACATAAACCCTAAAACCCTTAACCCTAAACCCTAAAATCCTAAAAATAAAAAAACACTAAAAAAATAAAATAAACCTAAACTAACCTAAGAATAAAAAACCTAAATAAATAATCTTGTACCCTAAACACTAAAAAATATAAAATAAACTTACAAAAAAAGTTAAATAATAGAAAACAAATTAAAAATAAACCTAAACCTAAACTAAAAAATAAAACTTAAAAATAAATCTAAAATAAAAACCTAAAACCTAAACCTAAACCTAAACATAAAATTTAAAAATAAAACCTAAACCTTCAAAATAAAATAAAAATAAAAATCAACCAAAAAATAAACAAAAACATAAACCTAAACTTAAAAAAATAAACTAAAATAAAAAACCTAAACTAAAATAAATAAACTAAACTAAATAAAAATAAAAACTAAACCTAAATAACAAATAAATAAAAAATTAACTAAATAAACCTAAACCTACCAGTTTACACAATTAAAAAAAACTATAAACCAAAAAACCTAACACTAAATCCTAAACCCTAAACCCAAAACCTATAACCCTGAACCCTAAACCCTAAACCATAATCCCAGAAAAACCCTTAACGCTAAACCTTAAAGCCTAAATACTAAACCCTAAACCCTAAACTATAACCCTAAACCCTAAACCCTAAAACACTAAACCCTAAAACCCTAAACACGAAACCTTAAACCCTCAACCCTAAATCCTTTAACCCGAAAACTAAAACCCTAAACCCTAAAAGCTTGAACCCTATACCCTAAATCCAAACCCAAAATCTTACAACCGTAAACCCTAAATCCTAAACCCTAAAAACCTAAACCTAAACTAAATAAAACCTAAAAATAAAATAAATAAAAAACTTAAACCTAAATAAAATAAAATAAAATAAAATAAAATAAAAACCTAAACCTAAACCTAAAAATAAAATAAAAAAATCAAAGAAAACTAAAATAAAATAAATAAAAACTTAATATCAACAAAATAATAAAAAAAACCTAAGAAAAAACATAAATAAAATAAAATAAAAATTAAACATAAATAAAAATAAAAAATATAATTAACTAAAAGAAATAAAAAATAAACCCTAAACCTACTGGTTTACTTAATTTAATAAAAAAAACCCTAAACACTTTGCTAACCCTAAACTCTAAACCGTAAACCCTATAAACCTTAAACCTTAAACCCTAAACCCTAAATAATAAACCCTTACCCTAAACCCTAAACCATAAAAACCTAAAAACCTAAACCTAAACTAAATAAAACCAATAAATAAAATATATAAAAAAACTTAAACCAAAATAAAATAATAAATTAAAATAAAATAAAAACCTAAACTAAACCTAAACCTAAACTTAAAAAAATAAAATAAAATAAAATAATAAACTAAAATAAAATAGTAAAAACCTAAACTAAACTAAAAATAAAATAAATCTAAGAAAAAACCTAAGTAAAATAAATAAAGCCTAAACTAAAATAAAAAAAGTAAATAAAATAAAATAAACTAAAATAAACCTAAACCTAAAAATATAAAACCTAAAAATAAACCAAAAATAAAACTAAAACATAAAAATAAAAAAAATAAAATAAAACCTGACATAAACCTAAAATAAAAATAAAACCTTTACTTTAAAATAAAGTAAACATAAACTCAATTAAAAAAAAACCTAAACCTAAATCTAAACTTAAAGAATAAAATAAAATAAAAAACCTAAACTAAAATAAATAAACTTAAATTAAATAAACAAAGCTAATTAAAAATAAAAAATAAATAAAAATAAACTAAATAAACCTAAACCTACAGGTTTATTTAATTTTTTTTTTAAAAACATAAACCCTAAATCCTAAACCCTAAACCTACAACCTTAAACCCTAAAAAAATCCTAAACCTAAACTAACCTAAAACTAACCTAAAACACTAAACCAAACCTAAACCTAAACCTTAAACACTAAAACTAAATTGTAAACCTAAACCCTAAACCTAAACTCCTATACCTAAACTAAACTCTAATCCATAAACTATAAACTTAAACCCTAAACCCAAGCTAAACCTAAACCTAAAACAAACCTAAACTAAACGCTAAACCTAAACTTAACACTAAATCAAGTAAACTAAACCCTAAACCTAAACCTAACCCTAAACCTAAACCCTGAACCTAAACCTAAACCCTAAACCTAAACCTAAACTAAACCTAAACCCTAAACCCTAAACCCTAAATCTTAAACCCTAAAAACCTAAAAACTTAAACCTAAGCTAAATAAAACCTAAAAATAAAATAAATAAATAAACCTAAAGCTAAATAAATAAAAAAAATAAAAAAATAAAAACCTAAACTAAAACCTAAACCTAAACATAAAAATAAAAAAATAAACTAAAATAAAATAAATAAAAACCTAAACTAAATAAAAATAAAATAAAATAAACCTAAAAATAAAAAACCAAAATAAGTAAAAAATGAATATAAAATAAAAACTAAATAAACCTAAAATTAACCTAGTATAAAATAAAATAAAAACTAAATGAAAACCTAAACCTAAAAATTAAACCTAATAATAAATAAAAATTAAAACCTAAACCCTAAACTATAAAAAAAAAACTAAACCTAAAATAAAAATAAAATAAATAAAATAAAATAAACCCAAACTAAAATAAAATAAATAAAAACTAAAATAAACTAAACCTAAACCTATACCTAATATAAATAAAATAAATAAACTAAAATTAAACCTAAACCTAAACTAAAAAATAAAACCTAAAATAAACCTAAAATAAAACCTAACCTAAACCTAAAAAAATCAAATAAAACCTAAACCTAAATCTAAAATAAAAATAAAACCTAAACCTAAGAAAAAAAATAAAATTAAAAATAAAACTCAATTAAAAATTAAACCTAAACCAAAACCTAAACCTAAAAAATAAAGTAAAATAAAATACCTAATCAAATATAAATAAACCTAAAATAAATAGACTAAACAAAATAAAATGAAGAAAATAAACATGAATAAATAGAAAAAATAAAATAAACTAAAATAAATAAAAAATAAACTAAATAAACCTAAACATACCGATTTACTTAATTTAGAAAAATAAAATAAAAAATAAAAACCCTAAATCTTAAACTAACCCTAAACCCAAGAATCGCTAAACCGTAAAGCCTAAACACTATACCCTAAACCCCTAACCCTAAATCTAAACTCTAAAAGCCTAAACCCTAAAACTCTAAATGCAAAACCCAAAACCCAAAACCCTAAACCCAAAACCCTAAAAACCTAAACCTAAGCTAAATAAAACCTTAAAAAAATATATAAAAGATAACCTAAATGCAAATAAAATAAAAATTAAAATCAAAACCTCAAACCTAAAAATACAATAAAATAAACTAATGAAAATAAACTAAAATAAACTAAATAAAAACCTAAATCTAAATTCAAAAAATAAAATAAACCTAAGAATAAAAAACAAAAAAAGAAAAACTAAATGTAAAATAAAAATAAAATAAACATAAAGTAAAACAAAATAAAAACTGAATAAAAACCAAAACAAAAAAATAAACCTAAAAATAAATAAAAAATAAAACCTAAACCCTAAAGAAAAAAACTAAACTTAAAATAAAAATAAAATAAGTAAAATAAAATAAACCTAAACCTAAACTAGAATAAAATAAACTAAAATAAATAAAACCTAAACCTAAACCTAAAATAAACTAAACCTAAACATAAACTAAATAAAATAAAATAAATTAAAAATAAACCTAAACCTAAACTAAAAAATAAAAGCTAAAGTTAACCTAAAATAAAAACCTAAAACCTAAACCTAAAAAGGTAAAATAAAAACTTAAACTTAAACCTAAAAATAAAAAATAAAACCTAAACCTAAAAGATAAAATAAAAATAAAACTAAACTAAAAAATAAACATAATCCTAAACCTTAAAAAAACTAAAATAAAAAACCTAAACTAAAATAAATAAACTTAAAATAAATAAATGAAACTAAATAATAATAAAAAATAACCATAAATAAATATAAAAAATAAAATAAACTTAAATAGATAAATAAATAAAATTAATTAATTAATTAATCCTAAACCTTCAGGTTTACTTAATTAAAAAAATAAAACCTTAAATCGTAAATCCTATACCTTAAACCCAAAACCCTAAACCCTACACCCTAAAAACCTTAAACCCTAAACCCTAAATCCTAACCCTAAACCCTAATCCTAAACCCTAAATCCTAAACCCTAAAAGCATAAATCCCAAACCCAAAACCCTAAATCCTAATTCTTAAACCCTAAATCCTAAACCCTAAACCCTAAATCCTAACCCTAAACCTAAACTTAAAGTAAGTAAATAAATTAAAAAATAAACCTAAACCCTAAAACTTAATAAAACTAAACCAAAACCTAAACCAAAACCTAAACCCTAAGAATGGGCAGAACCTTGACTAAAGGAACATCACTCCAACCGTGCTCACCCAGGTCTGTGGTGGAGCAAGGTGGAGGCTACGACATCGAAGGGTGGGGTGAGAGAGGTGGTGGTAGTGAGGTGGTTATGAGGGAGAGACGAGTTACAACCGTGGTGGTGGTGAGGGAGAGATCAAATATGATGGTTGATTTCGCCACTAGAGGTCGTGGTATGATTGGAACTAAAGAAATAAGAACAATCGATTCGACCTGCTGGAACTATATCTTACAATAGATGTCTAGTTATCTAGGGTTTTCATTATCTCTGATCTTTTTATTTATGTCGTTGCTTGTGTTTTAGAAAACTTGGTGTGTTACTTGGTTGAAGAAATCGAAGAGAAGAAATAATGATTCTTAATTTGTTTCTATTAAAAATAAACAAATCGAAAACATTAAACCCTAAACAAAAACCTGAACACTAAACCTAAAACTTAAACCCCAAACCTTAAACTATGAACCTAAACCAAAAATTAAAAACCCCTAAACCCCAAACCCTAAACTAACACTAAACTCTAAACCCTAAACCCTAAAAAGCTAATAACCTAAACCTAAACTAAACAAAACCTAAAAAATAAATAAATAAAAAAACCTAAACCAACATAAAATAAAATAAAAATATAAACTAAACCTAAACCTAAACATACCTTCAACCTAAACCTAAAAATAAAATAAAATAAAAAATAAAATAAAACTAAAATAAAATAAATAAAAACCTAAACTAAACTAAAAAATAAAATAAACCTATGAATAAAAAACCTAAATAAAATAAAAATTAAACTTAAAATAAAAATAAATTCACCTAATAAAATAAAATAAAAACTAAATAAAAACCTAAACCGAAAAATAAACCTAAAAATAAAACTTCAAAAAAATAAAAAATAAAACCTAAACCCTAAAAGAAAAAAAAACCTAAACCTAAAATAAAACTAAATTAAATAAAAAAATAAACCTAAACCTAATGTAAAATAAACTAAACTAAAATAAATAAAACCTAAACCTAAAACTAAAATAACTAAACCTAAACTGTAAAGTAAACAAATAAAATAAACTAAAAATAAACCTAAACCAAAACTAAAAAATAAAACCTAAAAATATACCTAAAATAAAAACTTAAAACCTAAACCTAAAAAAATAAAGTAAAAACCTAAACCTAAACCTAGAAATTAAAAATAAAACATAAACCTAAACAATAAAAAAAAAAATAAAACTAAACTAAAAAATAAACATAAACCAAAACCTAAACCTACAAAATAAATTAATTTAAAAACTAAAACTAAAATAAATAAACCTAAAATAATAAAACTAAACTAAATAAAAATAAAAAAATAAAACCTAAATAAAAGTAAAATAAAATAAACTAAAGTAAATAAAAATTAAACTAAATAAACAAAATAAACCTAAACCTATCAAATTACTTAATTTTTTTTTTTTAAAAAAATCTAAACCCTAAACACTAAACACTAAACCCTAAATCCTAAACCCTATACCATAAACCCTAAACCCTAAACCTAAAAACAAACCAAACCTTCAACACTAAATGCTAAATCCTAAACTATAAATCATAAACCCTAAACCCTAACTAACTAACTAACCTAAACCCTAAACCTACTAAAAAACTATAAACCCTAAACCTAACTAACCCTAAATACTAATCTTAAACCCTAAACTCTAAACCTAAACTATACCCTAAACCTAAAACCTAAACCTAAACATAAAACCCTAAACTAAACCCTAAACCTAACCCTAAAGCTAACACTAAATCCTAAAACCATAAACCTAAACCCTAACCTTAAACATCCTAAACCTAAACCCTAAACCCTAAATAAGCCCTAAACCCTAAACCTAAACAAACCCTAAACCCTAAACCTAAATACTAAAACATAAACCTAAACTAAATAAACCTAAAAAATAAAAAAAAAAAAAAAAATAAAAAACCTAAATAAAAAATAAAAAAATAAATAATAAACTAAAACCTAAACCTATACCTAAAAATAAAATAAAATAAAAAAAATAATCTAAAATAAAATAAATAAAAAAACCTAAACTAAACTAAAATAAATAAACCTAAGAATAAAAAGCTTAAATAAAATAAAAACTATACGTAAAATAAATATAAAATAAACCAAAAATGAAATAAAATAAAAACTTAATAAAAACCTAAATATCAAAAATAAACCTAAAAATAAATAAAAAATGAAACTTTAACCCTAAACTAAAAAAACCTAAACTAAAAAAAACTTAAACCTAAAATAAAAATAAAATAAACAAAATAAAATAAACCTAAACTTAATCTGAAATAAACTAAACTAAAATAAATAAAACCTAAAACTAAACCTAAACATAAGCCTAAACTAAATAAAATAGAATAAACTAAAAATAAACCTAAACCTAAACTAAAAAATAATTCCTAAAAGTAAACCAAAAATAAAAACCTAAAACCTAAATAGAAAAAAAAGAAAATAAAAACCTAAATCTAAACCTAAAAATAAAAAATAAAACATAAACCTAAAAAATAAAATAAAAATAAAACTCAACTAAAAAATAAACCTAAACTTAACCCTAAACCTAAAAATTAAACTAAAATAAAAGACCTAAACAAAAATAAATAAACCAAAAATAAATAAACTAAACTAAATAAAAATTAAACATAAATAAAAATAAAAAAATAAAGTAAACTAAAATAAATAAATAATAAACTAAATATACTAAATAAAGCTAAACTTATCGGTTTACTTAATTTTAGAAAAACCTTAAACCTTAAATCCTAAACTCTAAATGCTAAACCCTAAACCTACAACCCTAAAGCCTAAACCATAAACCCCAAACCTTAAACATAAACTTGAAGTAACTAAATAAATTAAAAGAGAAACCTAAACCCTAAGAATGGGCAAAACCTTGACGACAGAACATCACCAACCAGCTGGCCTAGACTGCTGGTAGAGGTGATGGAGGTGCTTATGTAGAGGTGGTGGCTGATCCGAGGTGCCGTGGATATGGAGGGTGGTCGAGCAAGCAGGTTATGGAGGCTGAGGAGCGGTGGGTATCTGATGTGTTGGTGAATATGCATTCTCATTTTTTATCTATGATTTCACTTGTGTCTTAGAAAACTTGGTGTGTTACTTGGTTGATGAAATCAGTAAGAAGAAATGTTGAATCTAAAATTCTTCTCTATTTAAAATAACCAAAAATCCTAAACCCAAAATTAAAACTTGAGCCCTAAACCTAAAACCTAAACCCTAAACCCTAAAAACCGTAAACCTTAAACCCTAAACATTATACCCTGAATCCTAAAACTCTAAACTCTAAACCTTAAACCCTAAACCCTAAATAATAAACCATAAACCCTAAACCCTAAAACTAGAGAAAACTTGGTGTGTTACTAGGTTGATGAAATTGAAAAGAAGAAATGTTGAATCTGAATTTGTTCTTTATTAAAAAAAATAAAAGAAATAAAAACTCTAAACACTAAATTAAAACATGAACTCTAAACCTAAAACCTAAACTGTAAACCCTAAACCCTAAACCTTAAACCCTGAAAATAAAAAAATAAAAAAAATAAAATCCTTAACTCTAAACCCTAAAACCTAAAACTAACCATAAACCCTAAACCATAAACCTACAACACTAAACCTATAACCCTAAACCCTAAAACCTAAACCCTAAACCCTAAACCCTAAATAACCCTAAACCCTAAACCCTAAACCTAAAACCCTAACCCTAAACTCAAAACCCTAACCCTAAACCCTAAACCTTAAAAGCATAAACAGTAAAACCCTAAACCCTAAAGTAAACTAAATAAATCTAAACCTACCATCTTACTTATTTTAAAAAAAACCTTAAACCCTAAATTGTAAACATTTAACCTTAAACCCTAAAATTAACCCTAAACCCTAAATCCAAAACCCTAAAAAATCCAAAAACCTAAACCCTAACACTAAAGCATAAACTTTAAACCTGAAACCCTAAATCTAAACCTAAAGTAACTAAATAAATAAAAAATAAACATAAACCTTATAACCAAATAAACCTAAACTTAAATGTAAACCCTAAGAATGGGCACAACCTTGATGGTAGGAACATCACGGTCAACCAGAGTCAGTCTAGATCTGGCGGTGGATGTGAAGGTGGAGGCGGTGGTTATCGTAGTGGTGGTGTGGGATATGGAGGTGCTAGTGGATATGGATGTGGTGGTCAGAGTAGTGGTGATTATGGAAGTGGGAGGAGCAATGGAGGTTACAGCTTTGGTGGTGGAAGTGGGAGAGATCGGAGATATGATGGTGGATCCTGCTATTCGAGAGGCCTAGGTGGTTCTAATAGAAACTGGAGAAACTAAAGAACAACTGATCTGATTTGCTACTTATGGAATTATGTCTTTATAATAGAGACGATTCTAGTTATCCAAGGTTTTTGATTTGCTTTAAGCATGCACATTCTTGATTTATATGTCGCCAGGTCTTAGAAACCCGGTGTTACTTGGTTGAAATTGAAAAGAAGAAATGTTGAATACAAATTTTTTCTCTGTAAAAAAAAAACCCTAAACCCTAAACTAAAATAAGAACCCTAAACTTAAAACCTAAAACCTAAACCCTAAATCCTAAACCCTAAAAAAAATAATAATAAAAAAAACCATAACACTAAACCCTAAACTCTAAACCCTAAACCCTTAAACACTGTAAACCTAAAAAACCTAAACTTAAACTAAATAAAATCTAAAAATAAAATAAATAAATAAAACCTAAACCTAAATAAAATAAAAATCTAAACTAAAACCTAAACCTAAACCTAAACCTAAACCTAAACATAAACCAAAACCAAAAAATAAAATATAATAAAAAACGAAAACTAAACTAAAATAAATTAAATAAAAACCTAACCTAAACTAAAAAAATGAAATAAACCTTAAAAATAGAAAACCTAAGTAAAATAAAAACTAAATGAAAAATAAAATAAAATAAACCTAAATTAAAATAAAATAAAAACTAAATAAAAACCTAAACCTTTAAAAATAAAACTAAAAATAAAACCTATACCAAAAATAAACAAAATAAAATAAATCTAAACCTAAAATAAAATAAACTAAACTAAAATAAATAAACCTAAACATAAACCGAAAATAAACTAAACCTAAACCTTAAACTAAATAAAACAAAATAAACTAAAAATTAGCCTAAACCTAAATTAAAAAATAAAACCTAAAAATAAACCTACAATAATGAGATAAAACCTAAACCTAAAAAAATAAAATAAAAACCCAAACTTAAACCTAAAAATAAAAAAAATAAAACCTAAACCTAAAAAATATAATAAAAATAAAACTAAACTAAAAAATAAACATAAACCTAAACCTAAACCTAAAAAATATAATAAAATAAAAAACCTAAATTAAAATAAATAAAATAAACTAAATAAATATAAAAAATAAACCTAAATAAAAATAAGAAAAAAATAAAATAAAATAAATAAAAAATAAACCAAATAAACAGAAAAAAAACCTAAACCTAACAGTTTACTTAATTTAAAAATAAACCTAAACCCTAAACCCTAAACCCTAAAAAAATAGAAAAACCCCTAATCCTAAATCCTAAATAGTAAAACTAACCCTAAACCAAAAACCCTAAACCTTAAACCTAAAACTCTAAACCATAAACCCTAAACCCTAAACCCTAAAACCCTAAACCCCAAACCCAAAACCCTATACCCTAAACACTAAACCCTAAAAACCCTAAAAATTATAAACTATAAAGCCTAAGCACTAAACCCTAAACCCTAAAACCTAAACCCTAAAACCCTAAACCCTAAACCCTAAACCCTAAATCCTAAGCCCTTAACCCTAAACCCTAAACCCTAAAAACCTGAAACCTAAACTAAAAAAAATAAATAAAAATAAAACTCAACTAAAAAATAAACCTAAACCTAAAAAATAAATAAAAATGAAAAACCTAAACTAAAATAAATAAAATAAATAAATAAACTAAAAAAATAAAATAAAAATAAAATAAATAAATAAAATAAGTAAACTAAATAAGTCTAAACTTATCAATTAATTAAAAAAACCCTAAACCCTAAATCCTAAACCCAACCTAAACTAAAAACAACTATAAACCTATAACTCTAAACCTAAACCCTAAACCCAACTAAACTATAAACCTATAAACTAATTATAAACCTAAATCAAAAAACCTAAAATCCTAAACCCTAAACCTAAACCCTAAAAAACCTAAAACTAAACCTAACTAAACCTAAACTCCTAAACTCTAAACCTAACTAAACCCTAAACCTATAAAACTCTAAAACTTAAACCTAAACCCTAAACCCTAAACCTACACCTAAACTAAACCTAAACCCTAAAACTAAACTAAAGTAACTAAATAAATTAAATAAACCTAAAACCTAAATAAATTAACCTAAACCTGTTCTTAGTAAGCAGTCACCCAGATTGACTATGTCCCCGCTTTGTACACATCGCCAAACCCACCGCCTAGCCTCACCTCATGCTCATGATTTTCCTTTTCCTCTCTTATTTTGGTTTCTTGTACTTGATGGTGTTTGGCATTCTCACCGATTCCTTCTAGAATTGATGGTCGCTGGCCACTTTCGTGCTTTACTTAGAGTGATGATGTGGCTTATCATCTTCCCCGATGATTCCATGAGGGAAACTGACGTATCCAATGGATCCTAATAGGGCATCAATTACCTTGGCTTTGGCTACTTTGAAATCATTCAAAGACATCCTTACTAGTAAGGATAGCTATTCAGGTGAGTCCCTGAAACTTATTTTGACTTCTTTTTAAGGCATGTCTGAGATTATGTGCACTGATCTGATTGTAGAAAAGCTTGCTAAGCCATTTGAATTCACTTTGGTTGGAAAGTTTACTCTTCAGGTAACTGGAAAACATTCGCTCTTTCATAGTCTAAAACTTTCGGGCTTTTACGATAGATTAAAATATCCTTGCCACATTTTGAATCATTTAACAAATGATTTGGAATACTCATGTGTTTTTGCTCATCATTCTTATTTTGTTTTAAATTTCCAAATGAGGTTGCTGAAATGGACTCCACTATTTAATATTAGGGAAGAATCCCCAATCATTTTATGGTTTGGATTTCTCTCCCAATATTGAATTCATTTCATTAATCATCAATTCCTTTATTATGGGTGCTTTATTTGGTTAGCCATTGTAAATTGATCGTGAAATAGCTACAAAATCGACCTTCTCTCTCGCTAGAATCCTTGAATTGGACATTACCAAGAAACACCCCAAAGAAATCTGGTTGGGATCTAAAATTATGGTTATATGTAGAAAGTTGATTTTAAAAATTTCCTTGTCTTTTGTTCACATTGTAAAATCCACGGGCATGACAATTCTAAATGTTTCATTCTGCATCCTCACCTTAAAAAGAAAATTTTTATTAAGGAAACTATTATTCCTAACCCTAGATCGACCACAAATAAATATCAAAAATTTAATTTAGAAAAAGGATTCATTGAATGTTCCTAATAAGGTTATTTTACCTCTTATTTCTTCTATGCAATTGAAGGTTTCTAATGTGGAAAATAATAATTTTTCTAAACTTTGGATGATGATTCTTTTTTTTCTAAGTCAATCCTCACATCCTTACTGGTTTTGATTGATAAAATGATGCTTTAATTGAAAATATTAATGAGGATATCAATTTATGCATCATTCAATTCAATGGAGAATATGGCTTTGGTTTCTCATGATATTCGCTTTGAAAATTTGACTTTACTTTAGTTCGTGATGATTTAAATTCTCAAAAGATTTGGTTTTGTCAAATAATTTGGGTATTGAAGAAGAAGGGCTGCATGTTCACACTTGCCTTCTTAATAAATTTGTTTCTAATCCCTCGCCTACTATACCCAATGCTCATTTTCCTTTAATAAATTTTAATAACTTGGAAGAAGGGAACTCACTTCTATATAAGAGACTTCCCCTAAATCTGTGACTAATGTTGCTAAATCCTTCATGAATGATGATTCTATGGGAAAATGAAATGGTTTCCTAACTTATCATGCTAAAAAAAATGTTAAAAACATCCCTCCAAATTGTCCAAAACACTAGATCTACTATGAACCTCCCTCTCCTCTCTAATTAACCTTTTCTTAACCCCTTTTTATTTCCTTATGTTTAATTTTTGTTTGGAATGTTAGAGGGATCTATACCTATCTATTCATAACCATATTAGAAACCTATTCATAATATTTATTTACTTATTATTTTGGAGCCTCTTATTCATGCAAACAAAATTAACCATGTTGCTAATGATCGCTTTCAATAAATATTTCTCTAATGTTAGTAATAAAATTTGGTGTTTTGGAATAATTTTTGGAGGTTTCTATTCTTGATGATTTTCAACAAGTTGTCAATGCTCAAATATCTTATGGTGACTATTGTGTTTTGGGCTCTTTGTCTATGCATCTTGTAAGAGATATGGTAGAAATTTTCTTTGGGAAAATTTGAAGAATTTTGCTACCTCTGTCAATAAACCTTGGTTTGTTCATGTGATTTCAACACTATTTTATTCTCTTCTAAAGTAGTGGTTCTCTCCTAATATTCATTCCATGGAAGAATTTTCCAATATGATTCTTGATTGCAATTTGATTAATATTGGCTTTAAGGGTTCAAATTTTACTTGGTAAAACTCTAGACTTTGGCAAAGTTGGACCGATTCTTTTAATACTCATTGGATTACTTAATGGATTACTTTTGATCATTTAAGTAACCTTATCGATCATGATCCTCTTTGGTTTCTATTAAAGATAACTCTAATAGATTAAAAAAATTTCTCTCATTTTTTATTTCAAAACATGTCGATTCAACATATTGATTTCTTTAATGTTGTGGCTAACAATTGGAAAGCTCCCTTACATCTCGACATTATGGGGATGAATAAATTTTGGTTTAAGCTTAAAAGACTTAAACAAAATCTAGGTTTATGGAAGAAGCATTGTGTTTAAAACCTTTTGCTAATATCAAATAAAATGGAAAAATTGGTTTGTGATCTTGAAGTCTCTATTATGTTTGATCCTACTAAGATTAAGGACTTGAAGGTGAAAGATAAACTTGTAATTTTCAAAATATGAAAGAGACTTATTAGTCTAAAAAGTTGCTAGCAAACATATTATAGATGGTGACATAAATACTAGATATTTCCATGCTTCAGTTAAAAAAAAGAGAGCTTTAAATAATATTCAAAAAAATTAAAGATGATAATGGAGAATGGATTACAAAGAATAATGATATTAAGGATTGGACCATTAATTACTTTAGAAAAATGCTTAATAAGAGTTGCTCTTATGAAGCTATTTCTAAATCGCACTTGATTCCTTCTATTATAACCAATAATGATAATGAATTTAACTTGTAATTGTTATAAGAGGAAATTTTAAAGTTCTTAATAGCATGAACATAGATTCATTGCTCTGAGGGTTTCACCACCCAATTTTTTTAAAAAATGCTGGTCTATTATTAAAAAATGATTTGGTTGAGGCTGGTTGATTTTTTTTAATGGTAATCCTTTTCCTACATATTTTTCTAGCACTTTTATTGTTCTCATACCTAAGAAAGATAATCCAAACTATTGATTTTAGACCTATTAGTCTTTTGCACCTTCTTCAATAAGTTGATTTTCAAAATTCTAATTAGGCTCACCTTTACTTCATAGGATTATCTCTAAACCAAACTAGTTTTGTTAGGTAGATCTATGATAATATTCTTCTCACCAATTAATTCATGATTTAAATGCTAAGACAAGAGGTTGCAACATTTGTTCAAATTATATATTACCAAAGCTTTTGAAATATCTCTTTGGGATTTCCTTATCCATATTCTGAATTTATTTAAGTTTTCTATAAATTTATTTTTCTTATTAAAAATTGTATTAATGCTTGGTTTTCTATTTTTCTTAATGGGGAAGCCTTTTTCTTCTTCATGGCCTAAGACTAGAGGATCCTCTATTTCCTTCCAAATTTATTATTATTATTGAGTACTTATCTAAGAGCATCAATGATCTATTCTTAAAAAATCCTAGTATGTATTATAAAAATTCTTGGTGGTCTTTTATTTCATTTAATTTGTAGATGATTTCATTATTTTGCAATGCTTCTATTCATCATATCAAGAATCTCAAGATTTTTTAAAATAAATTTGGTAGAGAAAATAGTCTATCTATCAATGATAACAAAAGCTATTTTATTTTTTTCAAGCATCTCCAATAAAAATTAATCAAATCGCATATCACTAACTTTAAACATCAACACCTTCCTCTATTTGAGTGCTCCTCTTTTAAAGGTCCAAAATGATCCCATCTTTCGATAAGTTAATTCAAAGAATTTTAAATAAAATTTTATTTGGGAAATTCATTTACTTTTTATTTGATTCAAACTATTATCACTATTCTTAAAAGCACTCTCAATTCAATGCCTCTTTATTTGATTCAAACTATTATCCCCACGCTACTCTTATCGAATTGATCCTTGCTTAATAATTTTTGTGGATCCAATAATTCTACCAAAAGGATGCATAGGAATTCTTGGCATAAATGTTGTGGTCCCTTGGGTGAAGGTGGTCTTAGTTGCAAACTAATTCGTGAAGCTATTACTGCCTTATCTCATAAGCTCTGGTGAAATTTTGGAAAGAATGATAGCCTTGGGGCTAATTTTATGATGAAAAAATATTTCCAAGGTAAACACCCTCTTATCTGTGCTTATAAAGTTGGTGACTCTCCAGTTTGGAAAAGGTTTTGCTCCATTAAATGGTTGTAACCCTTAATATCTTGGGTATTCATGGTTCTTCTTTCTTTTAGCAAGATAATTGGATTGGCAATGGCTCTATGACTTCCTTTTATCTACCCACTCTACTACTATCAAAGTTAACTCTTTGCATAATAACACTTGAATTAGAACAAAATTGAGAATTATATCCCTATTTCTCTTTAGATAACTTTAGAAATATCTCTATTTTCTCTAACAAACGACCAAATTCTCTTAAGCTTTCTTACAATGGTGATTTTGTTCTTAAAGAGGTTTTACTTATTAGATAAGCAAAACTCCTCTAATATTTTCATTAAACTTAGCAATATCATTCCCATTTCTTATTTAGTTTTAGCTTGAGGATTTTGAATAACTTAATCTGTGGACTCTTTGTTCAATAAAGGGTTTTATTTGCCTTCAAAGTGCTATTGTTGCTTCATATTGAAAATGTTAATCATGTTTTGTCAATGGTGCTATTGCTTCTAAATTATGGTTATGGTGTGATGATTTATTTAATGCCAACTACTTTCATGGCTCTTTCCATATATCAACTTCTTGAAGCCTATTTCCAAAAAATTATGAAGGTCATATCAAAGTTCTAGTTGCTATTACCCTTATTTGGTTCATCTAGATTGACAAAAATGATGCTAAATATCGTGGTATTTCTATGAGCCTTAAAAGGATCCTAGATAAAACTAAAGAAAAAATACATGCTCTATTTAATGCCAATCTTATTAGTAACATTCATTTTAGAGGCTATGAATTTGTGGCTAAAAATTGGGTGTCATTCTGCCAAATGTTGACTCTTATAAAAGAGTTAGGATTATCCATTAGATCAAACCTAAAGAAAATTTGATTAAACTAAATAATATGGTTCTATTGCTTCCAATAAATATGGTTGTATTCTGAGATTCTAAAGGTATTATCATTTGTGCTTTTGTATATCCTCTCAAAGCTGCTATTATCTATGCCGAAGTTTATGCTCAAATAAAGCTTATTGAAATTTGTTTGAATAAAGGTTTCCTCTTAAATTGATTGAAGTTGATGTGCTCTTCTTGACATGCTAAACTCTAATGGAATAAAAAAATGCTGATTTATTTTATCTTCAATCATACTAAAATATTCTTTCTCAAGTTTATAAAATTTCATATCCTTTGTGAAGGTAATGCTTGTTGATTTCGGCTACTTTAGGTGCCAACTTAACTGATTTCACTTTAATTGGCAATCAAAATTTGCCTAAACTATGGGTCAATCTAGATAACACTAAATTACCTTATCTCATTATAATTTTCTGCTTGGTTTTTTGTTATTTTTGATGAGCCATTGCTTTTGGTTCCCTTGTTTAAACCCTCTTTGTTGTAATTTCTTATTTTCACTCTTGAATGCTAAGTTTTATTTTTTGAGCTCTACTTTGGGTTGGCTAGTATTACACCGATGGTTCCTATTTTTTTTCTGCTGTTTTTTTTTTTCATCCAAGTTGTGTTTGCTTTGGGTGATTATTATTGCTTGGTTGTTTTGGTGACCTCATTTGATGGTGGCTTTTAAATATTTTGTATGGGTTTGCCATATTTCTAGTTTCCTTTAAGAGTGGATTTTTGCTATGGTGTTTTGGGTATCCTTGTTATGGTCGCTAGTTATTGGTCTTATTGGCTAGTTTCTGCTTCATCTATGGTGATCGAGGGCTATTGGTCTAATTTGGATTGATTTGGCAAGGTGGAGGTTTTTGTTGACATTATTTCTCTTTGTGATTGGTTTTGATGTTTGGTTTTAGGTTTGTTTCTTTTGGTTATGGTTTGCCTCTTCTTGTAATGGTCTTCCTCTGATAGTGCTTTGTTTTTGTTGTTATTTTATTGATGGTTATTTAGTATATTTTACTTTGGGATGTGACATGGTTTGGTGTATTGGTGCCAAACTTGGATTATGATCCTTGCACTCATTGATATTTCTCCTCCTGTGGTTTTGGTGGTGTTCCTCTTGTACAACTACTCATGATGGATGGCTTTAGTTTGTCTTACTATCTTTGCTTAATTTGTTTTGGCTGCTATTTACCTCACCGATCAAATTTTGTGGTTTTGGTTGATTTCATGGATGTTGTTTGCTTCTACCCTTTCCCTGGGTTGTTGGCATGATGGATGTTATTGGTCTTTTCACCGATTTGATTTTTTTGTTGTTGTGGTGGTTGACTAGGAGGCTATGTTGGTTGGGTGGGTTGGTTGGTTATTTTGGCTGGTTGGGTTGGTTGGATGGGTGGATTTTTGGCCTTTCTTTCTAGCTTTATTGGTGACATGCTGGTTGGCCTACTCCTGCTATGGTTCTCCTCTTGGTCTATTTCTTCTCTTTTTTTTTTGTGATTTTTGCCTTTTTTATTTGCTAGTGGATGATATGAGCTCTTGTGTTTTTTCTTTTGGTCTTGGTTTTTGTGGTTGTTAAGGTCATGATGCTTGCTCCTTTGATGTTGTCATTCTTCTTGGTGGTGTTCCTACTGCATTTATCCCGATGGTTGGTTGATTTTCCTTATTGGGTTTATTTGTTTTGGTGGTTTTGTGGTTGGCTATGTCCGCTCTTGAGGAGTTTTTGAGATGATGGACTTGGGATGATGGGCTACTAGTATATGCAATGATGTTTCCTCTATCTTTTGGCACTATATGTAATTATAACCCTTCATCGAAGTTTGGATGCTTACATATGTGTTGCTCCTTGAGATGATTATAACTAAGAAAGCCTTTTTTTTTACTTTGTTTCTGCTCATACTTTATGCTTAATTTACCGATCCTTTCATTAGTATGTATTTCTTTATAAGTTGGGAGAATCTTTGGTGGATCTGTATCAAAAGGACGGATGTTGTCTTACATGGATATGTTGTTATTGTTGATTTTGTTTTGCTTTTTTTTTTCCTTATATTATGTTAGAGTTTATCTCTTTAGGACTTATTATGGCTCTTAGTTTAGATTTACCCCAAAGACTTTGTAATTTTTTTTTTGTGGTAATAAAATTCCCCAAATTTCTTTTAAAATAAACCCTAAGAATAATGTGAAACCTTGATGGCAAGAACATCACCACAACGCTCAATCTAGATTCGGGGAGGTGAAGGAGGCAGCATCGCATGGTGGGGATGAGGTGCCGGTGGAAATGGAGGTGGTGGTCGAGCATGGCTATGGAGGCAGAGAGGAGTGATGAGGTTACTATGGTGTTGGGAGAGATCCGGATATGATGGTAGATCCGCTACTAGAGCTGGTGGTTGATGGTAGAAACTAAAGAATGGCCAATTCGACGCCGCTTATGGAACTCTTAGTAGATGGTTCTAGTTATCGGGTTTTTGATTTGCTATGTGCTCATTTTTTATCTATGTCATCACTGTCTTAAAAAATTGGTGTGTTACTTGTTGATGAAATCAAGAAGAAATGTTGATATGAATTTTCTAAACTAAATGTAAAAACTAAACCTAAACTTAAACCTAAACTTAACTTTATAAACCTAAACCTAAAATCTAAACCTAACTTAAATCTAAACTACTACTAAACCTAAAGTAAAAACCTTTAAACTAACTCATAAATTAAACCTTTAAACTCTAAAATTCCTAAAGTTAAAACCTATTAAACCTTAAACAACCCTAAACCTAATTAAACTAAACCCTAAACCCTAATCTGCTATAAACTTAAATCTAAACTCTAAACCTTAAACCCTAAACCCAAACCCTAAATTAAATTAAACCCTAAACCCTAAGTCTCTAAAACTAAATCATGTAAACCCTAAACCCTAAACCCTAAAACCTAAAACCTAAACCTAAACTAAATAAAATATAAAATAAAATTCCTAAACTAAATAAAATAATAATAATAAAAGAAAAAATCATAAACTAAAACCTAAACCTAAACCTAAAAATTAAACTCTAAAAAATAATCTAAAATGAAATAAAACCTAAACTAAACTAAAATAAAATAAACCTAATAAAACCTAAATAAATAAAAAACTAATTGTAAATAAAATAAAATAAACCTAAAATAAAATTTAAAAAATCTAAATAAAACCTAAACCTAAAAAATAAACCTTAAAATAAACCTAAACTTAAACTAAAAAAACCTAAACCTAAAATTAAATAAAACAAAATAAAAATAAACATAAATAAACTAATAGATAAACTAAATAATCCTAAAAATAAAGAAACATAAACCTAAACCTAAACTAAATAAAATAAATAAACTAAAAATAAATCTAAACCTAAACCAAAAAAATAAAAAAATAAACTTAATAAAACATAAAACCTATAAATAAATATAAAAAATAAACCTAACTAAAAATAAATAAAACCTAAACCTAAAATAAAATAAAATAAAACTCAACTAAAAAATAAACTTAAACCTAAAAATAAACTATAATAAAACCTAAGATAAAATAAATAAACTTAAAATAAATAAACTAAACTAAATAAAATAAAAAAATAAACCTAAATATAAAATTGTAATAAACTAAAATAAATAAAAATAAACTAAATAAATTTAAACCTTTCTAAATTTAAAACCATAAATCCAAAATCCTAAACCCTAAACTCTAAACCCTAAACCCTAAACCTACAACCTTAAACCCTAAACCCTAAACCCTAAACCCTAAACCTTATTAGTAACCCTAAATCCTAAATCCCAAACCCTAAATTTAAACCTAAAGTAACTAAATAAATTAAAAAATAAACAAAAAATAATAAACCAATAAACTTAAACCTAAACCTAAACTCTAAATGGGCTAAACTTTGATAAACATCATTGTCAACTAGAATTTAGATCTAAAGTAAAAGGCAAAATATCAATGGTGGGGATCCGAGGATGGTATGGAGGGTGGTAAGTGGTGGTTATGGAGGTGGGAGGAGTAAACAACAACCAGGTGGTGGGAGAGAGATCGGATATGATCCCTACAAGAGGTCGGTGGTTCTAATGGGAACTAGAAAAAGAATAGATCACGCTATGGAATTGTGTCTTTATAGTAGAGATGGTTCTCTATCTTTTATTTTCTCTATGCTCATTTTATCTATGTCATCTTGTGTCTAAAAAAAACTTGGTGTTACTTAGTTGATGAAAAAAAAGAAGAAATGTTGAATCTAAATTTGTCTCGTAAAAAAAAATAAAACCTAAACTAAACTAAAACCTAAAACCTAAACTAAACCTAAAATAAACCTTAAACCCTAAACCCTAAACCCTAAACCTAAAAACTAAAACTAACTAAACCTAAACCCTAAACTAAACCATAAAAAACTAAACTAAACCTAAAATTAAAACCCTAAACCCTAAAAATTAAACCCTAAACAAACCTAAACCCTAAACTAAATAAACCTAAAACCTAAACCCTAAACCCTAAATCTAAACCCTAAAATCCTAAACTATACCTAAATAAATAAATAAATAAATAAAACTAACTAAACCCTAAACCCTAAACACTAAACCTAAACCCTAAACCTAAACCTAAAATAAACCTAACCTAAACCCTAAACTCTAAACCCTAAACCTCTAAACCCTAAACCCTAAAAAAAAACCTAAAAAAATAAATAAACCTAAACTAAATAAAAACTAAAAAATAAAATAAATAAAACATAATCTTAAATAAAATAATAAAATAAATATAATAAATAAAACTAAAACCTAACCTAAACCTAAACCTAAAAAATAAAATAAATAAAAAAAAATAAAAAAACTAAAATAAAATAAATAAACCTAAATAAACTAAAATAAAATAAAATAAACCTAAAAAATAAAAAACTTAAATAAAAGAAAACCCAAAATAAAAAATAAAATAAAATAAAATAAAAACTAAATAAAAATATAAACTTAAAATGTAAACATGAAAATAAAACCTAAAAATAAATAAAAAATAAAGCCTATACCCTAAAATAAATCAATAAATAAATAAACCTAAAATAAATAAAATAAAATAAACCTAAACCTAAACTAAATTAAACCAAGCTAAAATAAATAAAACATAAACCTAAACCAAAAACTAAACTAAATAAATTAAAATAAATAAAAAATAAACCTAAACCTAAACTAATAACAAATGTAAAATAAAAACCTAAAATCTAAACCTAAAAAATAAATAAAACTAAACCTAAACCTCAAAATAAAAATAAAAACCTAAATAAAAATAAAATAAAAAAAAAATAATCATAAAATTAAACCTAAACCTAAAAAATAACTAAAATAAATAAACCTAAAAAATAAACTAAAATAAAAAATAAAATAACTAAATAAAAAAATAAACCTAAAATAAAATTAAAATAAATAAAATAAAAAAATAAACTAAATAAACTAAATAAAACTTAACTAATAAATTTTATATATAAAAAACCCTAAAACCCTAAAACCTACAACCCTAAACATACAACCTAAACCCAAAACATAAACTAAAACCATAAACCCTAAACCTAAACTAAAACCCTAAACTAACACTAAACCTAAACCTTAAACCTTAAACCCTACCCTAACCTAAACTCTAACCTAAAACCCTAAACCTAAACCAAAAACCTAAACCCTAAACCTAAACCCTAAACTTAAAACTCTAAATCTAAACTCTAAACCTTAAACCCTAAACCTAAAACCCTAAACCTAAACACTAAACCCTAAAACTAAACCTAAACCCTAACCCTAAACCCTAAACCTAAACCCTAAACCTAAACCCTAAACCCTAAAACCTAAACCTAAACCAATAAATAAAACCTAAAAATAAAATAAATAAATAAAACCAAAAAATTAAAATAAAAAAAAATCTAAACAAAAAACTAAACCTAAACCTAAAAATATAAAATAAAAAATAAATTAAAAATAAAATAAATAAAAACTAAACTAAATTAAAAAATAAAATAAACCTAAAATAAAACCTAAAAATAAAAAAACAAAACTAAAATTAAAATAAATAAATCTAAATAAAAAATAAATAAACCTAAAATAAAATAAAATAAAAATTAAATAAAAACTAAACCTAAAAAAAATAAACCTAAAAAAATAAATAAACCCTAAACTAAAAAAAACCTAAAATAAAATAAAAATAAAATAAACCTAAACCTAAACCTAAACCTAAACTAAATAAAAAATAAAATAAACTAAAATAAACTAAACCTAAACTAAAATAAAACCTAAAAATAAACCTAAAATAAAACCTAAACTAACCTAAAAATAAAATAAAAAACCTAAAAACCTAAAAATAAAATAAAAAACCTAAACAAAATAAAATAAAAAATAAACTAACTAAAAAATAAACCTAAACCTAAACCTAAACCTAAAAAAAAATAAACTAAAATAAAAAACCTAAACTAAAATAAATAAACCAAAAATAAATAAGCTAAACTAAATAAAAAAATAAAAATAAACCTAATAAAATAAATTAAAATAAAATAAATAAAAATAAACTAAATATACTAAATAAACTAAACCTAGTTTAAATTTTAAAAAACCTAAACTCTAAATCCTAAACCTAAACCCTAAACATAAACCTAAACCTAAACCTAAACCTAAACCCTAAACCCTAAACCTAAAACTAAAACTAAACCTAAACCCTAAAAAAATAAACCCTAAACCTAAACCCTAAACCCTAAACCTAAACCCTAAAAAAACCTAAACCTAACCTAAACCATAAACCTAAACCCCAAACCTAAAATTAAACCTAAAGTAACTAAATAACTTAAAAAAAACATAAACCCAAAACCTAATAAACCTATAAACCTAAACCTAAACCCTAAATAAAACCTAAATAACTATAAACATCAAACCAAGCCTAGATAAAACTAAAATTATCAAAAAGAATAAAATAAAATTAACTAACTATCTGAGGTTGGATATGCTCAAAATATGTCATCACTAAAGGTAAACTAAAAAAAAGAAAAAATGTTGAATTAAAAAAAAAAACCAAAACCTAAACCCAAAAAACTAAAACCCAATAAAATAAACCTAAACTAACCCTAAAAACCTAAACCCTAAACCCTAAACCCTAAACCCTAAAATAACCTAAAACCTAACCTAAACTAAACCCTAAAACCCTAAACCCTAAACCCTAAACCCTAAACCCTAAATCTAAACCTAAACCCCTAAACCCTAAAACCTAAACCCTAAACCCTAAACCTAAAACCTAAACCTAAACACTAAACACAAAACCCAAACCTAAACCCTAAACCCTAACCCTAAACCTAAAACCTAAAAAAAATAAAAACCCTAAAACTAAACTAAACTAAATAAACCTAAAAAAAAAATAAATAAACCTAAACTAAATAAAATAATAAAAATAAAATAAAAAATAAAATAAAAATAAACAAAACCTAACCTAAAATTAAACCTAAACCTAAAAAAATAAAATAAAAAATAAAAAATAAAAAAACTAAAATAAAATAAATAAAAAACCTAAACTAAACTAAAAAAATAATAAACCTATGAATAAAAAAAACCAAAATAAAATAAAACTAAACTTAAAATAAAATAAATAAACCTAAAATAAAATAAAATAAAAACTAAATAAAACATAAACCTAAAATAAACCTAAAATAAACCTAAAAGAAATAATAAATAAAACCTAAACCTAAACAAAAAACCTAAACCTAAAATAAATAAAACTAAAATAAATAAAATAAAAATAAACCTAAGCTAAATTAAACTAAACTAAAAAAATAAAACCTAAACCTAAAAATAAATAAACCTAAACACTAAACTAAATAAAATAAAATAAAAAAAAAAAAATAAACCTAAACCTAAACTAAAAAATAAAACTAAAATATACCCAAAAATAAAACCAAACCTAAAAAAAAACTAAACCTAAACCTAAAAAAAATAAACATAAACCTAAAATAATAAAATAAAACTAAACTAAAAAAATAATAAACCTAAACCTAAAAAAAAAATAAACCTAAATAAATAAAAAACCAAATAAAAATAAAAATAAACCTAAATAAAAAGTAAAAAAATAAAAATAAACTAAAATAAATAAAATCTAAATAAATAAACCTAAACCTATAAATGTTTACTTAATTTTTAAAAAAAAAACCTAAACCCTAAACCTAAACCCTACCTAAACTAAACTAAACTAAAATAACCTAAAAAAAAACCCTAAACTAATAAAACTAAATCTAAACTCTAAACCCTAAACTAAACCTAGACCTTAAACCTAAACCCTAAACCTAAACCTAAACCCTAAACATAAACCCTAAAATAAATAAAAACCTAAACCTAAACCTAAACTAAAACTCTAAAACCTAAACTATAAATAAACCTAAACTTAAAGCCTAAACCTAAAGAAACTAAACCTAAAAACCTAAACCTAAAGCTAAAACCAACTAAACCTAAACTAAAACCTAACTCTAAACCCTAAACCCTAAACCTAATAAATAAACCTAACTAAAAAATAAAACCTAAATAAACCTAAAAAAAAATAAATAAAACCTAAACATAAATAAATAAAATAAATTTAAAAAAATAAACTAAACCTAAACCTAAAATAAAATAAAATAAAAATAAAAATAAACTAAATAAATAAAATAAAAAAACTAAATAAAAATAAACCTAAAAACTAAATAAATAAAATAATAAAATAAAAATAAAATAAACCAAAAATAAAATAAAATAAAACTAATAAAAAATAAATAAAAAAGAAATAAAAATAAAACCTAAACCCTAAACTAAAAAAAAACCTAACTAAAAAAAAATTAAACCTAAAATTAAAAATAAACAAAATAAAATAAAAAACCAAAACTAAAAAATAAACTAAACAAAAATAAATAAACCTAAACCTAAACTAAAATAAACTAAACCAACCTAAACCTAAACTAACTAAAATAAAATAATCTAAAAAAATAAACCTAAACCTAAACTAAAAAAATAAAACCTAAAATAATCCAAAATAAAAAACTAAACCTAAACCTAAAAAATAAAATAAAACCTAAACCTAAAATATAAAATAAAACCTAAACTTAAATAAAATAAAATAAATAAACTAACTAAAAATAAACCTAAATGTAAACCTAAACCTAAAAAATAAACTAAAATAATAAACTAAAATAATTAAACTAAACTAATTAAAATAAAAAATAAATAAACTAAAATAAATAAAATAAACAAACCTTCTTTAAAAAAAAAAAACTAAACCCTAATAAACCCCAAACCCTAAACCCTAAACCCCAAACCCTAAACATAAACAAGTAACTAAATAAATAAAAAATCTTAAACCCTAAAACCAAACTAAACCCTAAGAATAGACTAACATCACCTAAAAATAAACTAAAAGAAATAAATAATACCTATAAATAAAAAAAGGCAGCAAAGTGATAAAATAATATATGAAGTCATAAAACTATGATGAAATCAAAATAAAGAAAGTTAATCTAACCTCTTTAAAAAAAATAAAATAAAAAAACTAAATAGCCTAAACCTAAAATAAACCTAAATAAACCTAAAAAAAACCTTAAACCCTAAATAAACATTAAATAAACTAAAACTATAAACCCTAAACCCTAAACCTAAAATACCCTAAATAAACCCTAAACCCTAAAATAAAAATACTTAAAATAATAAAAAAATAAACCTAAATAAAATAAAACCTAAAACCTAAAAAAAAATAAATAAAAAAACATAAATAAAACCTAAACCTAAACTAAAAAAAATAAACTAAAAATAAAAAACCTAAACTTAAAAAATAAAACCTAAAATAATAAAAATAAAACTAACCTAAAAAATAAAAAAAATTAAAATAAAATAAATAAACTAAAAATAAATAAATAAAAACCTAAACTAAATAAAATACCTAAACTAAATAAAATAAAATAAAAAAATAAACTAAAATAAACTAAAAAAATAAAACTAAAATAAACCTAAAAAAATCTAAAACCTAACCTAAAAAATAAAATAAAACCTAAACCTAAACCTAAAAAATAAAAAAAATAAACCTAAACCAAAAATAAAATAAAATAAACTAAACTAAAAATAAACCTAAACCTAAACTAAAATAAACTAAAATAAAAAACCTAAACTAAAATATAAACCTAAAATAAATAAACTAAAATTAAATAAAAATAAAAAAAATAAACTAAATAAAAATAAAATAAAATAAACTAAAGTAATAAAATAACTAAATAAACTAAAACTACTACTACTATTAAAAAAAAACTAAAAATAAAATTAAAAAAATTAAAAAACCCTAAACCCTAAACTAACCTAAACCCTAAACCCTAAACCTAACTAAACCCCAAACCCTAAACCACAAACCCTAAACCCTAAACCTTAAACCCTAAAATAAAACCTAAATCTAAATAAATAAAACCTAAAATAAAATAAATAAACAAATTAAATAAAATAAATAAATAAAATAAACTAAAACAAAACCTAAAAGAAATAAAAATAAAATAAACCCTAAACTAAAAAAAAAAATAAACAAATAAAATAAACTAAACTAAAATAATTAAACTAAAATAAATTAAACTAAAATAAATAAAAAAAAATAAACCTAAACCTAAAATAAAAAACTAAACCTAAACCCTAAACTAAATAAAATAAAATAAAGTAAAATAAACCTAAACCTAAACTAAAAATAAAACCTAAAAATAAACCTAAAATAAACCTAAACCTCCTAAAAAAAAATACCTAAACCTAAAAAATAAAAAAATAAACCTAAACCTAAAAAATAAAATAAAAATAAAACTAAACTAAAAAAAAACCTAATAAACCTAAACCTAAACCTAAAAAATAAACTAAAATAAAACCTAAACTAAAAT
Organism: Cymbidium sinense; assembly: GCA_021442155.1. NCBI lineage: Eukaryota > Viridiplantae > Streptophyta > Magnoliopsida > Asparagales > Orchidaceae > Cymbidium > Cymbidium sinense. The sequence continues at coordinate 187,627,121 of CM038220.1, forward strand.
AAATAAACCTAAAATAAATAAACTAAATTAAATAAAAAATAAAAATAAACCTAAAAAATAAAAAATAAAATAAATTAAAATAAATAAAATAAACTAAAACTACTAAATAAAATAAACACTAAATAAAATAAAATATAAATAAACCTAAACTAAACTAAAAAAAACCCTAACCCTAAACTAAACCCTAAACTAACCTAATAAACCTAAATAAAAGAATAAACCTAAAACCCTAAACCCTAAACCTTAAACCCTAAAATAAACCTAAACCTAAACCTAAACCCTAAATAAACCTAAACCTAAAGTATAAGTAAATTAAAATAAATTAAAAAAAAAATAAATAAATCTAAATAAAATAAACCTAAAAAATAAAAATAAACTAAAAAAAAAAAACTAAATAAAAATAATAAATAAATAAAAAAAAATAAAAAATATAAATCCTAACTAAACTAAAGAAATAAAATAAATAACCTAAAAAGATAAAATACTAAAATCTAAAAAAAACCTAAAAACTAAATAAAATAAAAAATAATCAATATTCTATTAAAAAAAAAATAAAACCTAACTAAACTAAAATAACCTAAACCTAAAAAACCTAAAATAAACCTAAATTAAAAATAAAATAAAATAAATAAAAAAATAACCTAAACCCTAAAAACCTAAAACTAACCCTAAACAAAAATAAACCATAAACCTAAAATAAATAAACTAAATAAAATAAACTAAAAATAAACTAAACCTAAAAATAAACCTAAACTAAATAAATATAAAAAAATAAAATAAATAAATATAAATAAACCTAAAATAATAATTTTTTTAAAATAAACCTACCTAAACCCTAAACTCTAAAAAATTAAACCTTAAACCCTAAAACTAACCTAAACCTAAACCCTAAACCAACACTAAACTAACCTAAAAAACCCAAAACCCAAAACCCTAAAAAAATCATAAAACCTAAAACCCTAAACCCTAAATAAAATAACCTAAACCCTAAACCCTAAATCATAAACACTAAAACTAAATCCTAAACCCTAAACCCTAAACCCCAAACCTAAACTCTAAATAAAACTAAACCTAAACCCAAATTAACTAAATTAAAAAATAAACCTAAACACTAAAACCTAATAAACCTAAATAAATCTAAACCCCAAGAATGTAAAAAGAACATCACGGCCAACTAGTCAGATCTAAATAAGGTGAGGCTTAATAAGGGTGGGGATGGTGGAGGTGCCGGTAAGTAATGGAGGTGAGGATAGGGAGGTTACCCATGGTGGTGGTGGAGATCGGGATATGATGGTGGATCCCGCTACTCAAGAGATGGGTGGTTCTAAAGGGAACCAAAGAAATTGAAGAACAAAACCCAAAAGTGTGTCTTAAATAGATTCTAGTTATCTATTTTGATTTATTTTATGCATGCTCATTTTGATCTATGTCATCGCTTCTTAGAAACTTGGTGTGTTACTATTTGAAATCAAAAGAAGAATGTTGAATTTGAATTTGCGTAAAATAAAAAAACTAAAACCCTAAACCCTAAACCTAAACTTAAAACCCTAAACCTTAAAATAAAAATAATAAAAAACACTAACCCTAAATCCTAAACCCTAAACACTAAAACCTAAACCTAAACTCTAACCCCTAAACTAAACCCCAAACCCTAACCTAAACCCTAAACCCTAAAACCTAATAACCTAAACCTAAACAAAAAATAAAACCTAAAAATAAAATAAATAAAAAAAAACCTAAACCTAAAATAATAAAATAAAAAATAAAAAAATAAACTAAAATAAAACAAATAAAACCTAAACTAAACTAAAAATAAATAAACCTAAAAAATAAAAAAAACATATATAAAATAAAGACTAAATGAAAAGTAAAAAATAAAAATCTAAAATAAAAATAAAATAAAAAAAAACTAAATAAAACCTAAACCAAAAAATAACCTAAAAATAAATAAAAATATAACCTAAACCAAAATAAACAAAATAAAATAAACCTAAACCCCAAATAGACTAAAAAAAATAAACCTAAACTAAACCTAAACCTAAAATAAAAATAAAATAAATAAAATAAACCTAAACCCTAAACTAAAAAAATAAACCTAAAATAACCTAAAATAAAACTAAAACCTAAACCAAAAAATAAATAAAAATCTAAACCTAAACAAAATAAAAAATAAAATAAACCTAAAAAAGAAAATAAAAATAAAACTAAACTAAAAAAAATAAAATAAACCTAAATAAACCTAAAAAATAAACCAAAATAAAATAAAAATAAAAATAAACCTAAAAAAAATAAAATAAATTAAAATAAATAAAAAATAAACCTAAAACCTAAACCTAAAAACTAATAAAATAAATAAATAAAAATAAACCTAAACCTAAATATAAACATAAAAAAAAAATAAAATAAACTAAAAAATAATAAACCTAAACAAAATAAAATAAATAAAATAAATAAACCTAAATAAAAAAAAACTAAAATAAATAATAAATAAAACCTAAAAAAAAAAAAAAAAAAAAAACCTACCTAAAAAAATAAAAAAACATAAAACTAAAAAAAAAAAAAAATAAACTATAAAAAAATAAAACAAAAATAAACTAATAAAAAAAAAATAAAAAAAAAATATAATAAATAAAATAAAAAATAAACATAAATAAAAAAAAAATAAATTAAATAAAAAAAAAACTAATAAACCTAAACCTAATAACCTAAATCCCAAAACTAAACCAAACCCTAAACCTAAAAACAACCTAACTAAACCTAAACCCCTAAACTAAACCCTAAAAAAACCTAAAAACCCTAACCCTAAACCTAAACCCTAAAAAACCCCAAACCCTAAAAAAAATAAAAATAAAATAAAAAATAAAAAAAAACTAAAAAAACTAAAAAAAAAACCTAAACCCTAAACCTAAAACCTAAAACAAAATCATAAACCCTAAACCAAAACATAAACCCTAAACCTAAAACCTAAACCTAAACTAAACCTAAAACCTAAACCCTAAACCCTAAAACCTTAAACCTAAAATAAAATAAAATAAACCTAACTAAAAACCTAAACCTAAATATCTAAACCTAAACCTAAAAATAAACAAAAAAATAAAAAACCTAAACTTAAAATAAATAAACCTAAAATAAATAAACAAATAAATAAAAATAAAAAAAATAAACCTAAATAAAAAAAAAAGAAAATAAACTAAAATAAATAAAAATAAACTAAATAAATAAATTAAATAAACCTAAACCTACTTTGCTTAATTTAAAAAAAAAAACCCTAAACCTTAAATCCTAAACCCTAAACCCTAAACCCTAAACCCTAAACTCCATAAACCCTAAATCCTAAACCCTAAATGCATAAAACCCTAAAACCCTAAAACCTAAACCTTAATCTACACCTAAACCCTAAACCCTAACCCTAAACCCAAAACCCTAAACCCTAAATCCAAACCCTAAACCTAAACATAAAGTAACTAAATAAATTAAAATAAACATAAACCCTAAACCTAATAAATCTAAACCTAAACCTAAATTCTAGTAAGCTGTCTTCATTGACTATGTCCTCCCTTTGTACACATCACCAAACCCACCCGCACCAAGCCTCGACCATGCTTTGGATTCCCTTTTCCCTCTCATTTTTGGCTTTCTACCACTTGATGGCTAGGCATGATTCTCATTGATTCCTTCGAATCAATCATTGGTCCATGTTTTACTTGGAGTGATGGTGGTTTGGCATCTTCCCCGATGATTCCATGGGGAAAATGGATCCAATGGATCCTACTAGGCATCAACTACCTTGGCTTTGGCTTTTTTCAAAATCATTCAAAGACATCCTTATTAGTAAGGATAGCTATTCATGAGTCCTCAACTTATGTTGACTTCTTTCAAGGCATGCCTATGGTGTGCTCGATCTGATTGTGGAAAAGCTTGCTAAGCCATTTGAATTCACATTGGAAAGTTTACTCTTCATAGGCTGGAAAACATTCACTATTTTCTTTCATAGTCTGAAACTTTTGGGTGATTTTATGGTTGGTTTAACTGATCCTCACATTTTGATTCAATTAACAAATGATTTGGATTACTCATGTTTTGCTCATCGTTCTTATTTTGTTTTCAATTTCCAAATGAGGTAACTAAAATGGACTTACTATTTGATATTAGGGAAGAATCTCCAATCATTCTAGTTTGGATTTCTCTCCCCAATATGTGAATTCATTTCATTAATCATCAATTTTTTTTGCTATGATGCTTTATTTGGTCGGCCATTACAAATTGATCAACAACTATAAATAATCTCGACCTTCTCTTTGATTCCTTGTTGAATTGGACATTACCAAGAAACACCCCAAAGAAATCTAGTTAGATCTTAAAAATTATGTTTATATGCGAAAGTTGATTTTAAAAATTTCCTATTTTTGTTCTCATTGTAAAATCCGGCATGATAATTTTGAATGTTTCATTCTACATCCTCACCTAAAAAGAAAATTCTTAAGGAAACTATTGTTCCTAACCCTAGGCTGACCATTAAATATTAAAAAGTTAATTAAAAAAAAAAAGGATTCATTGAATGTTCCTAATAAGGTTGTTTTACCTCTTATTTCTTCTATGCAATTGAAGGTTTCTAATGTGGAAAATAATAATTTTCTAAACTTTGAGATGATTTTTTTTCTCTAAGTCGATCCTCGCATCCTTACCATTTTGATTATGAAAATGATGCTTTAATTGAAAATATTAATGAGGATATCAATGTTATGCATCATTCAAATTCAAGGGAGAATATGGATTTGGTTTCTCATGATATTTGAAAACTTGACTTTACTTTAGTTAAGGATGATTTAAATTCTCAAAAGATTTGGTTTTGTCAAATAATCTGATATTGAAGAAGAAGGGATAGATGTTCACACTTGCCTTCTTAATAAATCTTTTCCCTCCCTTGTTATACCGATGCTCATTTTCCTTAATAAATTCTAATAACTTGGAAGAAGGAGAACTCACTTCTATAAGACTTCCCTAAATCTAGTGACTAATGTTGCTAAATCCTTCACGGATGATGATTATATGGGAAAAGGAAATGGTTTCTTTCAAACTTATCATGCTAAAAAAGAAAAAAAGTTAAAACATCCCTCCAAAATTTTCTAAAACACTAGATCTACTGCGACCTCCCCTCTCCTCTTTAATTAACCTTTTCTTAACCCCTTTTTATTTCCTTATGTTTAATTTTCCTATTTGGAATGATAGAGGGATCGATACCTGTATTCATAACCATATTAGAAACCTTTTGTATTCATAATATTCTTTACTTATTATTTTGGAGGCTCTTATTCATGCAAAACAAAATTAACCATGTTGCTAGAATGATCGATTTCAATAAATTTTCTAATGTTAGTAATAAAATTTGGTTTTTTTGGAATAATTTTGTTTCTATTCTTGATGATTTTCAACAAGTTGTCAATGCTCAAATATCTTATGGTGATGATTGTGTTTTGGGCTCTTTTGTCTATGCATCTTGTAATAAATCTGGTAGAAATCTTCTTTGGGAAAATTTGAGAAATTTTGCTACCTTTGTCAATAAACCTTGGTTTGTTGGTGGGGATTTCAACACTATTTTATTCTCTTCAATGAAGTGGTTGCTCTCTAATATTCATTCCATGGAAGAATTTTCCAATATGATCCTTGATGGCAATTTGATTGATATTGGCTTTAAGGGTTCAAATTTTAATTGGCAAAACTCTTGACTTTGGCAAAGGTTGGACCAGATTCTTTTTATTACTCATTGGACTACACATTGGCCTATTACTTTTGTCAAGTAGAACCTTATCGATCATGATCTCTTTGGTTTCTATTAAAGATAACTCTAATAGATTAAAAATTTCTCTCATTTTAGATTTCAAACATGTGGATTCAACAAATTAATTTCTTTAATGTTGTGGCTAACAATTGGAAAGCTCCTTACATCCCGACAATTTGATTATGGGGATGAATAGATTTTGGTTTAAGCTTAAAAACTTAAATAAAATGTTGTGGAACAAGCATTATTTTAAAACCTTTTGCTAATATCAAGAAATGGTTTGTGATCTTGAAGTCTCTATTATGTCCGATCCTACTAAGATTAATCACTTGACTGAGGCAAAAGATAAACTTATAAATTTTCAAAATATGAAAGAGACTTATTAGTGCTAAAAAGCTACTAGTAAAGATATTGTGGATGGTGATAGAAATACTAGATATTTCCATGCTTTAGTTAATAAAAAGAGAGCTTTAAATAATATTCAAAAAATTAAAGATGACAATGGAGAATGGATTATGAAGAATAATAATATTAAGGATTTGACCATTAATTACTTTAAAATATGCTTAATAAGAGTTTCTCTTATGAAGCTATTTCTAAATCACACTTGATTCCTTCTTTATAACCAATAATGATAATGATTTGCTTACTATGTACCTAATTAAGAGGAAATTTTAAAGTTCTTAATAGCTTGAACATAGATTCTGTCGGTTCTGAGGGTTTCACTACCCAATTTTTTCAAAATGGGTATATTATTAAAAATAATTTAGTAAGGTCGTGATTGATTTTTTTTTAATGGTAATCCTTTTCCTAGATATTTTTCTAGCACTTCTATTGTTCTCATACCTAAAGAAGATCATCTGAACTATTGGAGTGATTTTAGACCTATTCTTCTTTGCACCTTCTTCAATAAGTTTATTTTCAAAATTCTAACTAACAAGCTCAATTCTTTACTTCATAGGATTATCTCTCTAAACCAAACTAGTTTTATTAGAGGTAGATCTATTTCTGATAAGATTCTGCTTGCTCAATTAATTCATTATTTAGATGCTAATAATAGAGGTGGCAACATTTTGTTCAAATTAGATATTAACAAAGCTTTTGACAATATCTCTTGGGATTTCCTTATCCATATTCTAAATTTTTTTGGGTTTTCTAATAAATTTATCTTTTCTTTTAAAATTATATTAATAATGCATGGTTTTCTATTTTGCTTAATGGGGAAGGCTTTCTTTCCTTCTTCCCATGGACTAAGATAAGGGATCCTTTATCTCATACCTTATTTATTATTATTGTTGAGTACTTATCTAAGAGCATCAATGATCTATTCTTAAATAATCCTAGTATATTATAACTCTTGGTGGTCTTCCTGTTTCTCATTTAAGCTTTGTAGATGAATTCATTATTTTTTGCAATGCTTCTATTCATCATATCAAGAATCTCAAGATTTTTTTTAAATAAATTTGGTAGAGAAAGTAGTTTATCTATCAATGATAACAAAAGTTGTTTTATTACTTCTTCAAGCATCTCCAATAATAAAATTAATCAAATCTTGCATATCTCTAACTTTAAACAACAACACCTTACTCTTAAGTACTTAAGTGCTCCTCTTTTTAAAGATCCAAAATGATCCCATCTTTTGGATGAGTTAATTAAAAAAATTTTAAATAAAATTTCTTTTTGGGAATTTCATTTACTTTCCTTTGGTGGCATGCTCACTATTCTTAAAGCACTCTCAATTCAATGCCTCTTTATTTGATTCAAACTATTATCCCCACTAATGCTACTCTTATCAATTGATCGCTTGCTTAATAAATTTTTTGGTGATCCAATAATTCTACTAAAAGAATGCATTGGACTTCGGCATAAATGTTGTGGTCCCTTGGGTGAAGGTGGTCTGTTGCAAACCGATTTGTGAAGCTATTACCGCCTTCTCTCATAGCTCGTGGAATTTTAGAAAGAATGATAGCTTTTGGGCTAATTTTATGATGAAAAAATATTTCCAAGGTAAACACCCTCTTATCTGTGATTATAAAGTTGGTGACTCTCTTGTTTGGAAAAGGCTTTGCTCCATTAAATAAGTTGCTAAACCCTTAATATCTTAGAATTCATTCGTTCTTCTTTCTTTTGGCAAGACAATTGGATTGTCAATGGCTCTATTGACTCCCTTTTTACCCACTCTACTACTATCAAAGTTAACTCTTTCTATAATAACACTTGGAATGAGAACAAACTTGAGAATTATATCCCTATTTCTTTTAGATAACTTTAGAAATATCCCTATTTTCTCTAACAAACTTGACCAAATTCTCTTTAAGCTTTCTTACAATGGTGATTTTTCTTAAAGAGGTTTGGAATTTATTAGATAAGCAAAACTCCTCTAATGTTTTCATTAAACTTTGGAACAATATCATTCTCATTTCTTATTTAGTTTTAGCTTGGAGGATTTTGAATAACTTTATTCTGTGGACTCTTTCAGAATAAAGAGTTTTATTTTCCTTCAAAGTGCTATTGTTGCTTTCATATTGAAAATGTTAATCATGTTTTGTTAATGGTGCTATTGCTTCTAAATTATGGTTATGGTATGATGATTTATTTAATACCAACTACTTTCATGGCTCTCTTCCATATATCAACTTCATGAAGTATGTTTCTCAAAAATTGTGAAAGGTCATATCAAAGTTCTAGTTGCTATTACCTGTATCTAGTTCTTCTGGATGGACAAAAATGATGCTAAATATTGTGGTATTCCTATGAGCCATAAAAGGATCCTAGCTAGAACCAAAGAAAAAATTCATGCTCTATTTAATGCCAATCTTATTAGTAACATTTTAGAGCTATAAATTTGTGGCAAAAAAATTGGGTGTCATTCTCCTGATGTTCACTTATATAAAGAGCCAAGATTATCCATTAGATCAAACCCAAAGAAAATTTGATTAAAGTGAATAATGGTTCTATTGCTTCCAATAAATATGGTATGGTAGGTATTCTTAGGGATTCTAAAGGTACTATGTGTTTTTTGTATCCTCTCAAAGCTGCTCTATTATCTATGAGCTTATGTCACAATAAAGATATTGAAATTTGTTTGAATAAAGGTTTCCTCAACATCTGGATTGAAGTTGATGCTATGCTTCTTGACATGCTAAACTCTAATAGAAAAGGAAATGCTGATTTATTTTATCTTCTCAATCATACTAAAAATCTTTTCTCTATAAAATTTCTCATATCCTTTGTGAAGGTAATGCTTGTTTGATTTCTTGGCTACTTTAGGTGCCAACTTAACGATTTCACTTTATTTGACAATCAAAATTTGCCTAAACTATTAAGTCAATCTATATTATAATCTTGATGAGCCATTGCTTTTGGTTCCCCTTTGTTAAACCTTTTGGTTGTGGCCATTTGCTTATTTTCACTCTTGGGCTTGAGCTGGGTTGGTTGGCTGGCTAGTTGTGTTGGATGGTTTCTCGCTTCTTGGTGGCAAATTAGAGGGGATGGTCTAATTTTGGATTGGATTTGAAAGGTGGAGGTTTTTGTTGAATGTTATTTTTTTTTGTGGATTGGTTTTGAGGGTCAATTTGGTTTAGGTTTGTTTTGGTTGTGGTTTTGACCTCTTCTAATGGTCTTCCTCTCTTGGATGTAGTTGTTTTTTTTGTTGTTATTTTAGGTTGGTGTCTGATGGTATTTAGTGGTTGTTTTGTTTGGGATCTAGTGACATGGTTTGGTGCATTGGTGCCTAACTTATGTATGATGCTTTGCACTCATTGATATTTCTCCTTTTTTTTCTATTGGCTTTGGTGGTGTTCTTGTATGCCTCAATGGATGATTGCTTTCTTACTTTTGTTTTCATTTTTTTTTTTAGCTATTTACCTCACCTAGATCAAAATTTCTACTTTGGTTGTTTGGTGGTTCTTGTTGTTTTCTACCCTTTTCCTAGATGTCTTGGGTTGTTTTGGCATGATGGATGTTGTTGGTCTTTCATTGATTTGGATTTTCTATTGTGGTGGGAGGCTATGTGGTTGGTCAAGTTGGATGGGTGGCTATTTTGGCCTTTTCTTCGTGTTCGTGACATGTGGTTGACCTACTCCCTGCTATGGTTCTCCTCTCTGCCCTTCCCTTTTCTTTTGGGTGATAGCCTTGTGCCTTCTTCCATTTTCTTGAGGAGGATATGAGCTCTTGTGTTTTTTCTTTTGGTCTTGGTTTTCTGGTTTGTGTTGTTAAGGTCATGATGCTTGCTCCCTTTGATGTTGTTCTCTTGGTGTTCCTACTGCATTGTTGTTGTCCCGATGTTTGGTTGATTTTGCCTTATTGGGATTTATTTTTTTGGTGGCTTTGTGGTTGGCTATTATGTCCGCTTGGAGGAGTTTTAGCTGCAGATGATGGACTTGGGATGATGGGCTACAAGAGGTATGGCAATGATGGCCTTAATGTTTTCCTCTATCTTCTTTTGGTGTAGCACTATATGTAATTGTAACCCTTCTTCTAAGTTTGGATGCTTACATATAGTGTTGTTCTTGAGATGATTGTAATCGAGCCAAACTTTTTTTTTTGCTCCTTTTCTTTGCTCATACACTTTATGCTTGCTTAATTTTACCTTCTTTCATTAGTATGTTGAAGATTTCTTTTTTAGAGAATCTTGCGTGTGGATCTTGGTATCAAAAGGACCTAGTGGATGTTGGTATTGCATGATATGTTGTTGTTGTCGATTTGGTTTTGTTTTTTTTTCTCCTTATATTATTGTAAAAGTTAGGTTTATCTCTTTAGGATTTTATTATGGCTCTTGAGAATTA
>CM038220.1:187637786-187687132 GCA_021442155.1 Cymbidium sinense
AACCTATTCCACCTCACTACCATCATGGCCACCTCTAAACTCTTTGAATAAGTGCCTTTGGCCGAGGCTTCAACATAATGGATGCAATAAACTTTGATCACAGAGTCTCTTTCATATTTATTTTAAGCATATGTCCATTTATTTTAAACAAATTTTGTGTTAAACATAGTTGGCTTACTTTATGGTATATAATAATAAAACATATATATCATTTATATTAGAGTCTTGAATACTTAAGAAGCCTTGTGAATTCTAATTTATATAAAGGCATACATCTTGTATTGGAGAACAATTAAGAATTACAAATTGTTTGAAATCCTTAGATATCTATCTGTGGGCAACTTTTAGCCTCTCCATTGCTCCTCTCATGCCACCTCTACATTACTCCTAGCATTGTTTTGCTTCCATCCACACCATCAATGTCTAGTATATATATTTAATCCCATAATGATGGTGCTATTCTACTAATGGCACCCAAAAACATTGCTTGGTCCATATTTGGAGCAACATACAAGCCTTTACTCTGACATTGCCTCATTAATTCATTCCAGTAGTGGTTGAAAAGGCCATTCAACACCAAAGGGCTTCACATAATTCGAGCAAGGGCTCTGTATTGATCATTAGGAGAGTGTTATGATGTATTTCATAAAACTGGTTACATATGGCTACATTTAAGATAAATGAGACACCAAAGGCTACTCCAAGAATGCCTGACCCTCATAAAAGACAATGAGATGATTATGACTTAAAATAGATGATCACTCTTGAAAAAAAGAAGTCTCATATGATTATTATGCATTTATTTATTGTATTCATCCATCTACTATCGAGCTTTTACAAGAATACCCTTGTCTAGGATTATCACATTCTACTAAATAAAAATTTAAACCCTTCTACAGTAAATAACATATAAATAATCATTTTTTATCTTATTTCTTACAAAAATACAAGTGAAATATTTTACCACCCTCTCTCATTTTTATGACCCTTAACCTAAGGGAAGCTATTTGAGTCATTTATTAAAGCAAGAGCGCACTTCATGAATGTAGAGAACAGCAAAGAAATTCTTCATCCAATAAGACCAATCTTGAAATTTGAATAATATTGTTAAAATGAGCTTCAAAACATGCATTTAGAGCGATAAGCTAACCTTATGCATTGCCTATGAAGCACAAGCATAAAGCAAAGCGTGTGCACTGCATAGCTTCATTGCATCACATGGCGTCAGTTCTATGCAGACAATGTTCTAAATCAGATTTCTTGATTTAATTCAATATCTACCATAGTAACTAGGAACAATTATTTGTTTTTCCTCTCTATTTTCTGAAATCCTTAGGTATTTGCTCACTAGTTCTCCATTATCTCCTGCAGAAGCTAATTGCCTCTTGGTGGTTCTTCTCTCACGCCACCAATAATTCTTACATGCTTTTCTCTAGTCTTGTTATCAGCTTTATTATCTGCTCACTTCCAAGCTTCTTCTCAAGAATGCTTCTTGATGGATCATCTTCACACTCTATTTTGCTTCACTTATCTTTAACACCGAATATCTAGCCAATCACTCAATCTCACGATTATATTCTTGATTTTTAAGTATATTTTATATAATTATTTATATTATCTACATCTTCGATTTTTTTTTTTTTGCTTTTAAATATCTGAAAATTAATATTATTGGATGTATTACTATATTTGTTGAAAAATTATTACCTAATATAAAGTTTAGTGAATTAAATAACTATCATATGCACATAATATATGTATATATGACATAAAACTCATGAACATTTTAATAAGTAAAATGTGCCTTCTTTGTGTTTTATACATTGAAGCAAAAAGAAAACTTTTTGCATCATGTTCTGTTGGCACTTTGAAAATACTTTGAAAATACTAAATTTGAAGTTCAACTTAACCCTCATATCTAATTTTCATAGCATGGCCAAGGTTTCTCCTTGTTTCCCCTCTTACATGAGCTCTCTTCAATCTATCCAACCAAAGCTTCCCACTCTCATTACAAACATAAATCAACTATCAATATTAGAAAATCTTCATGGTCATTCTCGCATCCAAAAGTTTAGATAGGCTGACTAAGTAGTCCTCTAGGATTTTGAATCAAGTTCATGTCACAAAAACATTGTTGCTATGAGAATATGTAAGAAAACAACAAAAAAAAAAGTCATGCTAATAAGAACAGGAGAAGCAAACTCTAAATCATTGTAAGAAGCACTTCAAAACAGTGTTGGTACCGAACAATAGTAAGCTTCAACTGTTGACATATTATGGCACTATGATGATTTAAGGGCGAAGATGAAAATTAAACCGATGTTGAAGAAGAAGAAGAAGAAGAACAAGCAGTAACAACACAGAAAATAGCATGGAAGAGCACAAAGGTTTAATCTTAAAAGCAAAGGTTAAGCTTGCATTGTTGACCAGTTGTGTTATAGTCATTTGCAACCTTATCAAGTAAATAGAGGGGGTAAATAGTTTTCCATCTATTCATACACTAATTAATAGCGAATCTCTTTTGATTTCTTGAAAATATTCATATAATGGTATGGAAGAACTCATGAAAATAATGTACAACAATACGCCGACTATCTTTGGGTAAGATTAAAGACAATTAAAATGTCAACTATAATTTGGATGAGAAGTAGGTGGGAAAACAGAAGTTGCATCAAAAGTACATCTAGTTTAATTAAAACTACATAAAAGATGATACATATAATAGCCCATAAATCCTCTTGAAAGATAGGTCACTCTAATAAAACATCTTCAAGCCACTCTTAGAAAGCTTATAGATTTGATCGATATCTTTACTCATGAATGCTTGTATGAATTTTGTTGCACCATATGTTGAATGTATGTTTAAGTTATATTTTGATATCAAAAAGCAAATTATTTTGCAAAAATTTAAAATAAAAAAACATCATGAATGTTTATAAGGAATTTCAAGAATAGAATAAAGGTGATATGTGTTAGTTCGTATTGGCTCCAAATACTTTTCACTAGATGAGCTCAAGAAACTCTACGTTCGAGTCTCAACATCATGAAATAATTGGAAAGGTTGGACAAAATGTTTTATTATTGATTTATCCATTAGCAGGAAGAATAGTTTGAATTTCAATTTTGAATATTTTGTTCCATACATTGGCACTTTACCTCCAAAAAATTCTATAGATATTTATACAACTGGAGTTTCTACATCTCTACCAATAGCAAAGTTGAAGTTTTTCCATATTCCAATTATATCTATGTTGAGTAAATTTTGTCAATAAGATTTATATTAGATCCACAACAAGCATCAATATTTCATCCATTGATGACATCATCCATCACAAGATGATTTATAGACATGATATGCTACAACACCCTAACGATCTATATATATATATATATATATATATATATATATATATATTCCATATCCTAAAATACTATCATCACTGTCTCTCGTAATTTCCTTCTCATGCATTTCTGCTAATCCTTATTTATCTTTATTTCTAGTGACTTTCACTTGAGATTTCCTCTTCTTATTTCCTTTGTTTTATTTTATTTTCTTTCCCTTAGTTCCTTCTCACTTGAATCTATTTCTTCTTCAACAACTACCATAATCTATTAAAGAAATAAAGACCTTTGATTTTCAACCCTTCATTACATCATCTTGAACTCCAATCTAATATAAAATTCAAAAAATGATGGAGGAATAAAGTCCCAACTAAATCTAAGAAAACAATAAGACAGAAACTTCAGTTCATATTGGAATCTAAAATTAATAGCAATAATGAGGATTTGGCTACCAACAAAAAAAGCAAAGAAAATAATTGAAGCTTACTAGAGGAGTTAGGGCATGTTAGTGAACATTTTTAGAATAAGCATACTTTGTTTTTTCATGATTCTTATATGAGCTAGATGAAAGAATGTTTTAATAGACAACAGGAAGCTCGCAAAGACCACAATAAGCAAACGAAATGGAAAAGAAATTTAAATAGAAAGTCAAGCAACCATTGCATAAATGAGGTGTGCAACAGAATTATCGTAAGGGGAATGACAAAACCGCATTAAGGGCTCGCAAAGACCGCAATAAGCAAACGAAATGGAAAAGAAATTTAAATAGAAAGTCAAGCAATCGTTGCATAAATGAGGTGTGCAACAGAAATATCGTAAGGGGAATGACAAAACCGCATTAAGCATAATCCAAAATTGGGCAAACTTAGTCGGTCCATCATTCTTAATCCATTATTTATTTATTTCTTAAATTATTTTAAAATACTTTTAATTTCAAAAATTATGGAAAACTGCCCAAATGTGTAAAGTAATCAAGAACCTCATTTATTCCTTTAAATAATTTTGGATGACCTGATTAGGCCTTTGATTTGACCAATCAGGCCACCTAACAACTCATTTAAACTAACACACCTTTTAATTAAAATTAGGATAACACAGCTGACTACCTCAAATAATACATACTATTCTAGTATGCTTCCAATAGGACAAGAGCCACGATTACAAAGGAATTATAACATATTAGGTGTCTTTATTTTTCATTTTTCATAAAAACTATCCAAAGTTGGACAATGAAATTCTGCAAACTTCTTGTCAATGCCACATTGGGAGGGAGGTGGGGGAAATTAAGTTTAAAACAAAGCAATTACTCAAATAACCTAATCTTTAATATTGTATAGATTAATCGCATCATGAAATATAAAGTAAATAAATTAAGGGCTGTAGCTTTATCATTCAAATACTAAAAGGAAATAATATATTGATTCAAAGGGGTTTTCATATAGTTACTTACATTCCTGCATTCTTAGCAGCAGCAACTCCAGCCGGTGCATCTTCAAACACCAAAACCTTCGCTGGATCCACATTCCTCTTAATAAAACAAGTTTTGCTAGTGAATAAGGAGGTTCTTAATGAATACTAAGAAAATTAATACTAGCAAAGAAAAAATAAATTTGTTAATTTGTTTCAAAATTGAAATTGCCAACTTCTGAACTAGTGTTAGAACAAATATGTCATTCCACAAGAAAAAGATAGTATGTTCTAACCCATTTTTGGGGTAAAGATCTCAAATAAATTAGACTACAAAGGAAAGGATGCTTTGGAAAGTGTAGTGCACAGACTAGGCAGAAAGAAAACATTGCACATACTCATTGTGTAAAGGAGAGGAGTGATACCTCAAATCTACTTGCAGCAACGAGAAAACTATCAGGAGATGGTTTGCCTTTCTTTACATTTGGATCATCACCCATAACAACATGATGCATCATAGAGAAAATCTCACCATGCTTTTGTGTTTTGAGGTCAAAATGTTGTTTGTACGACCTGTTTGGAGCCAAAAAAAAATGTCACAAGATATTTTAATTACATTTTAATTTTTTTTGGATATGCACATATATAATGAATCTTGGACAGTTGTAATTAATGTGGCCCAATCTCCATAGAGTGCAACTCAATCAATTTCATTAAGATTGACATTATTGCAAGAATACTTCAGAATTCTCTTATGGTATAACACTATAGAAATACTTCTTCATTTAATCCACTCATTTTTAATTCTACAAATTATGGCCTCATCCATGTACACATTATTTGTATAAATAGTTAGAGATGTACAAATTTATCACACACAAGTATCACCTAGTCTTCACGTCGCATATAAAAATTATCAATTATTCATCCAATAGGGCCCCTGATAAGCATTTTTGAATACTGAAAATGTCTTAAATTCCGTGATCACCGCAGTGTTAAATAAGCAAGGGTTCCCACATTTTGAACGGATGCGAGCAAAGAAGTTAGTCCATGAAACTAGAATTGACAGATCTTGGAATATAGGTACTACAAAAATTAATGGAATTAATAGATATTATGGTTCATGAAAAGATAAATATTTTATGTTCAAGAACTTGGGTTGGTGAGAAAGGCGAGGAGATTGATAGTTTAGGTTTTAAACTTTGGTATTAGGTAAAAGTCGAACTAGAAATGGTGTAGGTGTGATTATAGATAAAAGTTTGAAGGATAATGTTATAAGTATTAATAGATGTGGAGATAGAATTATACTTTAAAGATTATTGTTGATCTTAAGATTATCGATGTTATAAGTGTCATGCTCTCAGTAGGTTTGGAGGTAAGCCGAAAAATTTTGGAATGAATTAGAGGATTAATACAAAGATCCTCTTGAAGAAAAAAATATTATTGGAAGATTTAAATGGACATGTTGGTAGAGTGGTAGAAGATTTTAAAAGTATTCATGGTGGTTATGGATTTGGGTACTAATGAAGAAGGTAAAGGTATATTAGATTTTCTTTATGATTTTGTAGTTCTTATCTTTTTTTAAGAAAAGAGATGAACATATTATTACTTATAAAATGGATCTAGTAAAACATATTGATTATTTTTTATAAGAAAAATAGATCGTTTAAATTGTAAAGATTGTAAGGTCATTAAATAAGTGAAATTTTAAGTATCCAACATATTATTAGTTTTAGATTTTAAGATGAAAGGTTGTAAGAGAAAAAATAAATTAATTTATTGTCAAGGATTAGATGGGGACACTTAAGAACACAAATAAAATATTTTTAAGAGCAAGCTACAAGATATTAGAATTTGGGGTGTTCATAAGGAAAGCTAACGTTATGTGGGAAAAAATATCAAGTGAAATTAAGCAAGTTCTTAAAGATGCTTGGAGAATCAAAGGAAAAGCTTTTAATAAGAATAGTTGGTGGTGGAGTCAGTGTGCGAAAAGATAAGAAATAAGAAGCGTTGTTATAAAACTTGGTTTAGATGTAAAAATTTGGAGAATTGGGAAAGATATAAAGTGGCGCAGAGATTAAGAAAGCGATATATGATCTGAAAATTTAGCTTTTAGTGATTTATACTGATAAATTAGATCAAAGAAGGTGAAAGATGTATGTATAAGTTAGCAGCGAAGAGAGAGTGGATTGAGTGAGGTGTATTACATGAAAATAATAAAGTGCTTTCTTAGAAAAAGATATTGAAAATAGGGATGGATGATATTTTGATAAACTTTTCAAATGAAGGATCCTGAAAAGACATCGATTGATTTTAGCAACCTTAATACCCTAAAAAAAATGAGAATTTCATTTCTATCGTCAGATTAGTAAATCTAAAGTTAGTGAAGCTTTAAAGAAAATGAAATGTGGAAAAGCAAGAGGACCTGATAATATTCCAATAGATGTGTGGAAATGTTTAAGAGATCAAGGAATTTCTTACAACAAATCTTTTAATGTTATTTTAAAGACTAAAAAATGCCGATGAGTGGAGAAAGAGTATTGTTATATTTAAGAATAAAGGTGATGCACAAGAGTGTGCAAATTATAATTAAGTTAATGTGCCATTACATTAAAATTATGGGAGAGTAGAGAGCATAAGTACGATGATACATGAAGTTTCTCACAATTAGTTTGGTTTCATGCCGTAGATCTACTATGGATGCTATACATTTGTTAAGAGGTTTGATAGAGAAGCATAGAGAAAGTAAGAAGGATCTACATATGATATTTATTGATTTAGAGAAAGCTTATGATAAAGTCTCAAGAGATGTTCTTTGGAGAGTTCTAGAACATAAAGGAGTTAATATTGGTTATATTCAAGTCATTAAGGATATGTATACTAGAAGTATTGTGTCCAAACACAAGGAGGATTGACAAAATATTTTCCTATTTCATTGGATTACATCAAGGATCAACATTAAGCCCTTACCTTTTTTACTTTAGTTATGGATGTTCTTACGAGGCATTTACAAGAAGATGTACCTTGGTGTATGTTTTTCGATGACATTCTTCTTGTTGATAAGACTAGAGGGAGTCCAAGAAACTTGAACTATGGAGGTCAACTTTAGAGTCTAAAGGTTTTCGCTAAGTAGATCTAAACCTGAATATATGGAGTGTAATTTTAGAGAATAAGTTTTAGTGATAGTGTTGTGACTTTAGGTGATCAAGTCATTAATAAGAGTGAGCGATTCAAATATTTAGGCTCTATTGTTCAAAATGATGGTGAAATAGATGGAGATGTTATTAGTAGAATTCAAGTTGGATGGTTGAAGTGGAGGAATGCATCTGGCCTATTATGTGATGAAAAGTTCCACTTAAACTTAAGGAAAATTTTATAAGATGGTGGTAAGACCGCAATGACTTATGGTGAATGTTGGCCAATAAAAGAGAAGCATAAGACTAAGTTAAGTGTTACGAGATGAGGATGCTCGGTGGATGAGTGGCTTTACTCTTAGAGATAGAATGCAAAATGAGTACGGGAAAAAGTTGGAGTAGTGGTAGATAAGATTAGGGAGAGTCGCTTGAATGGTTTGGCCACATAAAGCCTAGTCCATGACGATTAAGAGAGTAGATGCGTTAAATTTGCCTTATGTTAAGAAAGGTAGAGGTAGACCTAAAAAGACTTGGTTAAGATGTATAAAAAATGATCTTAGTATACTTGAATTAAATGAGAATTTGACACATAATAGGACACAATGGAGACGAAGGATTCATGTAGCCGACCCCACCTAGTGGGATTAAGGCTTGTTGTTGTTGTTGTTGTTGTATTCATCCAATAAAATTGAATATACTCCACATTTATTCTACTAATATTGATCCACTTATCTCCTGAAAATTCTCCATTTTTTTGCTTTAAGTTCAAAATACATCTTAGTTATCAAAAGTATGTAATTTGCAAATAGCAAACACCAGGGTATCTCACTTAAGAACATAACTACCAAGCATCTTCATAATCAATATAAAATAAATAAACCCAGACGATATTTGATGCAAATCCTTCTACAATTAAAATCTCTTTGGTTATGTTTAGAATAAGCTATTGCTCCATCAAATATATCATCAATAACTTAAATAATATTTGACATTTTTCCTCCGTAATACTCTCAAAATCCATTCTCATAGTACTTGATCATATTATTTCAAGAGCAAAAAAAAAGTCATATTAAGTTTCTTAGTTACTCTGTTTTTCCATTAATCACCTTAGCATAAAAATTGATTCCATTGTAGATTATTCTTGTCTACAATGCAATTAATTCTCTCATATAAATGTAATTTTTCTAAGACAACATTTTAAGTTTGACTATCATTACAAACTTTGTTATAGGACTCTTAAATTTGATCACCTTTAATTATCAAACTGTTGAAAATCTACGTTGATCATACTATCTTTTTTTGTACTATATCATTTTTTGTATTATGCTTTTACTAAACATCTAAATATATATTATGATGCCTTAAATAACAAATTCAAATAAAACAAAGCATTACCAAAAAAAAGCCTTGGTTTGGTACTAAATAAAAATATTTATTGATCAAAATTCTCCAATACCTATCACAACTCTCCAAACCTTACTGAATAAATCATATGACTTAAAGTTTTACCTCTATATAATTCCTTCAAATAACAACTTTAATTTTTCAGAAAAGTATCTAGTATGTTTAAGATATAGTTTATTTTTCTTTGTCAAATAATTTCTTAGAACTCCTCACAAAATAGTTTCTCAAATGTCCTCTTTTCATTTCTTCATCATAATCGTGAACTAAGATCCTACTATTGCACTCCTACATCTAATTTTATCAAAGTTCATAGATCTCCTTTCTCTTAACTTACTATACAAAATAGATCTATAGCTTTGTTAGTGATTACTATAAGCAATGAGATCCATGCTTTACAATATTCACAAAATACAAGCTTGAAACCTGCATGGAGATGCATGCTACAACAATTATCTCATAAGGTTAGAGTTCTTAGAAATAAATGTCTACATATTTATGCCAAAAACATATCTTGTTGAAGTTCACTTAATTGTAAATCATCATCAAATAGTACAAAACCCTTTAGCATGGGCATGAGACCATATCCTTTGGCAATAAAATAGAGTTTCAATAAGATCATATTCTTTAGCAACAAAAAACCACTTCAAAGGCTTATTGGTAGAATTTTAGTTAAAGGTGCCTCGTGATAAGAAGTTTTGACAAATTTATACAAATAATCTGGAGTTGACTTCAACAATAGTCCAAACACATTCACTATTGAACTTTTAGCCTAAATTATATCTTTTCCAAATAAATAGCTAAACACAATGTAACCTCTCCCCCTCGGGATTATTTTGTAGTAACTTTGTAAAGAGCCATTAGGATGAAAACTTAATTTTCCTAAAATGTTTTATCCTGAGCAAAAAAAAAAATCTATTTTCAAATTCCAAGGTTGAAAAATCATGTATTTTTAACACAATCTTCTAACACATTAAGATGCATTTGTGGTGGCTATAGCTTTTGTAAATATAGTTGTAAAGCTAATGCGGGAAAGCTAACATTTTTGGAAGTTATTATGAATATCATAAATCTTTATTTTTGTTAGAAAAAAAGGTGGAGCTACCACACACTGTAAAATCTAGTTGTAAAAAATAGCTTTCTATCATAAAAATATATAAAAATAAAAAAAGTAGTGCCCAAATAGAATTGTAGCAATAATCTAAAAAGTAAAGAAGTGAAAAAGCTTACAAAATAGACCATAAATCTTGTTAAATAATGATTTCAATAAAAAAAACTTGACATTTTCATTTGATATATCCAACTATCATATTTAGTCCATTAATATCTCTTGCAACTATTTAGCATTGTAAAAGTTGTTTATATAAGAAGTTAATTACTAATTATGATTATTCCAAACCTAAAAATTCAACAACTCATCTGTAGATAAGGATGCAACAAAATCTAGATGCAGCCTATTTCAAATAGTTTATATTATTTCAAATATAATGACATCAAATAACAAAATTTTCATATTCCCACAAGTCAAAAAAAGATCATTCATTGCATTAATCCATTGGTCAAAGATTCTCTTTAGATTAAGAGGCAAGGTGTAATAGGTTTCAAAAACCTTTTAATAAAGTGTCAAAATAGGGGAGAAATTTCACTACTACTGTCATATGATTGTTCTGCATTACTAACTAGACTATGAACTGTATAAGACTAGGGAAAAAGAGTTGAAGATGATAAATAATTCCCTTTTCAATTACTAAAATTGTGGAAAACATTAATATAAGAATTAGTATTTTAAAAATCTTTAGAAAATATTAACTTAAAATATTTACCCTGTTGCAACACACATGGGTATCCGATTCGCATGTAGATGGCTGATCAACCTCTTGACTCCTACAAGAACAAAGGTTTAACGTCAGAATACAAACTAATGACAAATAAAAACTATTATTCAAAGTGAAATAAATAAAAAGAAAAATGTAGGGTGCTTTTCCAATTCAAAGTGCAAAGCACCTTTTCAACTAACTAAACTAGAATGCGAAGTGTATATATCAACGATACATGTAGCAAAGTTTGAAAAAATCAATTCTAATATCACCCAAGATTGTTAAGCTAAAATAAGAATAGTAATGACATTATTAGTACATCAATGCTAACAATATGTTATATCACTTTAAGCTTAAACTTAGCAATGAAAGAGTCATTCCTTTTAAAATGATAGAAAAAAAAAGAACACCTTACAAGCAACAAATCCATGTCAACAATTAAAAAAAAAAATCAAAGGCAATTTGATGTTCCTTAAAACTAAAGGGTAAGTCTATTATATTGAAAATATGTAGAGACTAATAGATACGAATAAATCAATAATATAGACAAAGAATGGTCTTAACAAGACAAGCTATGGCAAGAAAAATTAAGTAGCAACTCAATTGCCAAAGCTAGGTATATAACAGAAGGGCACGTTTAGAGTTATCTACACTTCCTAGTGCATGCTCTGCCATCAAAGAGTGCTTTTGTTTTGGAAAGCACCTTCGGGCAGAGAAAAATGTTCGGCATCATTTCCATTATTTTGCATTTCACCTCATTTTGTTTCGGAAGTGTAGGTTCACCAATTTTTAACAACACTATATCAAAATTTTCCTTTTCTTGGTAAAACAAAAACAAAAGAGCACTTAATTAGCAAAGATGCTAAATAAATTTATAATTTATGTATAACATTTTTTTCTCATAAAATTTTGTGGTGTTTTCAAAGTTCTAAAGGTCATCATTAATAACAAGGATAAAACATTTTTTTTTTCATTAATAACTCAATTTCCCTGACTTGTTCATAAAAGATAGCCCATTCATGATTTGAATGTCAACCAACTATTCAAAAAATGAGTGAAAGCATCTAAACTCAAAGTTGGCCCACCTAAGGAACCAATAGCCAATCCAATCTTTGTTACATGAATATTCTATTAGCATCAGATTCTAGCAAAAATTTACGGGTTAAAATATCATAGTTTCTACATCCCTAGGTTATCCAAGAATGTAAAAACAATGAATAAAAAAATGAAAGTTTGATTGGTAATTTAAGCTTTGATCCAGCTGAAAACTTGTAGAGCAAGAAGAAATGACTCATCTAAACCAAAAGAAAGTAAATCCAACACATAACCTGAATATACAAGTTAGATTTTGGATGTGCATGTGCCGATATATAAAAATTAACACCAAATAATAGAAAGAGCTAATCAGTTTAATTTGAAGCAACTTTAACAGCATTCGGGGCTTATGATTTTACAAAGTCCACACATGCAAATTGGTTGCTTTCTTAATCATTTAAGATCATATTTGGCCTCATCATCTTTAAAATATTATATAAGTGCAATGATACATATACATTAGGGAAAGTATAAATAGTCACATTAAATATTTGCTTCTTGAAAATCAATCCTACTAATTAGAATCATCAATATGATTCCTCAATGAGGCAGCCGTATGATGGCTCGACGCTTCCCTTCAACCAATTAATGTAAACTTGTGTTTATACTTTATACCACAATTGTGTGTGAATTATTAGCAAAAAAGGTGTGTCATTACATCTAAGTTATATACTTCTGTATGATCAACATCAAAACCGGTATTTAAATTATTTCATCTTCTCATATACTTCTAGTAAGTTGCACATTTATGATATTGCGGTAGTGATTCTAGGAAGATGCATATCATTACACATACTTAAGGCATTACCTTTTATTTGGACTAATTCTACATAAACTTCTAGCTTTTCAATGAAACTAAAATTGTATAATTTTTTATAAAAAGTGTTGAACAATTTGTTGAACTTCAAGAAAGAGGTTATTGTTCCTAGAGGGAGATGAGAGAACCGCCTAAGAGATGAATCCTTGGAAGAGGTGAAAAATAGTCAACACTTAAGAATATCATTGATATGTAGCAAGGCGATAACCAACTAAAAATTAATCACATGAATGACAGGATTTCTCTTTCCCCTGTAAGAATCAAATGGGAAATTTTGAACTTCATCAAAGGCTTTGCATCCTAGATCTCCCTTGAAAATGTATTTGTCAATTGGGACTTCTAATTCTTAATTAGCTAAGATGAGATTCTTCACGTTATTTGGATGGTAAGTTTTCTCTATTGTTGGGGTTGAGGTCAATGCTCTAATAATTAAGGTTGTTCTCTGAATAATTGAATCAAGAATCCTTCCAATATCTCCACTCTT
Source organism: Cymbidium sinense (assembly GCA_021442155.1). Lineage (NCBI taxonomy): Eukaryota > Viridiplantae > Streptophyta > Magnoliopsida > Asparagales > Orchidaceae > Cymbidium > Cymbidium sinense. The sequence goes on from CM038220.1 coordinate 187,651,284, forward strand.
GGAGAGGTTTTGGGAACATGCTTCAACCATCTCCAGATGCTTGCTTGTAATCTTCTACCATTTTGTTGCTGTTGCTACTCATAGTTTTTTTGATTTCTCCTTGAGTACACTCTTGAGACAAGCTCATGAGTCATAATAGTAGCCACTTCACCACGGTTCTAAAGAGCTCACCGAAGTCCTAGCAAGTTTATGATGGAGATTGGCGAGTTCATTGTCTCTATCCTTATTACTCAACCGAATTGCCTTAAATCGAGCCAACTTCATTTGAACCGAACCCTTGAGATAGTTGAATATATAGAGATGAAGTGAATAGCTTTAAGATTGTTCATGTAAGATATTAAAGCATTTCAAATTGCATAGAAAGGTTAAAGTGGAAGCAAAAAAGGAATTGAGAATTAAGTGGCATTCCTTTTGTGTACTTAGTACCTCATAATCTCATCTAGGAATGCAGATTATCTCCGGTCAAGGCTAGGCTTGTACATATAACCAGATAAAACCAACGTATATATTTAGCACATCATATGCTAAATAACCCTAAACCCGAAACCCGAAACCGCTGCATATGTAACTAGAATTTGTAAACAAAAAGCCTCATACAGTTCAAATAAATTGCATCGTATGGTTAAAAATGCAAAACATACATTCATTTTTTCTAAACGAAACCAATAGGTCATTAGCAACAACAAAAAACTGACCAGGCAAAAGCTGGCAGGTCGGAAATAGCTCCTGAAGCATCCCTTCTCTTTCCTCAAGAAATGCCTCAGGGGTGAGGAAGCCTGTGAGACCGCACTCCTCAACGAAGATTCTAGCAGACTCGATTGCCTTCTTGCCCATCAACTTGGCCTTAAGAGACCAATCAAAGGTCTTGCCGAACCTCTCCAGGATCTTCTCCTGAACCACCGTGTAGAATGGCTCAGTGTCTGCAATCATAACAATGAGGTAAAGCTACTAGTACTTGCACCAGGCATATTTAGAAAGGACGGAAGACTTGCCGAGTAAGAGGCCATCCATGTCAAAGATGACATGGGTGATTTCACGCTTCGCAGGAACCTTCGCCATTGACAGATCTGACGAGCTCGGCCGCCCTATATGGAGGAAAGTATGTGAAAGACGCAATGCTGATACGCCGACGGGAACCGGAGAGTGACGAAATGGACGTACAACGTAAGATAATCCAGTCAGTCGCGAGACCATATAAACCTGAAATAAATATGAAGGAGACGAATTCCTAGGGCATAACTGACGGAATTCCCATCCTTCCTCCGGTAGAAATTGTATTTATATATTTTTTAAAAAATTTTTAATCTGCCTAATTAACTTCAAAGCCTTGATTATTTCTCATTTTAAATTTATTTCACCTATTTTAACTCTTGATATTGAAAAAATAAATTACAATAGGATACTAATAGAAGAATTAAACTATTTTGACAACTTATCTCATAGTCACTCCCCCCATAATTTACTGAATAATCATAATAATATATGAGAGTCTTATTAGATGTAACATCAGTTGTTATTATGATTGTTACTCATTAATATGTCTTTTATCCTTTCAGTGTTTGGTCAAGAGGTCCTTTCGATGGTGTTCACCGATCAACTTATTGAGGAATGCTTTCAAGACTTTATTATCCTCCATATCACAGTATCATTATGGTATAATTAGAATTTTGACTATCCATCTCTACAACTTTTGTTTTAATAGGAGTTGATGAGCAAAAGTATTCTTTTTTTTAGAAGATTGTCATCACAACAATTAAACAACTGATAAATAGTTCCAAGAAGAATGAAAAGCAACATAAGGGTTGACTATAAATATTAGTAGCTGCAGCTTTATCAATATATCCGTGAATATTACATATATCGGTAATTCTCCTGGTGAGATAAGTTTACCTTTTGATACATCCTCTTGGAATAGAGAGTAACACACTCAATGTCGATTTCCTTGAAGAATTTCTTTGTGTCAAAATAAGTAAGTGTGGTTTGCAGTGCTAGACTCTTATACAAATTTTCAACACTAGCAAACTTGCTTTTTTTGCCTCCTCCTATGTTTGCAAGAGGAGATAGACCTATCACCATTTAAAACCTCATGCATTCCATTAGAAAAGTGTGTGGCTTAGTAATGATTGATCTCATTTTAAAGTTACTTCAAACATAATAAAGAATGAGAAATTTTTAAAGGTACTTTTATAGTAGAAAATGGAGAGAGTGAATGAGATTGAAAAGCTTGTTGGACAAGAAAATAATATACACAAAAAGGGATTTAACAATTCAATGAGTGGCATCTTTATAGGTGGTGGCAAAGAGGTTACCCCTCATTATACCAAAGATATTATATAGACAAATGTTATTCATAAAAGAATATAGATGATGAGATGAATCATTGATGCCTTTGTACTTTTTTAGTTCATATGCTTTAAACTTCATAAGAATAACCTCCTTTGAGATAAAACTAAAGAATGGTTAGTGTGAGTAGAAGCAATAACCTCAAATTAATGTGATAAAACTTCTTTATTTGAATTCCTTAACTCTAAAAGATGAGGCAAGGAGAGTCATGAGCAAATAATGCATGAACTACTCTAATTAACTAGGGTGATATGTTGGTGATGATTTTTCATACATGAAATTGACCTTGAATATCAAGACATTGATCTTAGGGAAAAAATTTGGATTAAAGTTAGCCTTAGAATGAGAGACCATTGAAGTGATATAGAAAAATTACAAGGTGAAGAATAGTGAAGTTTTTGGGGTGTAAATGAGAGCAATTGAATTAAAGTCAGGATAATCTCAAGCTTAGCTGATTTGTTTAATGTAAGAATGGAACTCAAACTTAGCTCAAGTGAAGCTCCTAGAAAAGCTCAAACTTAGCTTACAATAAAATAGCAAAAATGAGTCAAAAGTGAAAAAAACTATTACTCGTTGGAGAAGGCAATGACTGGATGAGCTAGATATATTAATGAGACCCATAGTGAAAGCTCAATGGAGAAGGTAGTGACTAGAGCTCGCCGAAGAACACAATGCCGGAAACTATGATAGAAACTCACTATACAACATAATGATGGAAATTATGATAAAAGCTTACAAGAGAATACAATAACAGGAGCTTGATGGGAGCTCTCTTGAAAGGCATCGATGGGACATGCAGAATTTCAAGAAGAGGATTGTATCAATTAATTTAAATCCTAAATTTAATGCTTAATCAATGAGAGCCATATTTAATGGCATGAATTAATCAAGTCAGCCTATGAGTTAACAAGTAGATTTAAATCAAACATAAATTTGAGTTCATATATTATATAAGCTATAATCTAAGCACTAGCTCAAGCTTATAGCTCAATAAGCTTGATTAACGAGCTAGTTAACGAGTGAAATTAGAGTCTACTTATGAGCTAACTTAACTCACTCACACCTTTTATAAAGTTAGTAACATTAGAATCACTTGTGTAGAAATGTGATATGGAGTTTAATAGATTTTTTTTCATGTGGTTTTGAGGGGTGAAATAAGAGCAAAGTTAAAACTACATCATACTTATCTTAATTTGGTCAATTACACATAAGCTTGGAATTCTTGTTTTTTATTGCATATGGATGTATAACTTTTATTAATGATATAATAGATGTAAAGGAGAAAAATTAAATAAAAAGATAGAATAAAAACACAAGAGAAACCTCCACCAAGGGTCAAAACTTCTTAATTACCAAGCCACAAAAGCAAAAGAAGATGTTGTCAAAACTCTTCCAAATTCAATTTTAAATCAATTTCAAAGTTCATTAAAACCAAAATTATATATTTTATTCTTGGAGGTTTTTCACTTAAATTTCAAATTATTTGTAAAATATAATGTGATTCCTTATTTTAAGGGGTTGGTTGTGTGGTGCTTGGATGAAGAGAGTTCAACCCCTTATTTTAATGGTAGTAGAGTGAATCATATGGATGGTTGAAAATGCTTGTTGACTTTCCCTTGGATGTCTTGTGACTTTTGGAATGACTTGCATTAGTCTCCAAGCTAATATTCTTCATTCAAAAGTCAAATTCTCCGATAGCACAGACAACCATGCCCAATGTGATGAATCTTGCATGCTTATCTTCATTTAAAGCATCCCATCATTTTGTCTGATATGTTTAAGATATTTGTTGCAAGATTTGTTCTCAACCAACCCTTACACTTCACCATTATATATTTTACAACAACTGATTATATAATAATATTTAATTTTCATATAACATTAAGTGAATAAACACATAATTATTTAGGGGCTTTGTGATGATCTTGTGATGCACTACATCAACTCCTTTAAATTTAATCTAAGCTAAGATAGCGTATCCAAGTTTCCTTAGTTGGTGACTTCTCTCTTAACTCATGAAAGACCTTTGTCCCCATTTCTATCATATAGTGCCTCATTTGTTACAATGCTCTTCATTTTAAATATATTGGGCTTGATGTTAATTGGCATTTGGTTTATTATATTTCTTGCAAAAAAGTTTGTCTCAAATATTAAATATTTTTTCAAAAATGATATGATATATTAAATATTAAATATAGAACTTATATGAATATCATTGGATAATTCTAAAAGAAATATGCATTTTATCTAGTATTTTTAAGGATTTTAAAATGGCCAAAAGTTTTTGCGGGGACCTTATTATCCTTCGAGATATTCCTTTCAAGTTTAGTTCCTTAGCATTACATAATCAACCTTTTTATATTCTTTCATATGCTTATATTTATGTATGAACTTTGCATTTATAACATTATTTTGTTTAATTTATTTCTTGTTTTTTTATGCAAGCATGTAAAGTGTTTATGTGCTTGTAAATTCTAAAAATGCACTAGATTAAATATTGACAATATTAATTAATTCTTAATATTAGAGGTATTCCTTTGAAGTTTGGTCTAATATTGTATTTTCAACAGTGTAATATTCTTTCATAAATCTCAATTTATTTATAAACTTTATATTTGTTAGTATTACTTTGTTTAATTTATTTTCTCTTTTTTTCATGTAGGCATATACGACCCTTATTAATGTGAATATAAATTATTAAAATGCATGAGATGAACTAATAGCAATATCAATGAAAATAATATTTAACAAGTCCTTATAATTAATTATTTTAAGGCTTGTGCTTATTATGAGAAGAGTTAATGTCAACAAAAATGTTGTCCACCATTTTAATATTATAAGTAAACATAAAATAATTTTTTTTTAAAAGGTCCTCCCGAGATATATAATGACTAAGCAAATCTTTTAAATTTTTTGCTTTATTACTCTAAATTATTTGCAAGTAGAGCGTAAAGTTATAAACCCACAAATACCTTTCTTCAGAGAGGGTCTATAAAATATATTCTTAATTAAGTTGATGGTCTTGTCTCTCTCTAAATGCCCTACAATCCATCATGAATATAGCTCTCAAACTCAAAAATTTTTAAGGAGATCATAAGAATTACAAATGTTCATCTAAAACTAAGATAAAAAAATATTTATACATGTATTTAGCATATTCTTATGCCTATAATAATTTAAGTGGAAGTTTGAACATATGGGGTAAACTTTCCCATGTTAGTTAAACGATGGAATCTTAAATTGAAGTCAAGTGTTTGCTTGTGTGAGCCTAGATATAACATCTACGTGTCCATTTTCAAATCATGGCTTATGTGTGAGACTAAATTTTCATGCTATGGCTTAGCTATTTTTTAGTATCGATGAATCAACGAGCTTTCGATGAAGCCTTTGACATATATTTCAAAAAATTGGATTCTATTGGAGGAGTATTGTTTTATAAATAATTACATGTATGTATTTCTTAGAATGTAGGATGAGTGGGGATTATGATAAGGTCTGCCAAGCAAGATAACCCTTTGTATGTTGAGAAATGTTAGTGAGTTTAGGGTTTTGTAGATGATGAATTTGTTGGTCTTAAAACTATTTAAAGTTGGATTGAGAAAATGCCTATATGTGACATGAAGTTTTAAGAAATTCAAAGAAATATAATACGGTGAATTGGGGTAAAAGCAAAACCATGTCATAGAAATCTAAATAAGGCATGCTTAATGCCAAACCTTATCTGCAAAAAATAAGTTGAGATACAAAGAACCAAGAAAAAAAGTTTATTTAAGGACTATAAAATGAACATTAAATTAACTCCGTGATGAAGGAGATGCCTTTTACTCACTAGGCATAATAGCATAGAAAAATGTGAAAAACACTAGTCCAATAATACTTTATAAAAATACTTATATGTATATACATAAATATGCGAGTGTGTTTAAAAGTAGCCTATATCATGGAACTCATTTTATTCGTTCATTAATTTTAATATTTAGTAGAGGCTTAGATTTAAAGTATACTATTAGAATCAATTATTACTTAAATTTAAAATAATTATATTTAAGAGTCAAAAAAATAATGACTAAATTAATTAATTTAATCACATAAAAAATAATTAATATGATCTTGGTGTTCTCTTCTTTTTTGTGCATTTGTCACATTTTATTTTAAGTTTTCCTTTTCTCAGATAGTCTCATCAAGATCAGTCTAATGATAAAAGGGCGAGAGAAAATGAAAATGATAAAATAGAAAGGACAAATAAATGAAAAGAGTGTGGAGGATCTTCATAGGATAATTTTGTGAGATAAGTTGGGGAACGAAAGTCTGAAGAAAATTAGACTAACTCGATTCAAGCATATCTACAAAAAGAACCCATGGAGACTCTCTCTCTCTCTCTCTCTCTCTCTCTCTCTATATATATATATATATATATATATATATATATATATATAAAACCAAAATATTAAATTTATTTTTATTATGGGTTCAAAAGCAACTCCGAGGAGGACGTGTCCAACCTAGTTAATTACATCTAGGGGAATACCCAAGAATACTCTCGATTTAAGAAATCTTGTTTGTGTTCTATAAATCATCATAGAGTCAACCAAGGAGATTGTTGTAATTTTAATAGGGGATACTTCATATTGTCAAGGTTAAACTGGGTCATTGGGCAGAAGATGAATCACCGTATCCTAACGAGCAACTGCCTCTTAATAATGAGGGCTTAGAAAACAACATCAAGAGAACTTCAAAGAATAAAGTGGTCTCAAAGGCAGTTTAAAAAGATAGATAAGGAATTTTTAAAACAAGTAGACATAACCCTGTCAAGATTACATGGATCCATCATCCTAAGTTATCAGATCTTAAGTCTATTTATCCATGAAGTAGTTGACCCAACATAGTCAGAAATACTATGCCAGCAATCCATGAATTGGATTGTCCAAGGAAATTTTGTAGACCTAAAGACTCTACCTAGGTGGAAAAGGCAAGAATAAGACTTATTCTCATTGAAGTAGAGGAGATGCCTTTAAAAAAAGAGAAGGAGTAGCCCAACTACTAGAGTTGGACTACTCGACATGGACTTATAATCTTGTTTGGGACAACCACTAGCACTTTAGTGCGCTCTAGACAACCACAAAAGTGAATATAAATCATGAGTCCAATCGGGTGGAGGGAAGCAAGCATACTCCTTAAAGGACATGCAATGATGCAATATTATATATCCCTAATATGAAGGCTCTATCGATTATGTAGGAGGAGGTTTTGACATGCAATCATTATAAAGAGTGACTATAGGCCATGCATCAAAATAAAATTTTATTATGAAAATCTAAAATATTTTACCCCTATCTTTTAGAATTATCTTTCAAATTATTAAATTTTTTATAGAAAAGATTTTATCCTAAGAGCCTAAAATAAACGTGAACCCAATGAATCACAATACAAAAAAAAGTACATAAATTAAACATAAACAGGTAAAATAAACATACCGATTGAAATAATAAATATGAAAGGCCGATTGCAGCTAGGTTCTGCAATACACCCCAGTGAAAAAGAAAAAGAAGTAGTTAGGTCCACTCATATATACATATTTGATTCTAAATCTATATAAAATGAATATCTGAACCTTAGCTTCAATAAATATTCATCATAGACTCTAAAAAGTACATAAGAAAAATCATAAAATTACAGACTCGATTATCTACAAGAGAAAATAAAAGTTAATATTCACAAATATAATATAGCATGCAACATGAATAGGCCATGGCCGGTAGGAGGAGTAAACTAGTAAGCACCTACATAAAAAGTGTTTTTATAAATTTAATTATTACACCCCTCTACTTCTAGACATGGCCTCCTGCAGAAGATCACATATATTCCTAATCTAGTGTGCCTATCTCATACATAGTAAATATTACATAAAAGGTAAACATAAAATGCACGATCATCACAAACAAAGCAAAATTATAATGGTCGCACAATAAAAAAAGAAATCCTAACTACACCCTACCTTAGACTAAGAGGCCGTTTGAGCTCACTTTTATTTTTTATTTTTTATTTTATGTATTTATTTTATTTTATTTATGTTTTGCTTAAAAATAAACATATTTGATTGTACTTGTTATTTTTAAAAAACACTCAAAATATCATTTTTAAAATAACATTATTTATTTTTAAAAACAAAAATTAAAATTACAAAAAATATACTCTAAACAAATATATTTTCAAAAATAACATAAACATAAAAACAAAAAATAGAAAACTAAATTGATCTCAAACAACCCCTAAACAAACATCTATACTTACCACATCTAGTGTGTACGAGTTAGTGTGGCTGTAAGATTCTCATATGATATTGATAAAACCACAAAGTCTGTCTCATACTAAAAATTCAATTAAAATACTATATCATCTTAGTTTGATAATTTTCAAATAAATTTGAAAATAAGTATATATATATTTATATGTTGTATGAGAAAATAGAAGACTTAAAATAAAATGCGATGAATGCACAAAAAAGACAACACCTTAGCTTGAATTAATATTATTTCTAGGGGTTTTTACATACATAGCACATGATTCCTATATATTTATATATTTAATATCTAAATTTTCATATTTACTTAAATAGCAATCAAAATTTTATTATTACATCAAAACTAATATTATCATTACTTTTTAAAAATGAAATACACTTTTTTTTGCAGAAGAAAAATACTATTTTTGTAAATATAATTTTAAATGCTAGATATATAAATGTATAAAAATATGTGTGTATATAAATTCTTGCTTATTTCAATTGGTAAGAATAGATAAGGCCATTTTTAAGAAAAAAAAACCCTCCAAAACATACTAGACCGGGATGGTTATAAAATTAACAGAAGAATGGGAGAACAGAGGGTCATTCGTAAGTATGGATGCTTCCAGCCGAGCGCTGTGGAGAAAATCTTCTCTTCTTCCTTCCGTTCTCTGCTCTCACTGCAGCGGCCTTGACTCCCTCCGTTCGATCACCAAACGAACGGTTCGGATGGCCTCGCTTTCATCAAGCGCCGCTCAGTCTGCTGCCGCACCCGATGCCAATGCTTCCTCCGCAGCCGCCACCGATGCCAACACCTCCTCCTCCACCGAGGCTTCTGCTTCATCTGTTATCGACTTCCTCTCACTCTGCCACCGCCTGAAGGTCTCTTCGTTGAGCGCGCCGCCCTTTCTCTCACATTTAGTAGCTAACTCGATATGATTGCAGACGACAAAGAGGGCTGGGTGGGTAAGGAAGGGAGTGCATGAGCCGGAGTCAGTGGCGGACCACATGTACAGAATGAGCGTGATGGCTTTAGTAGGCGAATATAGCCCAAATGTTGATCGGGAAAGGTGTGAGTCTGTTTCAGGTTTTCTTTTCCGTGGAAAAAATCGTTTAGCACAAATATTCGAGTTACTTCAGGGGATTGGAGCTCTCTCTAATGACATTATTTAAATATTTATAGGTGTATTAAGATGGCCCTGGTGCACGACATTGCTGAAGGTGCCTGCTTCTTGGTTATATTTGCGAGAGGTGATGTTCATTATTTTTATAGTCTCTGTCATGACAACTTATATGACATGGCACAAGGGATGATTTTCATTCAGGGTCAAATTGTTTCACTGTAAAAGGCCTGTTTGGTAGTAAGATTTAGCTAAAAATCTTGCAAAATAGTAGGATGATTTTCCTTTGTTTTTATTGCTAAATCTTGTATTTAGTAAATCTTGAGAGAGGTGGGGTTTAGGAGATTTACACCACTTTCTCCTCATTGTGCATCTTTATATTTTTCATTTAAATCATAAATCTTGAAAAGGTCTGCCAAACATTTCACTGAGATTTAGACATATGTAACATCTAGCTTTCTAAATAATTATCATGACTTAATACTTCCAGAATTTACTAAATATGGAACAAGTTTTAGCAAATTGTACTTGCACTGAATCATATTTCTAGCCAAACAGACTCTTAAGTGTTTGGAATTGAGTTATAGATATATTTTTTTAAAATTTTTGGGCTGTGAATGAATGAAGTTAGTTTTTTTTTTTTTTTTGAACTCAACTTCTTAAATGTGAGAAGTGAATTTCACTATCAGTTTGGAAGTCATCTTCAATTTTACCATTTGGACTAAATAATAATAAGATAACATAAAAATAACATATAATATAAAACTAAAAGAAAGTTGGAATAGAATACTACTTTTATTCATAAAAATAGTATATTAATATTAAGTTAATGAGGAGATAGTTAAAATTGAAACTCATTTCAGCCATACAAACACTGAAATTGATCTCCCAAGCTGTGAGTTCATGCAGAACAAACAAGCATAATCAAATCTCACTTTGATGAAATTCTTTTCTAGAACTTAACACTAACTATTTCCAAACATTTATGACAAAACAAACTAGCGCAACACTTTCTGAGGTAATCGTTATTTTCTGCCTCATGTTTCTTAATTTGTCTCCATGACTTGAAATTTGGTAATAACATGTGTGGCACTTGATTATTTAATTTTCTTGCAAACTGGCGTAAAATCTGATGTTCTTACATTTGAATGAATGGTCCATATTGCCTATCCTCTATTTCATAATATATATGTAACTAGCTGATGAAATTTGCACCTCCTGCTTTACTGTAACCGATTACTGGTTCTTGCTCAAATTGCATGCTCTTTTCTTGCAAGTTTTGGTTTAACAAATTATTTTCTTTTCAACTTGCCAATGTTTTGTTTTTTGCAATAAAAGTTAAGAGGTTTTAGATTGTAATATTTTTGTACATGATATATCCTCAAAGCATATGATTAAGCAATATTGCATTTTGAAGGGTCAATTGTACTTTGAAATGTACAAGAATGTAAACTGCTTCATTTTTGTTTCATCCTATCATTTTGATGATTTTTCCCTTGTCAAGCACTTTTGATGAAATGTTAAGATAGAGAACATGAACAATAATAAGATTTGAGTAATGCCATGCTCCCTCACCCATGGCCTAAAATGAGTGTTAATAGTTAGTACATCGAGTTAGCATAAAAGATTGGGTTAATTAGAAAGTCACATAGAATTATTAACCTTTCTTTCTTCCTTAGTGCCAACACATTAAGATTTTTTGTTGGGGCTATCGGTGAGTATCATTTCTCAAAAGTTTCTAACTTTTTTTGTATTTATACTTTTGAGCCACAATTTGGCTTAATTCCCCTTACAAAGTTGTGCTTCTTCAGCTATTGTTGGTGATATTACCCCATCAGATGGTGTTCCAAAAGATGAGAAGAGTCGTAGGGAGAGAGAAGCAATCGATCATATGTGTAACTTACTTGGAGGAGGATCTAGAGGTATGTTATAATACAAATCATAATTATATTTTTTTGCTTCTACTTCATTGTTTTGGTTTGTAAGAATTGTGGCTATTAGCTGCTTGTTTAGCTTGTGTTGAAGAGGAGTTGGATGTTGGATGCCCCAGAGTAAGCGCTTAGAACAAATTCTTGTTGTAAATATTGAAAATTTAATTTGCATAGAGCAACTGGTTCATGGGCATCAAATGTCTAGTTAATAGTGACATTAGTCGCATACACCATATTTCTTATGTCCTTGCATTCCAAAATTGGCCTTTAAGAGTTTCATATTTTGTGCTTGCTAGGCTAATAGCCACAATGTGTACTCTTATGCATTTTATTGAAATGTGCATAAAACTTGATAGTACAAAATGAGATTTTTCATGGAGTGTCCCACTAATTTTTTTGTTGCCTAGTCTGACAATTGTGGTCTTCATATTTGACAATTGTTCTTAGTTTTTCAAGGAAAATTCATTTCTTGGCATAATGGTCAAGAATATAGCTATAGTGCTTGAAGCGGTGGGATGGAAATTAAGAGTTTTAGATTTCCAATGTCAATGATGCAATGAAGGAATGAAAGACTAAAAGGAGAGGATAAAGGATGTAAGATGTCACACCTCACGATGACAACCCCTTTTTTTAAAATTGATGAGGTAGGTACAATTCAATTGATTGAATTCATTTCCAACACTTTCATATACTTTCTAGTAATCATATTATATTCAATTTTCTTTCTTGATAGCATGTATCCAATCAAAAGCTTTCACTATCAATCCTCATAAGTATCACTCTCCACGATAACCCCCTTCTTAAAATCATGTAGGATGTAATAGAGATAAGTATGATTCTGCTGATTGAATCAATCTCTAACACTCATTAAGGTATCCCAATCATAAGAATAGAGTGGGTGATAAACTCAATCATAAAATCTAATCCTCAGATCAAAGTTAATTTTGAATAGCTAAGCAACATCTCAAATTGTATATAACATCTTATTATTAATCACATAGATTCATTAAGATTAAACCAGTTGAAATAAGGCAATCCATATATTTCATTAATATATCGAAACATCTAATAAACCTCATACTAACCTCAATGAATAGCTATTCAAAATCAACTATGACCTTGAAGAGATGTGAAAAATCTGATTTCTATTTTTAAATCTAACTTAATTTGTGAAATATGCATAAAATCATTTTTCATACACCAATTCCTAGTTTTCTCTTTTCCTCATTTTCTTCTTTTTTTCTCCCTTTCTTCTTCTCATCTGTCTTATCTTCATCCTTCATCTTTTTCTTCTTCTCTTATTTGTTTTCTCAATTGATCCCTTTTTTTGTCATGTTTATCCATCCACCACTAGCAATTCATGTTATATAGTGGATGTATAAGGTTAATTGAGCAATATTCTAGGAATATTTTCTTTTTTAGTTAATTAATTAATATTATTATATTAAAATATTTAGAAGTAGTTCTATCTATAAAAATGATTGAAATAAAATGTAAAATTTTATAAAAATATGATTGATCATTTTTGGGGTATGAAAAAAGTAGGATATAATTCGATGCCTTACTTTTTCAAAATTATTGCGACTCTTTGCTAGCTGCCTATGACGTTCAAGTGTTCTCAACATGAGGACAATTTTGATACAAAGATTGCAACCTATCGTTTCCATTTTTGGTGACAGTAAAATCATGCTACTAGTTGGATAATATTATCTCGAGTAATATGTAACTATAAATTGTCATACATTATAAGCTAATCTTTTGTTACTATTGATAGAAGATTTCAATATTATTTTTAGAATAGATTGATTGTTTACCATGAAAAGAAGTTACAAAGTTTCAATAATGATAATTCTTTTATCTATCAAGAAGATGCTACAAACATTATAATTGTAATGGCTTTATCAATAGAAGAAATAATAATGATGCAAAGTTTCAAGATTGTTTTCTAAATGATTTGTGATACTAATCACGGAAGAAGGCCTAGAAACTTTTTAATTGAATTAATGCCATTAAAAAGTCTATTTCTAAGGCATCCTATCTTGTGGCAATAATAAAACTTAACAAATTAATGTAGAAATTATGGAAACTTTTAGAATTATGATTTATTAGACTTAGTGTATTGCCTTGGGGAGCCCCAATACTTTTTGTAAAAAAAAAAAAGAGAGGATGGAACTCTTATTTTGTGTGTTGATTATAGATGTTTCAATTAGGCAATTACAAAGAATAAGTACTCACAACCAAGAATTGAAGATTTATTTGATTTTTTGAAGCTTATAAACAACATTGAGGACTTACAAGTATCATGTGGTCATCAAATTCAAGATATGCAAAGCTATGAGTTTTTGTTAGATAAGTGTATTGTCTTGGCCACTTATTTGGTAAAGATGGAATTGAAGTGGATCTACAAAATGTAAAAGAAATTGTTAATTGGCCACACCTGCTTATGTAATAGAAGGACAATTGTCTTGGATTAGTGGATTATTAGAAGGATCTATTAAAAGGGATTTATTATCTAGCATTATTTTAATTAGTTTGACAAGAAAATCAATCAAGTTTATAGAATAATGAATTTGAAAGAAATTTTATTAAAGATAAATAAAGAGTGACCACTACTCTTATACTAGCATTATCAAATGGAATTGAACATTTTGTGATTTGCAATGATGCCTCTAGAAAAGGGGTAGGATGCATTATAATGCAACATGGAAGGGTAATAACATGTGCCTCAAGATAACTAAAGGAACATGAATTAAACATCCAACCCATGATCTAAGCTTGTCTTAATTTTTGCACTAAAACTATGATGTCCATACTTGTATGGGATAAAGTATTGATATTTTAACTATTATCAAAGTCTAAAGTACATCTTCACCAGAAGGAGCTTAAATTTTGACATTGAAATTGATTACTACCTAGGAAAAAATGAATGTACTGACAGATTCCTTTATTAAGAAATTAGCAACAAATTTAGCATGTATTTTGAAAACTCAAGAAGATTCATCATTTTATTTGGATAACTTATGAGTAGAACTTATAATCTCTTGTTACTATTTGTTTATAAAAACTTTACTTTTAGGAAAAAAAAAAAATTAAAGAAGCTCAAACAAAGGATGCTAGGTTACAGAAATATTTAGGCAAAGGGCAAATAGGAGACTTTGATATCGATTTATGAAATTCAAAATTCAAAAAGAGGTGTTGAATTTACATTATATAAACTATCATGGATGGAATTTTAATAATAACTCATGTTGTAGGATATGATAATCATCTAGGAGGAATAAAACTATATTATTACTTGAAAGAATGATTTTAGCTTGGAATGAAGAATGATAGTATATAATCAAATATTTAACTTGCCAAAAAATTAAAGCTAATCACTAAATACTCGAAGGATATCAATATTATTTAGAATTGTGGGGATAATAGTGGATAGATAAATGAATAACCGCTTCCTATTAAAATAACATATTCTTTAGAAAAAAACTTAAATCTATTTGAATGAAGTGATAGGCTTCATGTGGTACCTTAGGCTATATCTTAGATGCAGTAAATAACATATTCTTTAGAAAAAAAACTTAAATCTATTTGAATGAAGTGATAGGTTTCATGTTGTACCTAAGGCTATATCTTAGATGCAATAAATAACATATTCTTTAGAAAAAAATAAAAAAAGCTTAAATCTATTTGAATGAAGTGAAGTGATAAGGCTCCATGTGGTACCTAAGACTATCATCTTAGATGTAGTACTTTAGAAAATCATCTTAGATCCAAATGTTGGATTCACTTGAACATTTTGGTCAAAATTACAGGAAGTTTTATGAATAATATTTTGACATTGCTTTTCATTTGGAAACCTATGGCCAATCCAAAAAAATCATTTAAACTCTCGAAGCTATGCTAAGATATTGCTTATTGTATTTTAGATGAAGTTGTGATAAATAATAATGTTGAATGAGTTTTCTTACAGTAGTGGTAATCATTCATGCATTAATATGATCCCATTTGAAGCATTATGTAGAAGGAAATGTAATACTTATATTTATTGTGAAGACTTGGGAGAGTTAAAAATTTATGGATAGAATATAGTTTAATTGACTATTAAAAATATAATGCTATTTCATTAATTCCTTCTTATAGCTCAAAGTATAAAATGAGTTAAATTTTAAATAAGCTAAAATCAAGATACATTGTTTTGAGATGTTTAAGAAAATATGAAGCGTTGAACATAGCGTGGCATTACCTTCAAAATTAGCTGAATTGCATAATTCTTTTTGACTTGATCCAAGAGAGACCAACATGAGTGTTAGATTGAGTAGAAAATATTAGAAGGAAATGATGCATACCCCTTGTAAATATTTTTGGAATAACATGAAATAAAAGAAGTAACATGAGAACTAAAAAAAGATAATTTGAAATATTTTTTATGATGCTTGAATGAATTTTGAAAGACCAAATTTTTGTGAGGAAAGAATACGACTTAATCCTTTAAAAAATAAAATTTATAAAATAAAATTTAGTACATTAATATGATATTTAATTTTTTATTGCGACCAAAATAAGATATTAATGTTTCTAACTAAAAATTTGTTAATTTTAGCTATGAAAATACAAAGGAAATTACTTAAGTTTAATCAGCCCAAGGATTTTCCTTTGAATTTTGGATGTAAGGGGGACCTATGCATGGCATGTGCGTGATTCACATTGGAAAGGGGTGAGGTTCTTTCCATTTCCTTATCATTGCTATCATTGATGAAGATTGTATTGAGCGCAAATGATTGTTAACCATTATTTCAAGAGTTGTCATAGGCTTTTAATCCTATTTTGGAGAGCAGTCGCATGGTTAAAACGGATTGGAAAATTTATATAGGTTAAAGAAGAAAAGTGCATATGCTATTGACACCTTAATCTCACTAATCATGATCAAAGAAACTTATTTGTGCATAATGAGACTAGAATTCTTATGCCACCTTCTCCTTAACAGTGATTATAGGTTCTTAGATGAAGGTTATGCCTCACGCTTAAAGCTTTTATCTTCTTCTTCAAGAATGGGTAATGAAAAAGTTGGCTTAGGGCTGAATCTGAGAATATAAATAGGGGCTTTGGTTCTGTTCTAGCTTTCAACATTTCCATAAATTTGGTAGGAAGAGGTGGGAGAGAGGAGGGAATTTTTCCATGGCTAAGGGTTAGGGTTAAAGAGGAAGAAGTGAGAGATAGAACGTGTCAGAAAATTTTTAAAATTTTTAGAAAAATAGAAAAATACTAGATTCAAATATGAAGTTTATTTGAGAAATTTTACATGAGGTGAGAATTTTTTCATTTCTTATTTAAATGTTATTTTAACTAAAAAATGTTATTTAAGTTTTTATGTATGGAATTAATTTGAACAAAATGAATTATGTTTATGTAAATAATTTTGATCTAATTTTCAATGTTTAGATAATTTAAATAAGTCAAATCAAAATTAAGTAGACTTAAAATAAACATATTTTTAAGAGGATAAATTGTTCATTTTCATTTGTAGCATTAATGAAGTTTGTATAGTATAAATTGCTATAAAATGTTATGAATTAATCTCAAACCTATATGCACATGTTATAGTTCTAGCATCATTACTGTTGTATGTTATCCCATTTGAAGGTTGATGAGCCTTTGTGAATAGTGTTTTGGCTATATCAATTGTAACCATTATTACCGAGGTTGTTAATATTTTATTGTAGGAGTTTTCCTACTAAAAAACTTATTAAATAGTATTTATTTTAGATACTATAGAATAAGCAAAATAGTAGCTATTTCGAATGCTTTATCAATATGTAAAACTTGATACTTTTGCAAATAATTATAAGCATGAATTTATCATTAATAAAAAAAATTCAAGTTTCAATGTGTCTCTTTACTTTTACATTATATTGTGCTAAATGATTGATGATTATACTGTGATATGATTTCATTTAAAATATACTACACATGATCTATAATAAATGTTATGTGAGAACACTTGAATTGTTACATGTCATCTCACATCTGATATCATATCCCCTATGGAGGTCACTTCTCTCAAGGATCCAAATATCAAGGGGTCTCTTGTTTCCAATTGGAGGTCACATAGTCCTGATGGAGGTCACACACCCATTTGTTCTTTAACATATTCTGAAAAAAAACCATTTTAAAAGCATTCACATTATCTTAAGATTATTCAAGTATTTATAAGGAAGATGAAAGAAAAATAATGTTTTGGACTAGATAATATACATATTTCAACATCTATAAGGTAGAAGAACCATAGATCATCAAGCTAAACTTGTGAGAAAAGCTACTTCCATTGGTTCAGGATTCCCATCGAGAGGTTGTTGCAAACTACACCTATTGGATGCCTACATAGTATGGAGAATTCCACCTCACGCTTTCTTCTGACAAATCAATGGAACATAACCTCTTTGTACAATGCTCTTGCTGTCGCATCCATACAACTCAAGTCAGTAGAGGGAACAATCTTGAAAAGGAAGGTTCTTTTCTATTAAACTGGACATGTTACAATACTCCATAGCCTTTCTTTTAACGGTTGGAGACAATTCTCGGTTATGGTAGCTTGGTTGGAGTGGTTCATAACAAAGTTTTCTTTACCCCATCAAAACCTCCAAAAAAAAAAGGTAATAATATTCTGTAGGCATAGCTCAACAAGGTTAGCCATATCTAATCAAAACACTTGCCTTGATTAACCATGCAAAAACTGAGGATTTCAATCAGTCTTTTGAATATGTTCAGCCTATTAGACATTTTATCAAGTTGTCTTAGTGATTTGAAATTAGCTCAAACAGTCTTTTGAACATCCTAATATAGTGTGAGTTTGTGAGCCAACACTGCGGTTGACAATAAGTTTCTTATGATCAAATTTCTTGCTTAACAATCTTCTTTTCTTAACTGATTATCCTACTAGATTAATAGTCTCAGAGGTCCCTTTAATACAAAATCCGATCATATTAAGTAATCCAGTCAAATCTGGTGGGTTTACATGAATTGAGCCATCTATCAAGTAATTGCAACAAGATTAAAGAAAAAATCTAAGTTCTAAAATCAGGGTTGTCACACATGATTCTATTAACAAACAATACTTATAAACTAAGTGGCTGTTTGGTTGGAATACAAAGTAAAGTAAATGCAGAGGTTTTGAAAATTTTGGTGTTTGATTGGAATACAAAGTAAAGTAAAAGTAAAGTAAATACATTTGAAATTCACTTCTTAGTTATATTTTGGTGTATTTGGAATTAGCTCAAATTTGGGCGAATTTCAAATACACCGCCATGAAGATGCGTCAGGGCTTTACCGCATTATATACCGAAGCCATACAGACGCCACCGGTCAAAACTTTCAAAATATTTTACATTATATTTTTTACCAAAAAAAATAAACTCATGAATTTGTAAACTCTCAACTAAACAATGTAGTAATCTTTTACAACCGCAACGAATGTAAGATGCCGCTCAGCCTTGGTCGCTCACGCCGCCACCATAGCCGTTATCATAGATCGACGTGCCGGCATCAAAACTTTCAACTTTACATTATTTTTTTTACCAAAAAAATAAACTCAGTGAAAACTCAACCAAACAATCAGAAAGTAATCTTTACATCAGATTCCATCGATTTTATAGATTCTTTTTTTTCACCAACCAAACAACCCCTAAGCTTAAACCTATCAAAGTAATGTTACACTCTTATTTTCTTGTCGATATTCTCGTTTAATCAATTGCTTGTATTATTCTGCTTGTAAATATTTTTGTTTAAGTATATTTTATTTCATTCAGAGTAATTTTAGATTGTCTTTTTAAACATTCAATATCACTTTTAAGAAATGTTTGAGTAGATTGTATTTATTTTGTTTTAGCAATTCTAATATGTTGTATGTTAGAAGTTTATGCCATAAAGAAGTCTTCTAGGTCATCCAACCAATGTAAAATGCAATATGATATTGCATTCCATCAAATATTGAAAAGTCTTTCTTAACTTGAAAGGAACATTATAATCATCATCATGCTAGTTGAGAATGATGTTAAGTTAATCTTGGAAGTATTAGGTATATCACTTTATTTAAACATCAAGGATTTAATATAAAAAATCTTGATTTCCAATGGGCTGTATAAGTAAAAAAGGGGAAGATTGAGGGAGAGAAAGGGGCGATAGAAGAATGACCTTAGAAAGGAGGGAGGAGAGATGGGTACAAAATGGAATGATGACAACTGAGAATAAGAGATCATACTTGCGTGTAGGAAAAGGGAGTTCTCTAGGGGTTCAATGGGATTTAAGGAGAGAGTTGGAAGAGTGCAAGCGAAGTTTTGAGAGAGGTCAGCAAAAGGGGATTTTATTCAAAGTAAGTTGTTGTGACAAATTCAATAGTCATTATTCCTCGATATAAGCATCATAGATTTTCAGGAATTTCTAAAGCCTTCTAGTGTATTCTAGAAGCTTCCAGAGCCTTTTCAGGAATTTTCAAAATATTCTCTAAAATGTTTGGAGCTTGAGGAATATGCCTCAATGTTTTTCAAGCCAAAATCCTAAACCGTCATAAGAGGGGGACTAGACACTGTAATGGAGGAAATAAGTTTAAATTTTTTAAAGGTATGAAATACCGAATCAATAATAAATTTAAGCAATTGTCTTATCTAGTAAGCATGCACAAACAGTTCAATTAAATTCCAAAAACTATGTTTTTAGATCTGGTTAGCTATTTCTTAGGTTTGTTCTTTAATTTAATTTGTAGTTAATTTTTTTTATAGAAAAAAATTCATCTCTATTTAAAGAGATTAGCACAACCATTTTATGGAATGAATAATTAAAAAAAATGAAATTTGATTTTTGATTCCCTAAACCATTTATGTTGCTCTCCCTCTATGCTTGAGGCTATTGGGCATGCCACCTAAGACGTGTGTCTCTCCTCTTGTCAACTCTAGAAAGAAGCCTAAATTAAAGTTCAAGAAGGTGGAGGAGAAGAATTTCTTAGTGAAAACATTTGGATGCCTCAACCAATCTAAGGTGGGAATGGAGATGAAATCAAAGGTGACCTATATTATTATTATGAAAGCTTTGTATTTTTTTCATATGTTTATCTTTTGTGTTCAATGGTCTTTTGAGAACATGTATAACATCTATTCACTCACTTGTCCAACCAAAATAGACATTTATTTTGCTTGGTAGAAATCTTAAACCTTTAGTGACCTTGTGTGATCTATTTGCAATTTTGAATCACCTAAGGTAATTAATTGATTGACACACACCTTTCTTGGGGTAGTTAGGCTTGTGAAAAAATTAACCTGAGCCTTTCATGTATTACATAATCATTGGTGGATTTGGATTTGGATTTGATGTTTGAATTGAACTTGAGGTTTGGTTTGAGAAGGTGAACATGCATTGGATTTGGGTTGTATTTTATGTGGATTATCATAATCAAGACGTAACGTAATGGTTAACCCTTCTAAGTCTTTTGGCTTAGGTGTTTACCTAATTGTTAGAAGTGTCTTATTATTAGGGAAGTCTTAGTGTCTAGAAGACTCCTAATTCTAAGATGGGAAGATTGAATCACACTACAAAAGTGAGGTCATGTCTTCCATAGTGTTGTTTGAGATCGATGATTTGAAGATCAAGCCAAGTTTCATATTATGACTTATACATCTTTCAACGCTTAGAGACCATGGATACATGAGAACAACATTGTTCCATCTTTTCTACATCCTTATGAAGTTCGTGGAGGTGGAGATAACCACAAAAAAGAGATGAACCATTTAAAATAAAAGAGAAGGGAGTGGAAATGGAAAAAGGGGTTTCTCATTCCATAAGTGATGAGGCCTTCTTAGGTTTCGCCTGGGTGGAAATTTTATTGGCCACTAGAGATATGTCCAGAGTACTCCCATAAATAGTATGAATTTTCCAGATTGAGGTGACACTTGAGGATATGAAGATGCACCAAAGCAAAGCATAAGTGGTCGTGAAGTATATAGCGAAACTTTCTCAAAGAGAGTTTGGTAGTTAAGGAAGCCTCTAAGTCATCCACAGGAGTGAAAACACAGAGGTTCTTTCTGGGAGCATCATCCTCTAGTCAAGAAGTTAATGTAGAAGTTGAGGATGATTCATATAAAGATTTAATAGAATTACCTTTTGATTGGTACTTGCCTTGTGTTCATAATTTATAAAAGAAAGGGTTAATCCCATATACCTGGTCAAAGCGTAGGTTAGACTACTTCGAAAGAATATGGAAGAACAAATGCAAAAGCTTTCAATCAAGATCGGGACTAGGATTCAGTACAGTGGGTCCAGTCGATGATGACGATTACTGCTTAGTCATCATCAATCATTTGGAATCTGATAGGTTCTTTTCAAATAACATTAACTCAATTAAGGAGGTATGCTTAGAAACTTCAGATGATTCATATAATTTTGAAGTCAAAGATGCATCGCCAGAGTTCGAAGAAGAGATCAAGTTAACCGTCGTTGAGCTCAAGGAAATCAACTTAGGAACTAAAGAAGATTGACACCTGACATACATCAGTTCTTTATTGAATGAAATTGAAACCAATGACTTAGTTATGTTATTAACTAAGTTTAAGAATTGCTTTGCATGGAATTATGAATAGATAGCAAGATTGGCTCCTGACATAGTAGTCCATGAACTAGCAATAGGCCTACTATAAACCCTATCAAGCAAGCTCCTAGATGCATATGATTAGACATAAAATAACAGATCATTTATGAAGTCAAGAAATTGATCGATGTTGGCTTCATCCTAGAAGAAAAATACCCTACCTGGTTAGCTAGTGCCATCCCATTTAAGAAATAGAATGGCCAAATTTACATATGCATTTATTTTAGGGATTTAAATAAGGCATGTCCAAAAGATGAATTTTCACTACCATTCTCGAAGCTAATGGTGGACATTACTTCATCTCATACAATCTTCCCTTTCATGGATGGCTCATCTGGATATAACCAAATAAAGATGTCCCGTGAAGATGAAAGAAACACGCTTTTAAACCCCAATCAATCTATTGCTATAATGTCATGCCTTTCACCTTAAAATGTCGGTGCTATATACTAGCGGCTATGAATCGAATCTTCAACGAACTCATTCATTATCAAGTTGAGTGCAATGTCGATGATCTCGTGGTCAGAAGTAGAGAAAAGGAATACAATCTCTTTGACTTGAGAGTTATTTTCGAACAGTTAAGACAATTTATCTTCAAAATGAACCCCCTGAAGTGTGAATTCAGAGTAGCTTCAGGGAAATTCCTTGGGTTTGTTGTTCACAGTGGAATGATGAAGATATATTAGAAATGCCACCCTCTAAAAGTTTAACTTAACTCAGATCATTTCAAGGGCTGTTGGAGTATCTAAGATGCTTTATATCCAACCTATTGGGAAGATATCAACCATTCTCAGCATTTGTCAAACATGATGCCAAGTTCAAGTGGAATGACAAGTGTGTGCATGCCTTCGAGGACATCAAGCATTACCTAATGATGTCGCCAGTTCTAGCAAGCCCTATCCTAGGCAAGCCGCTCATACTTTAAATTATTGTGTTAGACAACTCTCTTGGTGCTTTGTTGGCCCAAGCCAATGATGAAGGAAAGGAAAACACACTCTATCTCGCCATCATCTAATCCCTCTTAAGGCTAAGTATCCACCCATTAAGAAGCATTGCCTAGCTTTAATCTTTGCATCCCAAAAACTACAACACTACATGCTTCCTCATATGGTGAACTTAATCTCTAGGATCAATCCACTATAGTATCTCATGACACAGCCGATGCTATCTCGACAGTTGGCACGATGGTCCATGATCCTCTCGCAGTTTGCATTACCTTTGTACTCCTTCGTATGATGAAAGGACAAATGCTAGCAGATTTCTTAACAACGCACCCACTTCCTGGTGACTCTTCGCTTAGTGATGATCTCCTCGATGAATAAATTATGAACTTAGAGGATACTAGCATTCACCGCTGGGAGATGTACTTTGATGGTGCCTTCAAAGAGGAGAAGAACCATAATCTACTATTTCAAGAAAGGTAGGAATAGTTCTCTTAACTCTGGACCGTGATGTGATGAGATTCTATATCATCTGTCCAATCCTTGCACCAATAATGAAGTCGAATATGAGGCTCTAATTGCCAATCTTGAGTTAGCCGTTACTTTAAGCATCCATAACATCAACATCTTCAGAGATTCGCAGCTAGTTATCAACCAAATCGTTGGGTCCTATAAGGTTATAAAGCCCAAGCTCCATCACTACCACAAGTACACAATGGAGTTGGCCCAAATCAAAGGTTAGCATTTATAAGATTCCTCTAAGAGAGAATGCCTTAGTATGCTTTAGCCAAACATGCTAATGAGTTGACAGAGGATGAGTCCATATCAATAAAAGTCTAAAATAGACAAGTCTTATCCCTTATTGATATTGAACTCATCAAAAAGTACTCTCTTGAAGGGGAGGTTGCCATTGCCAAGAAGGATGATGAGTTAGATTGGAGGCAACCATTCATGGATTACCTAAATAAAGGCAAACTACCTCAAGAGAAGTCCCAAGCCCAGTAGATGGAATAGAGTGCACTTTCCTACGCTCTTGTAGATGGTGTCTTGTACCGGTTTCGATCATGAAGCTCATAAAATCATGACCGAGGTACACTCAGGATTATGTGGAGCCAACCAATCCATTTTGAAGATGAAAGCCAAGATATGGAGACTAGGATACTACTGGCCATCGATGATCAAAGATTGCATGGATATGACTAGGTGATGCCACCAATGTCAAATACACGGTGTGATCCTACACCAACCACCAAAAATTCTACCTCCTACATATCAGTGTTCATGGGTCATATGTTCATCTTAATCATCATCAATACTTTTCCAAATGGGCTAAGATTAGAGGTCACACCTCAAAGATGTGTTCCAGCTTTTAGGAACCATATCATATATCGTTGAGTGCCTCAAGAATTATATCTAATAGTACCACATTCAGGAGCACCAAGATCAACAACTTTTCTCAGAGACATAACATAGATTAGAGATATTCTACCATCAACTACCCTAGGTCAAACATCTTAGTAGAAGCCTTCAATAAAACTCTCATCCAAATACTAAAGAAAATACTTGATAATAACAAACGATAGTGGCATGAGTAGTTAGTTGAAGCCTTGTGGGCCTACAGCATCACATATAGAACTCCAACTAAGTCTACTCCTTTCTCCTTAGTGTATTGGCCCGAAGCTATTCTACCATTAGAAGTCCAACTCCCATCACTAAGGATAGTGGGTAGCAATATCACAACAAAGTAGAAATGCCAAGTTACTAGAAGAGCTCAAGGTTTGAGGAGAGATTCTGAATGCCAAAACTTGAGTTGTACAAAGCTAAAATATTCAAGCTCACAACAAGTTGGTCCATACTAGAGCTTTTCAAGTAGAGAACTTATTTTAGTTCTAAGGAGACTGATTATTGCCCATCATAAGATGGGAGGCAAGTTTGAACCCACTTGGGAAGGCCCTTTGCCTTAGAGAATGCCTACCAAGGAGGATCTTATCAGCTTATTAATCATAAGGGAGAGCACCCAATGCTTCAAATCAACAGGATCTACTTAAAGAAATATTATAAATCATGTTTGAAAATAATTATCATCAATGAAAATTCCATTTCAAAATCAATCTCTTTCATGTTAAAAGTATTCTTGTTTGTGAATCTCCCATGATGTGTTTCATGTAGGTGTAAGGAACCCGAATGACATCCTATCCTTCATCGACATAACACAAATACAAACTACACACAAACATATAAAACAAACACATATCTTTCATCTCGGGCTACTCTGAGTAGAGATAATACTCCCAACGACACTCACTCAGTAGCTGCATTAGGTCGGGCTGACGTGCTAACCGCTAGTGTGTCACCCAGTGGTCTTCTTGCTTTGGAGGATGTAAGTCTGCTACACTTTCCTTGCTTACTTGGACACCAATGAGTGCCTTGTTAGTTTGGTAGGCCTTAGCATGTAAGCTCTCATGTTAGTTACGATTAAGAGGATGTGAGTGCACGCTTTCTTGGATTAGTCTTTGTGCACTAACTGGTCGAGTATATTTGAGGTTTAGGATAAGTCCCTAGAGGCTCCTTCCCTCGACCGCTTCAAGTCTCGTCCTTCCTGCTCTCGCCAGCCACTCTAGGTCGATAGCATATGACCTATCACGATAGACTATCCCGATGATTAGTTTGGAAAGTTGTGCACACACTTTCTTCCAGATTGATCACACATGCACCTTAGGTTGGTTGGTTCTCGATGTGATGGATACACCACTCATGTTGATGATACACTTAGGTTTGTTCTCGCACCCAGATACACCACTCATGAAAGATGTATGCTTTCTTTTGAGTTGGCCACACACCTATAGGCTTTATTTCTAGGCTCAGATAACATCCCCTAGCACCTCCCTTGTGCACTATATTTGGATCACATCCTTTGCAAACCCATTTTACACTACTAGTTACTATCGAATTGACAATTCCCTTTCTAGTAACCACCCTGGTTGGAGAATCCATCTTGTGGATGTGCGATTCCATCTATAAATCAGATAGGCCACATATAACCCTTCTCGTGGTCCCTGCACACCAACAGGGTCCATGCAAACATATAAATAAAATATATATTCACTTGTGGATTAGGAGGACACCCCTAGTGGTACATTTTCCCAACATGCATCCTATCTTTAGGGCAGTGTCAACAAAACTCCCAATAGGAATCTCCTAACTACTCTTGAGTTGATATAAGTCCCCAACAACATTCACTAGGGGCCCTAAGGGGTTCTATTTGTCGCCAATAGGTCACCCTAGCATTGTTCCATACTTTAGAAGATATAAGTCTGCTACTCCTTCTTCCTAGCATATCCATTGCACACTAAAAGGAAACCCCTTAGGTTAGCTAGCTCTACCCCATGCAAGTAGACTAACCCTTTGGATTTGTAACATAGTCAATATATCTGCATCACACATGGTCCATAAATTAAATCTATCAAATTTGACTGAGCTCACATCCCCAGTGAATATGCCCTCAATTTAAAATTAAATTAAACCAAATAAACCATATCAAATCACATGAAATTAAGATAAAATTAATCCGACTACTTTAAGTTGACATAAGTCCCCAGCATTCATTCTAGTTCCAGGTCATATTCGATTTGTGCATCCAACAGTCACCCTAGTTTGTTCCTCGCTTTGGAAGATGTAGTCGCTACCTTCTTAGACAACTGCACACCGAAAAGGCAACCCCGTTGGCTAGCTCTACCCCTGCATAAGACTATCCCTTTGATTTGAAAACTGAGGTAGGTCAAATGATATAGCCCTTCTCAATGGGTCCATCATAATTAATAGGTCCATACATTAACTCAAACTAAATTAAACTTAATATGATTTTCCTTAGTGGAGTCAAATCACACCCTTCTCCCCAGTGGAGCCCCAAATCATATATAAATAAGTCAAGCAAACAAATCAAATTCAAAACCAACCTCCTAAGTGGAGCCAAATTAAACCAACTCCCATAGTAGAGTCTAAATCAAAGAAATCCAATCAAACTATTATTCATAGCGGATACATCCCAGCCCGAACCAACTTCCATAGTGGAAGGTTCATATACCCGATTCCTATGAAATCGAGCCCATATCTCTAGTATGTTCAACATCCTTAAAATAAAACAAATTAAAGTCAATTTGATCTTAATTCCTGGATTATAGATTCTTATCCTCGGCAGATCTTCTTTCCACAAATCATATAATAAAATCAAATTCAAAACTTATCCCTAGCATATTTTCTTCTTCTATGCCCTCGACATAGACCCCTCACATGTCATGTCCAATGCATGTGTGATCCCCTAATGGATCTCCCTTCATGCCCTTGACATGGAATTCTCATCAAATCTTATTTCTTCTCTTATGCAAACTGTTAATACTTTACCCAAAAGCCTAACAATGTATTCATTCAAATTACATCATCTTAGCATTGTAATTAACATTTTATGATTTGTGATGGTGCAAGCTCAAACTAACTATATAATATCATGCTAAACATATTATAGTGTGAATTAACACACTATATTATATTATAATATATGATGTTATGTTATAATTTGCTATAATATAATATATTGTCTAACATTACACGTCATTAGATCACTTAAAAGGAACAAATTACAAAATTTTCTCAAATTATGAATAATGTTCATTTTGGATGTAAAATTTTTATTTTTCTATTAGAAATAGTACAAAATAGCATAATTTTGGTGTTGTTTCTAGGTGTATGCTATGAATTTGGCCAAATTCTACCATCTCAGCCTTCAAATTAACATTTTTTTGAGTTTTGACTCATTGTATTATAACAAAAGTAAAACATACTAAAATGTACAATAACATTTAGTAACACACCACCATATATATATATATATATGTATATATATATATATATATATATATATATATATATATATGTACATTATATTATTAACATATCTTTCATATAATATATTATCTTACATTACACCTTAAAATGAATCACTTTAAGCAAAAATTTATAAAATTTGGTTGAAAATTGAACATTTATTTTGGATGCAAAATTCCATTCTTTTGATTAAATGACACAACATAGCACACCCCAATGATGTTCCTAAAGCTTCCATAAATTTGGACAAATCCCATCATCTCATTTATAAATCAATATTTTTATGAATTATACTACAAAACTCTACTACATCATACTATAATAAACTAAAATATGCTAAACAACAAGTAGTAATACACAGTATGCTATAATGCATGATGCTACACTATGTTATGACATCCTATATTATAATACACTACAACATATTATATTATACTATATTGCATATCACATCACAAGGGATTGCTTAAGATAAAAAATCATAATATTAGTCTAAATAATAAAAAACTATATATTTTAGTATCACTTACATATTTTAAATTGAAATAATATATTATGATGCCATGCTCTTACCTATTATGAATTTGAAAAATTCCATTTTAAAGTCTAAATCAACATTTTACAAATAATGCTAGTGTAGGTTGATACATGATTGAAAATACTAAAATAATTTAAAATCAACATTTATTTTATTTTAGTTTATTTATTATTATTTATTTTTTCTTTAGGTTTAGGTTTTAGTTTATGTTTTTATTTTATTTTATTTTTTTATTTTGGTTTAGGTTTATTAGCTTTTTGTGGTTTGATTTGTGGGTTTGTGGGTTTAATTTGTTTAGGTTTAAGGTTTTGGTTTAGGGTTTAAGTTTTAGTTTAGGATTAGGGATTAAGGTTTTTTTAATAGAGAATAAATTTAGATTTAATATTTCTTCTTTTTGATTTCATCAACCAAGTAGCACCCCAAGTTTTCTAAGACACAAGCGACAACATAGATAAAAATGAGCACCCATAGAGCAAATAAAATCCCCTAGATAAGTAGAACTATGTCTACTATAAAGACAGTTTCATATGCACTAGATCAGATCGATTGTTCTTCAGTTTCTCCTATTCCCATCAGAACCACTCCCGCCTCTCGAGTAGCGGGATTCACTATCATATTCTTGATCTCTCCCTCCACCACCACCACGGCTGAAACCTCCATCGCTCCTCCTCGCCACCACCACTACTTTACCACCACCTCCATATCCACCAACACTTCTAGATCCCCACCACCACTATGATAACCGCACATGCCTCACCGCATCTAGATGCCTAGTTGATGGTGATGTTCATGCCATCAAGTTCTTCCTATTCTTAGGGTTTAGGGTTAGTTTAGGGTTTATGGTTTAGGCTAGTTTAGATTTAGGGTTTAGTTAGGTTTGGGTTTAAGGTTTAAAGTTTAGGTTTGGTTTAGGTTTGGTTTAGTTTAGGATTTAGGGTTTAAGGTTTTTTTTCCTTAACATAGAACAAATTCAGATTCAACATTTCTTCTTTTCATTTCATCAACAAGTAACACCAAGTTTTCTAAGACACAAGCATGACATAGATAAAAAATGAGCACCCATAGAGAAATCAAAATCATAAGTAGAATCATGTCTAAAGACATAGTTCCATAAGCGATATTAGATCATTATTCTTCGTTTCCATAAACCACCCCTCCTCTTGATTAGCTGATCCACCATCATATCTCTCATCCCTCCACCACCATATTATAACCTCAATCCTCCTCTCCATAACCACCAGCTCCCACCACCTCCATATCACCAACACTGCATACCCACCACCACTGATAACTCGCCGCCTTCACCTCCACCGCCAAATCTGCTAGTTAACTATGATGTTCTCATGAGGTTCTCACATTCTTAGGGTTTAGGTTGGTTAGGTTTATGGTTTACCATTAGTTTAGGATTTAGGTTAGGGTTAGTTTAGGTTTGTGTGGTTTTTTAGTTTTATTTATTTATTTTATTTAGGGTTTTTTATTTATTTATTTTAGGGTTTATTAGGATTAGTTTAGGTTTAGTCAGTTTTGTTTTAGTGGTAGGGTTTAGTAGGATAGGTTTGGGAGTGGGTAGTAGGTTTAGGTTTAGGGTTTAGGTTAGGAGGGTTTAGTTAGGATAGTTTGGTTTAGGGCTAAGTTTAGTGGCTAGGAGTCAAGGTTTGTAGGTTTAGGTTTAGGTTTAGGAGTTTAGGGTAGGTTTGTAGGCTCAGGAGGAGGGTAGGTAGGGTTTAGGAGGTAGTTATGGTTAGGTTTAGAGGGTTTATTTAGGTTTAGGCATGTGGATTTGTTTTTTTTTAAAAAATTAAGTAAACCAAGTTTAGGTTTATTTGGTTTATTTTTTTTATTTTAGTTTATTTTATTTTTATTTTTCTTTTTATTATTATTTAATTTGTTTTATTTTATTTTTAGGTTTAGTTTAGTTTATGCTTATTTATTAGTTTAGTTTTATTTTATTTTATTTTTTTTAGTTTTATTTTTTTTATTTTTTTTATTTTTTTTTATTTTAGGTTTAGGTTTATTTATTTTTTAGGTTTTATTTTAGGTTTATTTTTTATGTTTTTTAATTAATTTAGTTTAGTTTTATTTTTTTTAGTTTATTTATTTATTTTTAGTTTTGTTTATAGTTTATTTTAGGTTTAGGTTTTAGTTTTATTTTATTTTAGTTTAAGTTTAGGTTTATTTTATTTTTTTATTTTAGTTTAATTTTTTAGTTTAGGGTTTATGTTTTATTTTTTATTTTATTTTTAGGTTTATTTTTAGGTTTAGGTTTTATTTAGTTTTATTTTAGGTTTATTTTTTATTTTATAGTTTTATTTTATTTTTTTTTTTTATTTTAGGTTTATTTTGTTCTTTTGTTCAGTTTAGGTTTTATTTATTTAATTTTAGTTTATTTTTATTTTATATTTTATTTTTACATTTATGTTTAGTTAGCTTTAGTTTAAGTTTTTATTTTATTTTATTTATTATATTTTTTTTTATTTATTTTATTTTGGTTTTATTTAGTATTTTTAGGTTTTAGGGTTTTTATAGTTTAGGGTTTAGGATATAGTTTTAGGGTTTAGGGTTTAGATTTTATTTAGGGTTTAGGTTTCATTTTCTTTTTTGGTTTATGGTTCAGTGGTTCAAGGTTTAGGATTTTTTTTATTTTATTTTATATATTTTTAAATTAAGTAAACCCATAGGTTTTGGTTTATTTAGTTTATTTTATTTATTTAGTTTATTTTATTTTAATTTTATTTAGATTTTTTTTTATTTTATTTAGTTTAATTTATTTATTTTAGTTTATTTTTTTTTTATTTTAGTTTATTTTTTTTATTTAGGTTTAGGTTTAAGTTTATTTTTTAGTTTATTTTATTTTTATTTTAATTTTTTAGGTTTAGGTTTAATTTTTATTTTGTTAGGTTTTTTATTTATTTTTTTTTTAGTTTAGGTTTAGGTTTTATTTTAGGTTTAGGTTTTTTTAGTTTAGATTTTTATTTATTTTATTTTATTTATTTATTTAGTTTTTAGGTTTAGTTTATTTTAGGTTTTAGTTTTTATTTATTTTAGTTTAGTTTTATTTATTTTAAGTTTTATTTTTTTATTTTTAGAGGTTTAGGTTTTTTTAAGTTAGGGTTTAGGTTTTATTTATTTTTTGTTTTTTTTTTTTAATTTTAGTTTTTATAGTTTATATTTTATTTTTATTTTACATTTAGTTTTATTTTATTTAAGTTTTTATTTATTATTATTTTTTTTAGTTTACTTAGGTTTTATTATTTTATTATTTTATTTTTATTTTATTTTATTTTATTTATTTAGGTTTATTTAGGTTTTATTATTTTATTTTTATTTTATTTAGGTTTATTTATTTATTTTATTAGTTTTATTTTTAGGTTTAGGTTTTATTTATTTGGTGGGGGTTTAGGTAGTTTAGTTTAGGGTAGGGTATAGTTAGGTTTAGGGCTCAGGTTCTAGGTTTGGGTAGGGCCAGGATCTTATTTCAAAGCAAACCCAGTTTAGTCATTTAGTTTTTATTATTTTATTATTTATTTTTAATGATTTTTTTTTATTTTAGGTTTAGTTTTATTTATTATTGTAGGTTTAGTTTAGGCTCAGTTAGTAGTGTAGTTTTTTTGGGGAGGTCAGTTTAGTGGTTTAGGGTTTTTTGGGTAGGGTAGGTTAGTTGGGTAGGGAGTGTGGTAGATAGGTTTAGGGTTGGCCTAGTTTATGGTAGTAGGGATGGTAGGGTTTAGGTCAGGTTTTATTTTATTATTTTGAACATTTATTTTAATTAAGCTTTAGTTTTATTATTTTATTTTAAGTTTTAATTTAGGTTTAGTTTATTTTATTTTGGTTTAGGTTTTAGGTATTTATTTTAGGTTTTAGTTTAGGTTTAAGTTTATTTTAGTTTATTTTATTTTATTTAGTAGGTTTAGTTTAGGTTTAGTTTTTATTTTGTTTATAAGTTTATTTTATTTTTAGTTGGGGTTATTTTTAGGTTTATTTTATTTGGGTTTCATATTTATTTTTTTTTTTTTTAGTATTTTTTTTTTAAGGGTTTAGGTTTTATTTGTTTTTAGGTTTAAGTTTTTATTTAGTTTTATATTTTTTATTTTGGTTTATTTTTATTATTTTACATTTAGTTTATATTTTTATTTAGGTTTTTATTTTAGGTTTATTTTATTTTTAGTTTAATTTAGGTTTTATTTATTTTATTTATATTATTTATTATTTATTTTATTTTAGTTTTATGTTTAGTTTAGGTTTAGGTTTTAGTTTAGGTTTTATTTTATTTTATTTTATTTAGGTTTAAGTTTTATTTTATTTTATTTTTTTTATTTATTTTAGGTTTAGTTTAGGTTTAAGGTTTATTTTTGGGGTTTAGGTTTAGTTTTTATTTTGGGTTTAGGGTTTAGGGTTTGGATTTTAGTTAGGTTTAGGGTTTAGGTTTCATTTTAGGTTTTTTTGGGTTTAGTTTTAGTTTGGAGGTTTATTTGGCTCATTTAGTTTGGGTTTTCATTTAAACGGTTTAGGGTTTAGGTTTTAGATTTATTTAGTTTTATTTTAGAGTTAAGTTTTTTATTTTTTTAATTATTATTATTTTTTAATTTTTATTTCTTTTAAATTAATGAACCGGAGTTTAGCTTTATTTAGTTTATTTTTTTTATTTTTTATGATTTTATATTATTATGATTTAGGTTTATTTATTTATTTTATTTTTATTATTTTTTAGGTTTAGTTTTAGGTTTTTAGTTTAGTCAGGTTTGGGGTTAGTGTTTAGTTTAGGTTTAGAGGTTTGGGTTTAGGTTTAGGGTTGTTAGGTTAAGGTGGTTAGGATTTAGGGTTTGGGTTTTATGATTTAGTTTAGCCTAGGCTTGGGTTTATTTTAGGGTTTAGGTTTAGGTTGTATAAGGGTTTAGGTTATTTAGGTTAGAATTTTTTTTAGTATAATTTTTAAAATTTTTAAAATTTTTTTAAATTAATTAAATCAATAGGTTTAGGTTTATTTAGTTTATTCTATTTTTTATTTTTATTTAGGTTTATTTTTATTTCTATTTGCTTTAGTTTATTTATTTTTGATTTATTTATTTTAGTCTAAGTTTGTTATTTAGTTTATTTTTTAGGTTTAGGTTTATTTTTAGGCTTTATTTTCTATTTATTTTTAGGTTTATTGCTTAGGTCTAGGTTTTCATTTAGTTTTATTTTATTTTATTTTAAATCTTATTTTATTTTAATTTTATATTTAGTTTTTATTTTATTTAGTTTTTTATTTTTTATTTAGTTTAGGTTTTTATTTATTTTAATTTAGTTTAGTTTTTATTTTTATTTTATTTACTTTTTAGGTTTAGGTTTAAGTTTTAGTTTATGTTATTATTTTATTTTATTTTGGTTTGGGTTTTTTAATTTATTTTGTTTTTAGGTTTTATTTAGTTTAGGTTTTGTGAGTTTTGTTTAGGGTTTGGATTTAGGTTTAAGTAGGGTTTTGATTTAGTCAGATTTTAGGGTTTAGGTTAGGTTTATGGATTAGTTTAGGTTTGGGGTTTAGCATTTAGTGTTTAGGGTTTAAGATTTTTTTATTTACTTTTATTTATTTTTATCTTATTATTATTTTCTTAAATTAAGTAAACTAGTAGGTTTATGTTTATTTAGTTTATTTTTTATTTATTTTAGTTTATTTTATTTTTTATTTATATTTAGGTTTATGTTTATTTTATTTATTTTAATTTATTTATTTTAGGTTTATTATTAGTTTATTTTTTTTAGGTTTAGGTTTAGTTTAAGTCTATTTTTAGTTTAGTTTTATTTTATTTTATTTTTATGATTAGGTTTTATTTTCTATTTTAGGTTTAGGTTTAGGTTTTTATTTTATTTTTTTATGCTTAAGTTTTAGGTTTTTATTTTAAGTTTATTTTTTGGTATTATTTTTAGTTTAGGTTTAGATTTATTTTTAGTTTAATTTCTTTTATTTAATTTATGATTTAGTTTTACTTTATTTTAGTTATTTAGCTTTTATTTATTTTAGTTTAGTTTATTTTAGTTTAGTTTTATTTATTTTATTTTTATTTTAGTTCATGTTTTTAAAGGTTTAGGTTTTATTATTTATTTATTTTTTGGTTTTATTTTTAAGTTTATTTTTTAGATTTAGGTTTTTATTTAGTTTTTATTTTATTTTATTTTTATTTTAAGTTTAGTTTTTATTTTATTTAGGTTTATTATTTTTAGATTTATTTTATTTTTTAAGTTTAGTTTAAGTTTTTATTTATTTTATTTTAGTTTAGTTTTTTATTTTATTTTATTTTATTTTATTTTAGTTTAGGTTTTAGGTTTTAGTTTAAGTTTTAGTAGTTTTGTGTGGTTTATGATTTTAAGGTTTAGGATTGGGTCAGATTTAGGGTTTATTTTTAGTGGTTTAGTGGGGAGGGTTTGGGTCAGGAGTTTAGTTAGTTTAGGGTTTAGGGTTTAGGGTTTATAGAGTTTGTTTAGTTGTTGGAATAGAGTTTAGAGTTTATGGTTAGTTTTATGGTTTTGGTTACAGATTTAGGTTTGGTTTTAGTTTTTAGAAAACAAGTAAACCAGTAGGTTTAGTTTTAGTTTATTTTATTTTATTTATTTTAGTTTATTTTATTTTTTTTATTTATTTAGTTTATTTTTTATTTTATTTTTAGTTTATTTATTTAGTTTTATTTTTTTTGGTTTTATTTAGTGTTTATTTTTTAATTTTTAGGCTTTAGGTTTTTTTTTTTAATTTTAGGTTTAGGTTTTATTTTATTTTTAGGTTTAGGTTTTAGGTTTTTATTTTAGGATTATTTTAGTTTTTTTAGTTTAGGTTTATTTTAGTTTATTTATTTATTTATTTTAGGTTTAGGTTTAGGTTTAGGTTTTATTCATTTTAGTTTAGTTTATTTTTTAGGCTTATGTTTATTTTTATTTTAGGTTTAGGTTTTTGGTTTTATTTTTATTTATTTTTAGGATTATTTTTAGGTTTAGGTTTTTATTTAGTTTTATTTTATTTAGGGTTTTGTGCCACATCCTTCAAGATCTTTGATGGCAGTGTGAGCCCAAGATAACACACACTTTAATGGTCGTTGCAAATCGCGCAAGAACCACTCTTCCTTCCTGCCCTGTCAGTGTTGCATTTGATTGGTATGCTGAACCCAATGGTTCTGAAGACTTTTTTGAGTTGGAGCACCTCTTCATCAAGAGGTTTG
>CM038220.1:187687232-187747677 GCA_021442155.1 Cymbidium sinense
CATGACATGGCCGATGCTATCCATAGTTAGTATGATGGTCCATGATCCTTCCCGCAGCTTTTGACATTACCTTCATACTTCTCCATGCGGTGAAAGGGCAAATGTTAAGTAGATTTCTTAGCACACCACTTCCTCTTGTCTCTCACTTGGATGATCTCCCATCATGAACTTAGGGGATACTAGCATTCACCACTAGGAGATGTACTTGATGGTGTGCGCTTCCTCTCAAAGAGGAGAAGAACCACAATTTCTATTAGGAAAGCGGGGAAGGAATATATCTCTTAACTCTATAATGTAATCTTATGAGATTCTTATATCATCTATCCAATCCTTGCACCAAC
Source organism: Cymbidium sinense (assembly GCA_021442155.1). Lineage (NCBI taxonomy): Eukaryota > Viridiplantae > Streptophyta > Magnoliopsida > Asparagales > Orchidaceae > Cymbidium > Cymbidium sinense. The sequence continues at coordinate 187,687,574 of CM038220.1, forward strand.
AACAAAGCCAAATATGAGGCTCTTATTGCCAGTTTAGAGTTAGCTATTACTCTAAGCATCCATAACATCAACATCTTTGGGGATTTTGAGCTAGTTATCAGCCAAATCGTTGAGACCTATAGTGTTATAAAGCCCAAGATCCATCACTACCATAAGTACACCATGGAATTATTGACCCAAAATCTCAGAGGTTACCATTTGTAAGATTCCTCGAGGAGAGAACACCATAGTGTATGCTTTATCCATGCTTGCTAAGGAGTTGGCATGTCCGGAGGATGAGTCAATTAATAAAGGTCCAAAATAAACAAGTCTTATCCCTTATTGATATTGAACTCATCAAAAAGTACTCTCTTGAAGGGGAGGTTACCATTGCCAAGAAGGATGAGGATTTAGATTGGAGGCAACCATTCATGGATTACTTAAATGATGGAAAATTACCATAAGAGAATTCCCAAGCCCATCAGATGAAGCCCAAAGCACGTTCCTACACTCTTGTGGATGGTGTCTTGTATCGACGATCTTTCAATCATATGTGGTTACATTGTTTAGATAAGCACGAAGCCTGTAAGATCATGATTGAGGTACACATAGGATTATGTGGAGCCAACCAATCCGATCTGAAGATGAAAACCAAGATCAAGAGACTAGGATACTAGTGGCCATTGATGATTAAAAAAATGCATGGATATGGCTAGGCGATGCTACCAATGTCAAATACACGATGTGGTCCTACACCAACCACCCAACATTCCATATCATACGTTGGCCTCATGGCCATTCAAGTGTTGGGGTACCGACATAGTCGGTACGACTAATCCTACTTCTTCCAAGTGTAATCGGTTCATCTTAGCTGCTATTGAGTACTTTTCCAAATGGGCAAAGGCAATTTTGCTAAATGAGGTCATAACATAGCATGTGCTCCAAGTTTTTAGGAATCATATCATATATAGTTTTGGAGTGCCTTGATGAATTATATCTGATAATGGTACTACATTCAAGAGCATCGAGATCAACAACTTTGCCCGAAGACACAATAACTTTTCCCAACATCAATAACTTTGCCTCGATGAATTATATTCTACCATCAACTACCCGAGGTAAAAAAACTTAGTAGAAGCCTTCAACAAAACTCTCATCCAAATACTAAAGAAGACACTTTCGACAATAAGCGAGAATGGTATGAGGTTAGTTGAAGCCTTTCTTGCACCATATAGAACTCCAACTCGGTCTACTCCTTTTCCTTAATGTATGGGTCCAAAGTTGTTCTACCATTAGAAGTCCAACTCGCATCACTAATGATTCTTTGTGCGTAACAAGATCATAATGATTAGAACTTGAAGGTTTGGAGAGAGAGATGGTCATGCATGCCAAAACCTCAAGTTGTACAAAGCTAAAATGATTTAAGCTCATAATAAATTGCTCTATCCTAGAGCTTTTCAGGTAGGAGAGCCTATTTTAGTTCTAAGGAGATCGATTATTATCCGTCATAAGATGGGAGGCAAGTTTGAACCCACTTGGGAAGGCCCTTTTGCCATAGAGAAGGCGTATTAGGGAGGATCTTATCAGCTTATTAATCATAATAAAGAGTTCCCAATGCTTCTAATCAACTTGCTCTAATTAAAGAAATATTATAAATGATGTTTGAAAATAATTACCATCAATGAAAAGTCTATTTTGAATTCAATATCTTCCATGTTGAAAGTATTCTTGTTTGGGAATTCGCCACAATGTGTAGGGTAGATGTAAAAACTTGAGCATGGTCCTATCCTTCATCGACACAACCCAAACATAAACTACACACAAACATATAAAAAATACATATCTTTTTTATCTGAGTTGAGATAACGCGGTACTTCAATAGGCACTAGGTCTGGCGACTACCCTACTAGTGTGTCACCCAGGTGGTGTTCTTGTCAAGGATGTAAGTTTGCTAAGCTTTCCTTCCTTACATGGCCCATGATCTCCTTGTTAGTTTGGTAGGCCTTAATGCGTGGTCGGTAAGCTACCTCATGTTGGCTTCGTTTAAGAGGATTTGAGTCTACTATGCTTTCTTCTTGGATTAGCCTTCGTGCACTGATTGGGTCGAGTATATTTTAGGTTTAGGATAAGTCCCCTAGTGTCTCCTTCCCTCCTACTTTTGCTAGGTCCGTCCTTCCTTGGGCTCCCCTTAGTAGTCTCTCTAGGGTGTAAGCCTACATGCTTTCTTTTCAGATGTTAGACACCAACCTTAGGTTGGTTGGTTCTCACTATGCTAACAGATACACCTTAGGTTGTTTGATTCTCGCACCTTAAGATACACTACTAATGGCAGATGTAAATTTACTACACTTTCTCCTTATGTTAGCCACCGTACACCTATATGCTTTCTTTTCTAGGGCTCAATATAATACCCCTAGCAGCACCTCCCCTGTGGGCATTATATTTGGATCACGTCCTTTGTGACCCCATTTAGACACTTCCCGGGTTACTATCAGATTGGATAATTCCCCTTTCCTAGTAAACACTCCTTTGATTTGAGAATACATCCTATGGATGTGTAGATTCTCCCTTGGTCTAGTAAATCTAAGATAGGTAAAGGCTGATATAGCCCCTTCTTAGTGTGGTCCCTCAACATAAATAGGGTCTAAGTAAATATATATATATATATATGCACTTGTGCATTAGGAGGACACCCCTAACTGTACCTTTTCCCATGCAAGCATCCTATCTTTAGGGCAGTGTTAGCAAAACTCCATATAAGAATTTTTTGACTACTCTTGAGTTGATATAAGTCCCTAATGGCATTCACTCAATAGTCGCCCTAAGTCAGATTCAATTTGTTGTGCTACCAACATGTCACCCCAGTGGTTGTTCCCTGCTTTAGAAGATGTAAGTCTACTATGCTTTCTTCCTTGCATAGTCATTACACAGCGAAAGGAAACCCCTTAGGTTGGCTAGCTCTACCCCATAGCTAGTAGACTATCAATTTGGATTTATAAATCTAAGATAGGACAAGTCTGATATAACCCCTTCTCAGTGGATCCATCGCACACTGACATGGTCCATAAATTAGATCTATCAAATTTGACCGAGCTCACATCCCTAGCAAACATGCCCTCAATTTGAAAGCAAACTAAACCAAATAAACCATATCAAATCAGAATTAACACACTATATTATATTAGAATATATGATGTTATATGATAATTTGTTATAATATAATATATTGTCTAAGATTACACATCATTAGAATCGCTTCAAAGGAACAAATAACAAAATTTTCTTAAAATATGAATAATGTTCATTTTGGATATAAAATTGTTATTTTTCTATTAGAAATGCTACAAAATAGCATAATTTTGGTGTTGCTTCTTGGTGTGTGCAATGAATTTGGCAAAATTCTTCCATCACAACCTTCAAATTAACATTTTTATGAGTTTTGACCAAATGTATTATAATAAAAGTAAAACATACTAAAATATACAATAAAATTTAGTAACACACCACCACATTCATATATACTGTAGTTATATTATTATAAATAAAATATATATATATATATATATATATATATATATATATATATATATATATATATATATATATATATATATTATATTTTAATACACTTTCATATTATATATTATCTTACATTACACCTTAAAATGAATCACTTTTAAGAAAAACTTTATAAAATTTGATTGAAAAATGAACATTTATTTTGGATGCAAAATTTCATTCTTTTGATTAAATGACACTCCATACACACCCCTAATGATGTTCCCTAAAGCTTACCTTAAAAAAATCCCATCATGTTAGCATAAATCAATATTTTTATGAATTATACCCATCTAACATACTATAACAAACTAAAGTATGCCAAAAAATAAGTAATAATACACAATAGTATGTTATAATGCATGATGCTACACTATGTTATGACAACCTATATTATAATACACTATAACATATTATATTATATTATATTTCATAACACATCACAAGGGATTGCTTAAGATAAAAAATCATAAAATTCATCTAAATAATAAAAAAACTATATATTTTAGCATATCACTTACATATTTTAAATTCAAATAATACATTATGATGTCATGCTCTACCTATTATGAATTTGGCCAAATTCCACCATTTTAATGTCTAAATTAACATTTCTATAAATAATGCTAGTGTAGGCTTGACTGCATGATTGTATAACACAAATAATTTAAAATGCACAGAACAATATATTATGATATATGGTGTTATACTATACTACAACATATAATATTTATTTTGAACATAAAATCTTACTTTTTAGACTACAAGTGGCGTAGCACATCTTTGGTACTACAACCTAATGCCCACTTCAAATTTAATAAATTTCACCATCTGATTTATTAAATCAATATTTTTATGATTTATATTAATATAGACTATAGGGTACAATATCATAATATATTAAAACATTTCAAAATATCTTATAATTGCAAAAAACACATCCCTACATGCTCAAATATATGATGCTACATTATACTATAATATATGGTATTATAATATGATATAGGGTTAGGGTTTAAGGTATTCAAGTCTTTAATAGTCAAGCAAAAGTCTCTTGAAGAGATTTTCTTTTGCTACCATAACTATGTTAGGATTAGATAATTCTTTAGATCTACTCCTAATGACATCTTCATTCAAGGTTTAGGGTTTAAGGTTAGAGTTTAGGGTTAGTTTAGAGTTTAAGGTTTAGTGTTTAGGGTTTAAGTTTAGGGTTTGGGTTTTAGGGTTGCAGGTTTAGGGTTGTAGGTTTAGGGTTTATGGTTTTAGGGTTTAGGGTTTAGGGTTTAGGGTTTTATGGTTTAGGGATTAGGGGTTAGGGTTTAGGATTTAGGGTTTAGTGTTTAGGGTTTTTAAGTTTTAGGGTTTAGGATTTATGATTTAGGTTTTAAGTTTATGGTTTATGTTTTAGTTTAGGGCTTAGGGTTTAAGGTTTTTTTTAACACAGAATAAATACAGATTTAACTTTTATGCTTTTCAATTTCATCAACCAAGTAACGCACCAAAACTTTTAAGACATAAGCAATGACATAGATAAAAAATGAGCATGCCTAAAACAATCTCTATTGTAAAGACACAATTTCATAAGCAGCAGATTGGATCAGTCATTCTTTAATTTCTCTAGTTCTCATCAGAACCTCCCCGGTCTCTCGAGTAGCGGGATACACCATCATATCCCTGATCTCTCCCCCCGCCACCATGGTTTGTAACTTTTTTATCCTCCTCGCATGTATAACCACCATTTATCCAACCTACCTCATTCCCACCACTATGATAACCACGCCTTCTCCTTTTATTTGAGCTTAGTTGACGGTGATGTTCTTGCTATCAAGGTTCTGCACTTTTTTATGGCTTAGGGTTTAGGGTTAGTAGAGGGTTTAGGGTTAGTTTAGGATTTTGGTTTTGGGGTTTAGGGTTTAGGGTTGTAGGTTTTAGGGTTTAGGGTTTATTATTTAGGGTTTTACGATTTTAAGGTTTAGGGTTTAGGGTTTAGGGTTTTAGGGTTTAAGGTTTAGGGTTTCGGGTTTAGGGTTTAGGGTTTTAGTGTTTATGGTTTACAGTTTAGGGGTTTAGGATTTAGGATTTAGAGTTTAGTTTTTTAAAAAAAAAATCAAGTAAACCTGTAGGTTTAGGTTTATTTAGTTTATTTTTTATTTTATTTAGGCTTTTTTATTTATTTTTTTTAATTTTTATTTAGTTCAGTTTATTTATTTTAGGTTTTTTATTTTAGTTTATTGTTTAGGTTTAGGTTTATTTTTCAGTTGAGTATTATTATTATTTTATTTTTTAGGTTTATGTTTTATTTTTTTATTTTTAAGTTTAGCTTTAGGTTTTTATTTTATTTTTCTAGATTTTTTTTTTAGGTTTACTTTTAGGTTTATTTTTTTAGTTTATGTTTAAGTTTATTTTTAGTTTATTTTATTATATTTAGTTTAGTTATTTTAGTTAGGTTTAAGTTTATTTTATTTTGTATATTTTATTTTATTTTAAGTTTAGTTTTTTTTTAGTTTAGGGTTTAGGATTTATTTTTTTATTTATTTTTTAAGTTTTATTTTAAGGTTTTTATTTAGTTTTTATTTTATTTTATTTTTATTTTAGATTTATTTTATGTTTATTTTATTTTATTTTATTTTTATTTTAATTTTATTTTCCTTTTTAGGTTTAGGTTTAGGTTTAGGTTTAGGTTTTAGCTTATGTTTTTATTTTAATATATTTTTTTATTTTATTTTAGTTTAGGTTTATTTATTTATTTTATTTTTAAGTTTTATTTTATTTATGTTTAGCTTTTTAGCTTTTTTGGGTTTAGGGTTTAGGGCTAGGGTTCATGTTTTAGGGTTTTGATTTTTTTTATAATAGAGATCCAATTAAGATTCAAAATTTCTTTTTTTAATTTCTTCAATCAAGTAACACACTAAGTTTTCTAGGAAATAAGTGATGACATAGATCAGAAATCAGCATGCATAGAGTAAATCAAAAACCCTAGAAAACTAGAATCATCTCTTATAAAGGCAGTTTATAGTAGATGGTTATTCTTTTCTCCAGGTTCTCATCAACCACCGACCTCAGTAGCGGGATCCTCCATCATATACTCGCCACCACCACTTGTAACCTCCATCACTACTCCCATACCTCCTCTTACCTCATATCCACGATCTAGATCCCCATGTTTAACAACCTCAGCTTCTCGATCATATCTGCTAGTTGGCCATGATGTTCCTACTATCAAGGTTTTGCTTATTCTTGGGGTTTAGGTTCAGGTTTAGGTTTATTAGGTTTTAGGTTTTATGTTTATTTTTTAATTTATTTAGTTACTTAAGGTTTAGGGTTTACGATTTGGGTTTAGGGTTTAGGGTTTATGCTTTTAGGGTTTAGGGTTTAGAGTTTTTTAGGGTTTAGTGTTGTAGATTTAGGGTTTAGGGTTAGTTTTCGGGTTTATGGTTTAGGGTTTCAGATTTCGGGTTTAGGCTTTTTTTTGTAAATTATGTAAACCGGTAAGTTTAGGTTTATTTATTTTAATTTTTATTTATTTTATTTTTAATTTTTATTTAGGTTGATTATTATTTTTATTTAGTTTAGTGTTTTTATTTTAGTTTACTTTTAGGTTTAGGTTTAGGTTTAAGTTTATTTTTTAGTTGATTTTTACTTTAATTTTATTTTTAGGCTTATGTTATATTTTATTTTAGGTTTAGCTTTAGGTTTTATAATATTTTTCTAGGTTTAGGTTATAGGTTTTATTTAGGTTTATTTTAGGTTTTATTTTAGTTTAGGTTTAGGTTTATTTTTAGTTCATTTTATTTTATTTAGTTTAGGTTTAGGTTTAGGTTTAGTTTATTCTAGGTTTAGGTTTAGGTTTTTTATTTATTTTAGTTTAGTTAGTTTAGTTTAGGTTTATGTTTATTTTATTATATATATATATATATATATATATATATTTTTTAGTTTAGTTTAGTTTTTTATTTATTTTTTAGGTTTTTTTATTTTAGGTTTATTTTTTTTTTTTAGGCTTTTACTATATTTGATTTTAGGTTTATTTTATTTTTTTTTATTTTATGTTTAGTTTTATTTTATTAAGATTTTTATTATTAGGTTTATTTTATTTTTTTTATTTAGTTTAGCTTTTCTTTATTATTTTATCTTAGTTTATTTTATTTTCTTATTTTATTTTAGGTTTAGGTTTAGGTTTCTATTTAATTTTTAATTTATTTAGGTTTAGGTTAATTTATTTATTTTATATTTAGGTTTATTTAGTTTAGGTTTAGGGTTTAGGGTTTAAAGTTTAGGGTTTTAGGTTTAGGGTTTTAGGGTTTAGGGTTTAGGGTTAGGGTTTAGGTTTAGGGTTTAGGTTTGGGGTGTACATTTTATGATTTAGGCTTTAGGTTAGTTTTGGGTATAGGGTTTAGGATTTAGGATTTAATGTTTAGCGTTGGGTTTATGTTTTTTAAAAAAAAAAGAAACCGCCATTATGTTTTTTAGTTTATTTAGTTTTTTTTATATTTTTATTTCTATTTTTTATTTATTTTAATTTATTTTTTTATGTTTATTTATTTTTTAAGTTTTTTAGTTTATTTTTAACTTTAGGTTTAGGTTAATGTTTATTTTTTTAGTTTAGTTTACTTTTATTTTATTTTTAGGTTTATGTTTTATTTTTTATTTTAGGTTTAGGTTTAGGTTTTTATTTTATTTTTTTAGGTTTATGTTTTAAGTTTTTATTTTAGGTTTATATTTAAGTTTTATTTTTTAGTTTAGGTTTAGGTTTATTTTTAGTTTATTTTATTTTATTTTATTTAGGGTTTAGGTTTAATTTGTTTTAGGTTTAGGTTCAGGTTTTATTTATTTTAGTTTATGTTTAGATTTATTTTATTTTGTTTATTTTAGGTTTAGGTATTTTTATTTTTTGGTTTAGGTTTTATTATTTATTTATTTTTAGGTTTTATTTTTAGCTTTATATTTTAGGTTTTGGATTTTATTTAGTTTTTATTTTATTTTATTTTAAGTTTATTTTATTTTTATTTTACACTTAGGTTTGATTTTATTTTGGTTTTTTATTTTTAAGATTATTTTATTTTTTAGTTTAGTTTAGGTTTTTAATTATTTTATTTTAGTTTAGTCTATATTTTTTATTTTATTTCACTTTTAAGTTTAGGTTTAGTTTCAGGTTTATGTTTTGGTTTAGGTTTTAGTTCAAGTTTTTATATTTTTATATTTTTTTTATTTTATTTCGGTTTATGTTTTTTTTTATGTTTTATTTTGTTTAGGTTTAGGTATTTAAGTTTTTAGGGTTTAGGGTTTAGGGTTTAGCGTTTAGAGTTCAAGGTTGTAGGTTTAGGTTTTTAGATTTTAAGGTTTAGGGTTTAGGGTTTTAGGGTTTAAGGTTTAGGTTTTTAGGGTTTAGGGTTTAGGGTTTAGGGTTGTAGGTTTAGATTTTAGGTTTAGTTTAGGTGGTCTTAGCTTTAGGGTTTAGGGTTTAGTTTTTTTAGGGTTAGTTTTAGGGTTAGGGTGTTTTTTTTAAAGTAAGTAAAATAGTAGGTTTATGTTTATTTAGTTTATTTTATTTTTAATTTTATTTAGTTTAGTTTATTTATTTTAGGTTTATTTATTTTAGCTTAGGTTTTTTATTTTAGTTTATTTTATAGGTTTTGGTTTGGTTTAAGTTTATTTTTTAGTTTAGTTTTGTTTTATTTAATTTTTTATGTTTATGTTTATTTTTTATTTTAGGTTTATGTTTAGGTTTTATTTTATTTTTTAGGTTTAGGTTTTAGGTTTTATTTTAGGTTTTACTTTTAGTTTAGGTTTAGGTTTATTTTTTTTTATTTTATTTTATTTAGTTTATGTTTAGGTTTTAGGTTTAGTTTATTTTATGTTTAGGTTTATTTTATTTTTGTTTATTTTATTTTATTTTAGGTTTAGTTTTTTTTTTTTTTTTGGTTTAGGGTTTAGGTTTTCTTTTTATTTAGGTTTATTTTTAGGTTTAAGTTTTATTTTGTTTTATTTTATCTTCTCTTAGGTTTATTTTATTTTATTTACATTTAATTTTATTTATTTAGGTTTTTTTTAGGTTTATTTTATTTTTTAATTTAGTTTATGTTTTATTTATTTATTTTAGTTTTTTAGTTTATTTTATTTTGTGGGTTTAGGCTTTAGTGTAGGTTTTATTATTTTATTTTTTTAGGTTTACATTTTTAGGTTTTTAGGGTTTAGGGTTTTGCATTTAGGGTTTAAGGTTTAGGGTTTAGGTTTTAGTTGAGGTTTTAGGTTTGATTTAGGTTAGTTTAGGGTTTAGGTTTAGGGTTTAGGTTTTTTAGGCTTTAGGTTTAGGGTTTAGGATTTGGGGTTTATTGTTTTAGGGTTTAGGGTTAGTTTTAGGATTTAGGATTAGCATTTTTTTCTTTTTTATTATTTATTTTTAGGGTTTAGTGTTTACATTTAGGGTTCACAGTTTAGGTTTTAAGTTTAGGGTTCATGTTTTAGTTTAGGGTTTAGGGTTTTGGTTTTAGAAAGAATTAGATTCAACATTTCTTTTGATTTATTGATCAAAACTAACACACCAAGTTTTCTAAGGCACAAGCGACGACATTAATAAAAAATGAGCATGCATAGAGCAAATCAAAAACTCTAGATAACTAGAACTGTTTCTACTATAAAACACAGTTCCATAAGCAGCAGTTCGGATCAATCGCTCTTCAATTTCTCTAATTCCCATCAGAACCACCTTGACCTCTCGAGTAACGGGATCCACCATTATATCCTCGATCTCTGCCTCTGCCACCATGATGGTTATAACCTCTGTCGCTCCTCCCTCCTCCGTAACCACCACTGTTCCAACCACCACCTTCATATCCACCAGCACCTCTAGATCTCCCACCACCACTGCGATAACTGCCCCCTTCGCCTTCACCTCCACCGCCAGATCTAGACTGAACATGGTTGGCAGTGATGTTCCTGTCATCAATGTTCTTTCCATTCTTAGGATTTTAGTTTAGGTTTAGGTTTATTAGGTTTTAGGGTTTAGGTTTATTTTTAAATTTATTTAGTTACAATAGGTTTACATTTAGGGTTTGGGGTTTAGGATTTTTTTAAACTCAAATGATTTCATAACAAATAAGAAATTACAAAACATGCAAGGCATTATCCTCCAACTAATAAACAGATAAAATAAAATGTAATTCAATTCAAAAAAAAATTCACATAAATAATTTCTAGAGACAATAAAATTTTATTTGATAGAAGGCCAACAAAGCTTTGTCAAATAAATAAATCCCATATCATCATCGATTCCTCCGCTCTTCCTTCTTCTCTTACAGTCAAGCAGTAGAGAGTAATAGAAGCATCAGGCATAGTAGCCTCAACAAATTTACTAAGATCCTTCAAATACCGCTTAACCTTCCTGGCCTACGAGAATGTGTAATCAGTGGCAATTGTGAGGATGAGGACATTCTTGTATTGATGAATATATGTGGTGCGTTAAGTTTGGGATAAGAGGGCTAGTGAGAGAAGTGATCATTGAAAGGCCTACCAAAACTTCTCGTTGAGATCATGTTTATTGAGGTCAAGTACCTCTGAACAAATCCATCATCATACACAAATTGGGCGACAAGGCCATAAGAGAATGGCCTAATCCCTCGAGGTGTAGCTTGGATCCCACCTCATCGCCTTTTTTAGCTTAATCATGGTGATAAATTCAATAGTACCCTTATTGATCTTAGTTGGGATATTGAGAACCTAGAAATGAATTTTGTGATCGGACCAGTGTTGCTTGGAGGAACCACAACATCAATAGGTGCAATAAGACCAACACAGGTAGGAGCACCAACTTTGTATTTCACAACCTCTTCACTGACTTCTTTAAGATCACCTTTCATAAAAATCAACTCAACCAGGGTTTAGGGTTTAGGGTTTTAGGTTTAATGCTTTTAGGGTTTAGGGTTTAGGGTTAGGGTTAGGGTTTAGGGTTTAGGATTTAGGGTTTAGGGTTTACAATTTAAAGTTTAGGGTTTAGGGTTGATTTTTTAGGCTTTAGGTTTAGGGTTTTAGGCTTTAGGGTTTAGGGTTTAGGGAGGTTTGTTTTAGGGTTTAGGTTTAGCATTTAGGGTTTAGGATTTATTATTTCTTTTAGTTTGTTTTATTTTTTTTAATTTTAATTATGTTTATTTTTATTTTTATTTAGTTTAGTTTATTTATTTTAGGTTTCTTTATTTTAGTTTAGGTTATTTATTTTTGTTTATTTTTTTGGGTTTAGGTTTAGGTTTATTATTTTTAGTTGAGTTTTATTTTATTTTATTTTAAGTTTAGGTTTTATTTTTTTTTATTTTTTTGGGTTTAGGTTTAGGTTTTATTTTATTTTTAGGTTTAGGTTTAAGTTTTTATTTAGGTTTGTTTTTAGAATTTATTTTTTAGTTTAGGTTTAGGTTTATTTTTAGTTTAGTTTATTTTATTTAGTTTAGGTTCAAGTTTAGGTTTAGTTTATTTTAGGTTTAAGTTTAGGTTTTATTTATTTTAGTTTAGTTTATTTTAGTTTAAGTTTAAGTTTATTTTATTTTGTTTATTTTATTTTTTATTTTAAGTTTAGGTTTTAGTTTTTTTGGGTTTAGGTTTATTTTATTTTTAGATTTATTTTTTTTTGGTTTAGGTTTTCATTTTATTTTATTTTAGGTTTATTTTATTTTCAATTTGGTTTTAAGTAGATCTTTATGGATGCTATACATTTATTAAGGGTTTGATGGTGAAGCATAGAGAAAGGAGGATCTACATATATTTATTGATTTAGAAAGCTTATGATAAAGTTTGAAGAGATGTTCTTTATTTAATATTGGTTATATTCAAGTCATTAAGGATATGTACACTAAAATTTATTTCCAAACACGAGGGTTGACAAAATATTTTTCTATTTATTTGGATTACATCAAGGATTAGCTTTAAGCCCTTATCTTTTTTTTACTTTAGTTATGGATGTTCTTTTAGGCATTTTTAGGTGTATGCTTTTCTTCTTGTTGATAAGACTAAGAGGGAGTCCAGAAACTTGAATTATAGAGGTCAACTCTAGAGTCCAAAGGTTTTCATTTAAGTAGATCTAAAATTGAATATATGGAGTGTAATTTTAGTTGTAGAAGTTCTAGTGGTAGTGTTGTGACATTAGGTGAACAAGACATTAATAAGAGTGAACGTTTCAGATATTTAGGCTATATTGTTCAAAATGATGGTGAAATAGATGGAGATGTTATTAGTAGAATTCAAGTTGGATGGTTGAAGTGGAGGAATGCATATGGCCTATTATGTGATAGAAAAGGTCCACTTAAACTTAAGGGAAAAAAACGATGGTGGTAAGACCTAATGACTTATGAATGCAATGTTGGCCAATAAAGAAAATAAAACTAAGTTAAGTGTTATAGAGATGAGGATGCTTAGGTGGATGAGTGGCTTTACTCTTAGATATAGAATGCAAAATGAGTATATTTGGGAAAAGTTGGAGTAGCTCAGTGGTAGATAAGATTAGGGAGAGTCGCCTTGGATGGTTTAAACATAAGTGTCATTCGTTCTGAAGATTTGGAGAGTAGATTCATTAGATTTGCCTTATGTTAAGAAGGTACGTGAACCTAAAGACTTGGTTAAGATGTATAAAATTGATCTTAGTATGATTTAAATTATAATTTGACACATAATAAAACAATGGAGAAAAGGATACATGTAAGTCGAATGGAATTAAGCGTTGTTGTTGTTGTTGTAGGTTTATTTTATTTTATTTTACATTTAGCTTTATTTTATTTGGGTTTTAAGTTTATTTTATTTTTTAATTTAGTTTTGGTTTTATTTATTTTATTTAAATTTCATTTTATTTTTATTATTTTATTTTAGGCTTAGGTTTTATCTTAGGTTTTATTTTATTTTATTATTTTATTTTATTTAGGTTTAGGTTTTTTTTTATTTTATTTTTAGGTTTTATTTAGTTTAGGTTTAGGTTTTAGGTTTTAGGGTTTAGGGTTAATGGTTTACAATTTAGGCTTTAGGGTTTAGGGTTTGTTTTGGGGTTTAGGGTTTAGTGTTTAAACTTTAGGGTTTAGGTTTTAGGGTTTAAGGTTTAGGGTTTAGGGTTTAGAGTTTTTTTAACTAAAGGAATTTACATAAAATAAGTACAAGAAGACCAAATTATAGACTAAACTCAAGAAAAAAAAACTCAAATGAGGAACAGGAGAATCCTAAAGAGTTTAGTCCCTAAACTAATAAATCAAAGAGCAATAAAGAAAAAAAAAAAAAAAAAAACTAAGAAAGCTAACAAAGGCAAAAGGGAAGAATCCATGGAGCTCCAAAGAACCCCAAAAAGATGAAGATCTATAAGAAATGGAAACTTGCAACCTGGAAAATAACTCTAAATCTAAAAAAGAGACCATTAGTAAGACTCAAACTCCCTCAAGAAGAAGAAAAGACTAACTAAAAAGAACCTACAACCAAGAAATCTCAAAAGGAGATCAAAAAACATAAAGAGAAAAAACTCAGGCTGAGATATGAGAAAAGAAGGATAATAACAATAATGAGGGCATCAAATCCTAAGTGTATCCAACTTCAAAGAAGGGCTACAAATAGGAAAAGTCACCAACCAGAAAAAAATCACAAAAAAAATTCATCATATCATCATAGCCATCCCAACCAAAGAAAAATATAAATCTATCATAATAAACCAAATAAAAGTGAAAGGAAACAAAAAAAGAGGAGACCAATAGATAAAATTAACATGAAACCCCAACAAAATGAAATATGAAGACTCTTAAAAGGGAGAAAAGAAGCTCATCAAGAAAAAAAAAGAGCCCTCAAAGATAAAAGACAACAATACTAATCCAAAGCCACCAAGGCACCAGACCTGTCCCATAACAAAACCACCAAGCACAGATGAAAGGAAAGGAAACAACCAACAAAGTAGCTACACAACAAAGCACCAAGAAAAATAGCTCAAGAAAGAGCAGTGGACCAAACCAATAGAAAAAAAAGAAGAGAAGAATAGATAAAATAAATAAGAGAAACAACTGATGGACAAACCACATGCCAAGGAAAAAAAGACCTACCACAAAACAAGAAAGCAAAAGCCAATAAGAACAAAGCCACTAGCACAAAACCAGGTCAGGCACCAAAAAAACTCGCACAGAAAATCCCAAAAAGGAGGAAAATTAGCCAAGAACCAATACTCTAGATAACAAGAAAACACACAATAAGCTCAAATAATAATAGAAAAAATAGCCAAAGGTAAAACCTCCCAAGGATAGAGAGATTATTTCCAAGAAGCTTTAAATTGAGTTACCCCAGAGAGGGCATAAATCTGAACACTTTTTCTTCTTATAAATAGTTTTATAATCATGCCCTATCTCCAAAAATCTCCATCCAAAAATGAATCATTATTGTTATAAAAGGCATGGGGATCAACAGAAGCTATCAATTTCAAATAAGAGCATTCAGAATCAACCACATCATTAGGAAAGGAAAATCGAAATAGTATGCATTTAATTAAGAGCAAAAAACTTTATTAAAAAGACAATTATCAATATTTTCACCTTCCAATAAAATCTAAAGAGTATCCTCCTTGTCTTCATTCATAAAAGATGCAAGAAGAATCTAGATTTTAGTATAATCTTCATGTAAGGGATTAAAATAAGATTCAAATCCCAGAAACACATAACATATTACCAAAATTTTGAACAAAATTACCAACCATAGAAAACCATCATTTTGAACTGTAGAAATATTCACAATGAGAGAATTATCACGCGTATGTAAATGTTATTTTTTAAAAGAAAGATCACCAATAATAAAAGAATGTGGGACAAGTTAAAATATAAAATTAGAACTTTCTTTTCACCACCATTCTTAATCAAAGAAGGCAAAGAAATAGTCTCTTTCCCATGATCTAAAGACATAGGAGAAAGAGAAACAACATCCAACTGATTGGAAGAAATGGTGTTAGCATCAACAATATTCAAACCATCATCATGAAAGGACTTATGCACAACATCCAAGCCATTATAATCATTAACCACAGCCTCTAAAGTCTTCCCTTTAACAAAATCATCTAAAGAAACACTTAGAGTAGATTGTTAGTTAAAACTTTTTTGAAAACATCAAAATTACCTTTCACATTATGTTTAGGTTTAGTGTGTTAGGGTTTAGGAATCTAAGAGAGAAAGCACTCAAAATCACCAAGAATGTGAGGGATCCCAAAATTGCTCAATAAGAGGGTTTAGTTTAGTTTTAGGGTTTAGGTTTTAGGTTTAGTTTTATTAGTTATTATTTGGTTTTTTAGTTTTATGTTATTATTAATTTATTATAAGTTTTATGTTTAGTTTACTTTGTTTAGTTTTAGTTAGGTTTCTCGTTAGTTTTAGTTATTATTATTTTAGGTTAGTTTAGGTTTAGGTAGTGAATTAGTTTATCTAGTTTGTTTTATTTCTTGTGGTTTACTTTGTTTTAGTTTATTTATTATTATTAGATTATTATTTAGTTAGTTATTTATTTAGTTTAGTTAGTTTATTATTAGTTTATGGTTATTATTATTTAAGTTTTAGTTAGTTTTAGTTAGTGGTTTATTTAATCATTTATTTTATTAGTTATATTTGTGGGTTTAAGTTTATTAATTTATTATTATTATTTTTAGTTTATGGTTTAATTTTTATTAGTTATTACTAGTTATTTATTATTTTATTTTTAGTTTAGTTAGTTGGTTTATTAGTTTTATTTTAGATTATTTTTTAGTTTATTATTATTATTATGTTTAATATTATTAGTTTTATAATTATTAGTTAATTTATTTATTTAGTTAGGATTTAGGGTTTAGTTATTTACTTATTTATTAGTTAGTTTATTATTTTATTATTAATTTAGTTAGTTAGTTATTAGTTATTATTATTAGTTTATTTATTTATTATATTTATTATTATTACTATTATTATGTTTATTTATTAGTTAGTTTTATGGTTTATTAGTTTAGATTTAGGGTTTAGTTTTTTAGTTATTTAGTTATTTTTATTATTAGTTTATTAGTTTAGTTTTATTTTATTATATGGTTTAGGTTTATTTATTAATTATTTATTTTTATTTTTTTACTTAGTTTGTTATTAGTTTATTAGTTTATTAGTTAGTCAATCATATATTTAGTTTAATTAGTTATTTTATTGGTTTTAGTTAGTTGGTTAGTGGTTTAGTTTTATTAGTTTAGTTTTGTTAGTTTATTTGTTTAATTAGTTTATTAGTTTATTATTATTAATTTTATTTAGTTTATGGTTTAGTTTTATTATATTATTGGTTATTTATTATTTATTATTAATATTATTAGTTTAGTTAGTTGTTTATTATTAGTTTTAGTTTAGATTAGTTTTCTTTATTTTATTATTATTAATTTATGTTTATTATTATTTTATTATTGTATTATTTTATTTTATTTTATTTAGTTTGGGTATATTTATTTATTTATTATTTTATTAGTTTTATTTAGTTTATTATTATTAGTTTATTAGTTTAATTAGTTATTAATTATTATTATTATTTTTATTAATTATTAGTTTAGTTATTATTGGTTTTATTTTATTATTATTTATTTATTAGGTTTATTAGTTATTTTACTTAATTTTGCTTTATTTAGTTATTAGTTTATTAGTTTATTATTGGTAAGTTATTATTAATTTTAGTTAGTGTTTTATTATTAGTTTATTATTAGTTAGGTTTATTAAGTTTATTTATCATTATGCTTATTTTTATTAGTTACTTTTTGGTATTTTATTAGTAGGTTTAGTTTTGTTTAGTTATTAATTATTTTATTATTATTATTATGTTAGTTTTTATTATTTATTAGGGATTAGTTTATTTATTAATTAGTTTTATTATTATTTTTTTTAGTTTAGTTTTTATTAGTTATAGTTATTAATTATATATTATTAGTTTAGTTTTATTAGATTTATTTTAGTTTATGATTAGTTTTATTTTATTAGTTATTATTAGTTTAGATTATTTTTAGTTTTTTTGTGGTTTTTTTTTTATGTTTATTAGTTATTTATTATTTAATTAGTTTTTATTATTATTAGATTAGATTTCTAGTTATTATTTAGTTAGTTTTAGTTTAGTTAATTTTATTAATTTTGTTGTTTATTATAAGTTTATTAGTTTTAGTTTATTATTTATTAGTTTTAATTTTAGTTTAATTTACTATTTTTTTAATTTATTTATTAATTTTTTAGGTTTAGGGTTTATATATGGGGTTTAGAATTTTAAGAATTATAATTTGGATTTAGGATAGTTTTAGGGTTTAGGATTTGGTGTTAAGTCTTTTTATATTTTTATATTTTTATGGTTTATGGTTTAGGGTTTAGGTTTTATGTTTAGGGTTCAAGTTTTAATTTAGGGCTTAGGATTGTTCATTTTTTTATAGAGAACAAATTCAAATTTAACATTTCTTCTTTTCGATTTCATTAGCCTAGTAATACACCAAGTTCTCTAAGACACAAGTGATGACATAGATCAAAAATGAGCATACAAATCAAAACCCTAGATAATTAGAATCATCTCAATAAAGACATAGTTTATAATTGTTGATCTAGCTCTTTATTTCTCCACCATGAATCTTTGAGTAGTGGGTCCACTATCATATCCCTGATCTCTCCCTCTAGAACCACCATGCATGTAACCTCCGTCCTTCCTCCTGCATCTATAACCACCACTGCTCCAATCACCACCTCCATATCCACCAACACATCTAGATCCCCCACCACCATTGTGATAACCACTGCCACCCCCTTCGCCTCCACCACCAGATGTAGACTAAGCCTGGTTGATAGTGATGTTCATGGCATCAAGGTTATTATCATTCTTAGGGTTTAGGTTTAAGTTTATGTTTTAGTTTTGGTGGTTTATCATTTTTTAATTTATTTTTTTAGTTTAGTTTTGTGAGTTTAGAGTTTGGGGTTTAGGTTGGGGTTTAAGTTTAGGTTTCAGCTTTAGGATTTTTTGGACTGGTTTGGGGTTTGAGTTTTTTATAGTTTAAGTTTGGGTTTAAGGTTTTATTGTTTAGTTTAGTTTTTTTACTATTTGGGTTTAGCTTTAGTTTAGTTGGGGCTAGTTTAAGGTTTATTAGTTTGGGTTTGGGTTTAGTTTAGTTTGGGGTTTAGTTTTGGTTTTGGGTTTTAGGGTAGTTTAGAGTTTGGGTTTGTTTTGTTTGGGTAGTTTAGGGTTTAGGGTTGGTTTTAGGGGATTTAGTTTGGGTTTTGGTTTTTTTTTAAAATTATAAACCCAGAGTTTAGTTTATTTAGTTTTTTTATTTTTAGTAATTTTATTTTTTTATTCAAGTTTATTTTTTATTTTATTTAGTTTACTTATTTATTAGGATTTATTTGTTTAATTTTTTTTTATTTTAATTTTATTTTAGGTTTAGTTTAGGTTTGGTTATTTTTTTAGTTTAATTTTATTTTATTTTATTTTTAGGTTTAGTATTATTTTTTATTTTAGGTTTAGATTTAGGTCATTTATTTTATTTTAAGTTTTTATTTTAGGCTTATTTAAAGGTTTTATTTTAGTTTATCATTATTTAGTTTATGGTTTAGTTTATTTATGTTTAGTTTATTAAGTTATAATTTGGTTATTTTTTTTTTTTTTATTTTTAGTTTTTTTTTATTTATTTATTTTAGGTTTATTTTTGATTTAGGTTTTATTTATTTATTTTATTTTATTTTGGTTATTTTAATTTTATTTATGTTTGTATTTTATTTTATTGGATAATTAGTTTTAGTTTAATTTATTTTAGTTTAGTTTAGGTTTTATTTATTTTATTTTGATTTAATTATTTTATTTTATTTTTTATTTTAGGTTTAGATTTTATTTTAAGCTCAGTGCAGGTTTTATTTTATTTTATTTTTATTTTATTTAGGTTTACATTTTATTTATTTTATTTTAGGTTTTAGTTTTGTAGGGTTTAGGATTTATGGTTTAGGGTTTAGGGTTTGGGTTTATTTTGTGGTTTTTAGGTTTTAGGTTTAGGGTTTAGGGCTCAGTGGTAGGTTTGAGTTTAGGGTTCACATTTAGATTTTAGGTTTTAGTTTAGGTGTAGGTTTATGGTTTAGGTTTAAGGTTTAGGTTAATTTAGTTTAGGGTTTAGATTTAGGGTAGTTTGGTTAGAGTAGGTTTAGGATTTAGGATTTAGGGTTTAAGATTTAGGGTGGGGTTAGGGTTTAGGGTTTAGTGGTTTTTTTTAAAATTAAGAAAACCAATGGTTTTAGGTTTATTTATTTTTCTTTTAACTTTATTTTATTTATTTAGTTTATTTTATTTTTATTATTTTAGTTTATTTTATTTTATTTAGTTTAGTTTTAGTTTAGTTTTTTATTTTAGTTTAATTTTTTTAGTTTAGGTTTATGTTTATTTTTTATATTTTTTAGTTTTATTTTTTTTGGTTTAGGTTTTTTATTTTTAGTTAGGTTTAGATTAAGGTAGGTTTCATATGGCTTAGGGTTTTTTTTCTTTATTTTTAAATTTTATTTTTTTAATAAAGTAAACCCATAGATTTAGGTTTATTTAGTTTATTTTTATTTATTTTAATTTTATTTTATATTTTAATTTTATTTTATTTTTTATTTAGTTTAGTTAATTTATTTTAGTTTAAGTTTTTTTATTAGTTTATTTTAGATTTAGGTTTATAGTGAAGTTTTATTTTTATTACATTTTAGTTCAATTTTATTTTTTATTTTATTTTAAGTTTAGATTTTATTTTATTTTTTTTTAGTTTTAGTTTTATGTTTTATTTTAAGTTTATTTTGGGCTTTATTTTTTTAGTTTAGGTTTAGATTTAGGTTTAGTTTATTTAGGTTTAGGTTTATTTTATTTATTTTAATTTACTTTAGGTTTAGTTTTTTATTTTATTTTAGGTTTAGCCTTTTAGTTTAGTTTTTTATTTATTTTTTTTATTTTTTTTATTTTTTTTTTTTTTTAGGTTTAGTTTTATTTAGTTTTATTTTATTTTATTTTAGGTTTATTTTATTTTATTTTAGTTTTAGTTTAAATTTTATTTAGGTTTTTAATTAGATTTTAATTATTTTATTTTAGTTTAGTTTTATTTTTATTTTATTTTTAGGTTTTTTAGGTTTTACTTTATGTTTTTATTTTATTTTGGTTTAGGTATTTTATTTATTTTATTTTTATTTTATTTAGTTTAGTATGGGTTTTAGCTTTTTGGGTAGTTTAGGGTTTGTTTTAAGGTTTAGGTTGGTAGTTTTGTAGGGTTTAGGGTTTAGGGTTTAGGGTCTAGTGTTTAAGTTTTAGGGTTTAATGTTTAGGGTTTTCAGGTTTAAGGTTTATGTTTTAAGCTTTAAGGGTTTAGGATTTAGGTTTTAGGTTTAAGGTTCAGGTTTTAGTTTTGGGTTTTTGATTTTTCTTTTTTTTTTCTTTTTTAATAAAGAATAAATTCATATTGAATATTTCTTCTTTTCGATTTCATCAACCAAGTAAGACACCAAGTTTTCTAAGACACAAGTGATGACATAGATAAAAAATGAGCACGCATAAAGCAAATCAAAAACCCTAGATAACTAGAACCATCTCTTCCGTAAAGACATAATTCTATAAGCAGCAGATTGGATCGATCATTCTTCAGTTGCTCCAGTTCCCAATAAAAACCACCCAAGCCTCTTTAATAGCCAGATTTACCATCATATCTCTGATCTCTACCTCCTCCACCACCATGGCTCTTACCTCCGTCGCTGCTCCCGCCTCCATAACCACCACTTCTTTTACCACCACCTCCATATCCACCAGCACCTCCATATCCCTGACCACCACTATAATAATCGGGCCTCTGCCTTCACCTCCACTACCAGATCTAGATTGAGCCTGGTTGACGGTGATGTTCTTGCCTTCACTTTATTCTTTTAGTTTAGTTTAGGTTTATTAAGTTTTAGGATTTAGGTTTATTTTTAATTTATTTAGTTACGGTTTAGGGTTTGAGTTTAGGGTTTAAGGATTGGATAGGGTTTAAGGTTTGGTGTTTAGTTTAGGTTTAGATTTTAGGGTTTATGCTTTTAGGTTTAAGGCATAGGGTGGGGGTTTTAGGGTTTAAGTTTAGGTGTAAGGATTAGGTTCTAGATTGTAGGTTTAGGGTTTAGGCTTTAAGGTGTAGGTTTTAGGATTTAGGGTTTAGTGTTTAGGATTTATGGTTTTTAGGGTTTAGAGTTTAGTGTTCATGATTTAGGATTTAGGATTTAGGTATTAGGGTTTAAGTTTTAGGTTTAGGGTTTAGGTTTTAGTTTAGGGTTTAGGGCTTTTGTTTTTTTTAAATTGAACAAATTCATAATCAACATTTCTTCTTTTCGATTTCATCAACCAGGTATCACACCAAATTTTGTAACGCACGACAACATAGATAAAAAAATGAGCATAGAGCAAATCAAAAATAGATAACTAGAACCTTCTCTATAAAGAGATAGTTCCATAAGCAACGGATCACCATTCTTCGCTTTCTCAGTTCCCATCAACCACCACACCTCGAGCGATCCACCATCAAATCCCCGATCTCTCCCTTCATCGCCACCACAACTATAACCTATGTCTCTCCTCCCACGTCCATAATCACCACCGCTCCGACCACCACCTCCATATCCTCCACCACCTCCAGATCTCCCACCACCACTGATAACGCCTCGCCTTCAACTCCACCGCCAAATCTAGACGAGCATAGGATTATTCTTCAAAGGTTCTCCCATTCTTAGGGTTTAGTTTTTTTAGGAAAGTTAGAATTTTATTACCTTAAAAATAAAGGATATAATGTCATTAAAAGGGGTAAAGCTCAAATTTCACGCTCACGAGCTACAAGACAAAAAGAACTAAACCCCTATCTAAGTATAATGAAAAAGAAAATAAAGACCAAAAGTAACATAAAAAGCAAATCAAAAGTAATAATAAAAAAGGCTAACTTAAGAAAATACAAAGGACTAGTCAACAACAATTCATGATCCTTTGAGAAGGAAAGATAAAGAAGATCCACATCAACAAGACTTGAGAAGTAAAAAATCATTCCATTTGAGAAGTTTTAACCTACAAAAGAAATCTGCAAAACACTACAAAAGAAATAGCCATAGCTCAAGGAAAATTGATAAAATAAATAATTTAGAAAGAGCTGAGAAAGAGAAGGTTCGAGCATAGTTTAGGGCCAAATACATAAAGCCAAAGATCTCGGTTACATAAGGTTAAGAACAACCCACAACTATCTCCAGAGCACTATCAATCCAAATCCAAGGGAAAAACCTCCACCCAAATAGCAAAATAGTAGAAGATAAGCAGCACCAAAGAGAAGAAATCCATAGCATAGAGAGACCAAGAGGGCATCTAAAACATACCATCAAAGCCACTACCAAGGCAGCCAAAACGAAAGCAAATACACCATCACCAACCAAGAAGAAAATATCAGGAAACAAAGAGATCCAACTAAACCAAAGGGAGTCAATACCAACATCCAACATAAAGCCCAAACCACCAAACCACTACAGAAGCATCCAAGGTAAGACATCAACCATAAAAAACCCCTCAAGTAGCCAACACCCAACAACAAGTCCTAAAATATGACCAACAAAGCCACAAGAGCTTATATCCTCCACCAACAAATAGCCAATAAAACCACCCAGGCCAGTAGCCAACAGGATGAGTAGTAGGAGAAGTCAAAGCAGTAGGAAAACTGACACCCAAAACTAGGAAGAAAAAATAAAGGAAAAATAGCTACACCCAAGAGGGGATAACCAACCCAGGAGCAGACCAGAAGTCCAACCAGAAGAACCTAAACCAACCATCAAACACAGACAACACATCCACCCAACCAACCAAAATAGATAGCCAAAATTGCCAACCATCCCAGTTAGCTAACAAAACTAACCAGTAAATAGAGCTAATACAAAGCCCAAAAAGAATTAAAAGAACAACAACAGACAAAGTAACAACCCACTTGGAGATCTCCAAAATAACCAAGAAATAAAAATGGTAGTCACCCAGCCAAACTAGAAAAGGCCAAGGAGGACCACCCAACTAGAAGCAGCAAAATTGTAAGGAAATGAACAAGGCCAGAGGGAAACATAACCCCATCCAAATTCCAAAAACCAGATAGTCACTACAATGGAGAAAATGGGGAGACAACAACCACATAATAGTTAACTCCAATTCACAAGGTCGATATAACCAACCAACAAAAACCTCTAAGCCAAACTAGGAAAGGAGAACCAAGCCAGAAGAGGCCAAGAGTAGCCATGAAATAATAAGCCCCCAAAATAGCTAGGCAATTGAAAGAAACAAATAGCAGCAATTAGAAGAATGAACCATAGCATTCGTAAATCCAATTCAAAAAAGGGCACAGCCAGGCAAAACTAAAGGAAAACCCAACATTCATTGCTAAAAAGGGTAGGCCAAAATTTGTCACAACCACAACCCAACAGGAGACATAAAGCATGAGCCAGAAAAAGAAAACTGTCAAGCTCAGAGGATAGGGAAACCAATTAAAAATTGCATCACTAAGACTCAAAAAAATGGCCAGGCAAGTATAGAATGGGGGAAAGAGGAAGGGGGTTTAAGTATAGAGATAAACTCAATAAAAACCACTTCCTAGTGAGGGGAGCAGAAAAAGAACAATAAAAAATAGACTGAATAAAACCACAATAGCAAATGATTAATAAAATAGCAGAAGGTTAAAATTTGAGGTAAGGTAGTCTAGTGTTATCCAGATTGATCAATGATGCTTAGGTATGCTATGGTTATCAAATAATGAGCTCATTTAATTCCCCTCAAAAATTAGCTAGGAAATCAGCACAAACATTACTTTCATGAAGAATGTGAAAACTTGAGAAAGAAGCTTTTAAGTGTGATTAAGAAGATAAAATAAGTCAGCATTTCTTATTTTATTATTATTAACCTTCTCTTAAATAAATATCAATAGCTTTGTTAACAACCATGAGTTTAGTATAAATAACAAAACAAGATTTGAGGGACTAGGCAAGAGCATAAATGATAGTGCTTTTAGATTCCCTAAGAATTTTACCACAGCCATATTTATTTTGGGAAATAGAACCATCAATATTGATCTTAATAGAATTTTCTTTAGGCTTAATCAAATTTATAATGCTAATACTCTTGTAGGAAGGATCATCATGCAAAGTGATACCCAGTGTTTTAGTGAAAATTTCTAATTAAATTTTCATTAAATAAAGCATGAATTTTTTCTTTAGTACTAGCAAGGATCATTTTATGGTTCATAGGGATAACACAATATTTAGCATCATTTTTATCCATCCTAATGAACCAAATAAGGGTAATAGCAATTAAAACTTTGATATGACCTTCCATAGTTTTGGAAACAAACTTTAAGAAGTTGATATAATGAAGAGAGCGTGAAAATAGTAAGTGTTAAATAAATCATCATACCATATCCAAAGTTTGGAAGCAATAGCACCATTGACAAAAACATGATTAACATTTTCAATATGAAAGCAATAATAGCACTTATAATGTAAGTAAAACCCTTTAAGCCAGAGCAAGGAATCAAACAGGATGAAGTTATTCAAAATTCTCCAAGCTAAAATTGATTAAGAAATGGGAAAGATATTATTCCAAAGTTTAATGAAAACATTAGAGGTGCTCTATTTATTTCTAATAAAATTCCAAACCTCTTTAACAATGAAATCACCATTGTAAGAGAGCTTAAAAAGGATTTGACCCAGTTTATTAGAAAAGATAGCTTTTCTTTTTTAAATTCAAACCCTTTAAAAACTAAATCAAATTAAAAAAGGTTTTTCTTTTAAATTTTCTTTTTTAAATTAAATAAACCAGTAGGTTTATGTTTATTTAGTATATTTTTTATTTATTTAAGGTTTAGTGTTTAGGGTTTAGGGTTTAGGGTTTTGGGTTTAGGGTTTAGCTTTTAGGTTTAGGGTTCAAGTTTTAATTTAGGGTTTATGGTTTAGGTATTAGGTTTAGGGTTCAGGTTTTAGTTTAAGGTTTAGGGTTTTTGGTTTTTTTTTAATAGAGAACAAATTTTGATTTAACATTTCTTCTTTTCAATTTCATCAACCAAGTAACACACCAAGTTTTCTAAGACATAATCAACAACATAGATAGAAAAAAAATGAGCACGCATAGAGAGATTTAAAAACCCTAGATAACTAGAACCACCTCTACTATAAAGTCACCATTCCATATGTAGCAGATCGAATTGGCTATTCTTCATTTTCTCAAGTTCCCATCAGAACCACCCTAGCCTCTCCAGTAGCGGGATCCACCATCATATCCCCAATCTCTCCCTCCACCACCACCACGGCTATAACCTCCATCTCTCCTCCCGCCTCCATAACCACCACTACTCTGACCACCAACTCCATATCTACCAGTACCTCTAGATTCCCCACTGCCACTATGATAACCACTACCTCCACCATCAGATCTAGACTAAGCCTGATTGACGGTGATGTCCCTATCGTCAAGATTCTGCCCATTCTAAGGCTTTAGGTTTATTAAGTTTTAGGTTTTATGCTTATTTATTAATTTATTTAGTTACTTTCGATTTAGGTTTAGGGTTTGGGGTTTAGGGTTTAAGGTTTAGGGTTTATGGTTTAGGGTTTAGTGTTTAAGGTTTAGGGTTTAGGTTTATGCTTTTAGGGTTTAGGGCTTAGGGTTAGGGTTTAGGGTTTGTGGATTAGGGTTTTTTGGGATTTATTTTGGGATTTAGGGTTTAGTTTAGGGTTTATTTTAAGATTTAGGGTTTAAGGTTTTTATTTTAAAATATGGTAGTTTAATTTTTTATTTAGTATATTTTATTTATTTTTATTTATTTGAGTTTATTTTCTTTTATTTTATTTAGGTTTATTTTATTATTTTATTTAGTTTAGTTTATTTATTTTAAGTTTTATTTTTTAGTTTAGAGTTTTTATTTTAGTTTATTTTTTTAGGTTTAAGTTTAGGTTTAAGTTTATTTTTTTGTTGAGTTTTATTTCTATTTTATTTTTAGGTTTAGGTTTTATTTTTTTATTTTTAGGTTTAGGTTTAGGTTTTATTTTTTATTTATTTAGGTTTAGGCTTTCTATTCTTATTTTAGGTTTATTGTAGGTTTTATTTCTAGTTTATGTTTAGATTTATTTTTAGTTTATTTTATTTTATTTAGTTCGGGTTTATGCTCATGTTTAATTTATTTTAGCTTTAGGTTTAGGTTTTATTTATTTTAGTTTAGTTTATTTTAGTTTATGTTTAGTTTTATTTTATTTTATTTATTTTATTTTTATTTTTAGTTTAGGTTTTATTTTTTATTTAATTTTAGGTTTATTTTTTAGGTTTAGGTTTTTATTTAGTTTTTATTTAATTTAATTTCAGGTTTATTTTTTTTTATTTTACATTTAGGTTTTCTTTTATATAGGTTTTTTATTTTTAGGTTTATATATTTTTATTTTAGTTTCAGTCTTTATTTATTTTATTTTAGTTTATTTCTACTTTTTTATTTTATTTTATTTAGTTTTTTATTTTAGTTTTATGGTTTATTTATTTTATTTTATTTTATTTAGGTTTATGTTTTTATTTATTTTATTTAGGAATTTAGGTTTATTTAGGTTTAGGGTTTAGTTTAGGGAGGTTTAGGTAGTTGGGTTTAGAGGTTGGTGGGTTTAGTTTAGAGTTGGGGTTAGAGAGGTTTAGGTTTAGGTTAGTGAGAGGAGCCTGGGATTTGAGTTTGGGGTCAGTGGAGTGGCCCAGTTTGGGTCAGAGTCAGTGTAGAGAGTTTGGGAGTGGTTTGGGGTGGATAGATTTAGAAAGTTGGGAGGTTAAACAGGGCTAGGGTCAGGTGTATTAGGGTGGTGGTTGGGATAGTTAGGTTATTTTAAAGAGGTAGGTTTTTAGAATTTTTTTAGGGTTACCAGGTTTAGCTTATTTAGGGTTGTGGTAGTGATTAAGGTTAGGGTAGGGTCAGGTGGGGTAGAGGTTTAGGGTGGGTTTGTGGTAGTATAGGTTAGTCAGTTTAGGTAGTTTGGTTATATAGGTTTAGGGTGTGGTAGGTTTTTGGCCTAGATTAGTTTAGGGTTTAGGGTAGGTTAATGTAGGGTTAAAGTGTTTAGGTTACTTTAGGGTAGTTTTTTTTAAAACCAAGCAAACCAACAAGTTTAAGTTTTTTAGTTTATTTAGTATATCATCTATTTATTTTAGTTTATTTTATTTTATTTTATTAGGTTTACTCATATTTTAGGTTTATTTATGTTTAGGTTTTATTTATTTATTTTTTAGGTTTATTAGTTTAGTTTATGTTTTTTTATTTAGTTTTATTTTTATTTTTATTTTTTGGTCTAGGTATTATTTTAAATTTTTAGGTTTAGATTCAGGTTTTTATTTTATTTCTTTAAGTTTAAGTTTTAGGTTTTTAATTAAGGTTTATTTTGTTTTTTAGTTTAGATTTAGGTTTACTTTTATTTTATTTTATTTTATTTAGTTTAGGTTTAGGTTTAAGTTTAGTTTATTTTAGGTTTAGGTTTAGGTTTTATTGATTTTAGTTTAGTTTATTTTAGTTTAGGTTTAGGTTTATTTTATTTTTTATTTTAGGTTTAGGTTTTTCTTTTAGTTTAGGGTTTATGTTTTATTTTTTATTTAATTTTATGTTTTATTATTAGGTTTATTCTTTGATTAAGTTTTATTTAGTTTTATTTTATTATATTTGAAGTTTATTTTATTTTATTTTAAGTTTAGTTTTATTTTTTATTTAAGTTTCTCATTTTTAGTTTAGTTTAGATTTTATTTATTTTATTTTAGTTAGTTTTTTATTTTCTTATTTTATTTTCTTTTAAATTTATGTTTAGTTTTCGGTTTAGGTTTTAGTATGTATTTATTTTATTTTGGTTTAAATTTTATTATTTATTTATTTTTTTATTTAGTTTAGTTTTACTTTAGTAAGGTTTTTTATGGTCTTCGATTTAGGGTTTAAAGTTTATCATTTTTTTTGGGGTTTAAGGTTTAGGGGTTAGTTTGGGGTTTAGGGTTTAGGTTTTAGGGTTAAGAATTAAGATTAGGTTGTGGTTTGTGGTTTTAGGGTTTAGTGTTTAGGGTTTTAGAGGGTAGGGTTGTTGGTTTTTAATAGATAATAAAATAAGATTCAACATTCTTCTTTGTTTATTTATTTTAGTTTATGTTATATATGTTTATTTTATTTTGATTTAATTTTATATTTATTTAGATTTATTTTATTTTAGTTATATTTATTTAGTTTAGTTTTAAGTTTGGGTTTAGGCTTAGTTTATTTTTAGTTGAGTTTTATTTACATTTTATTTTAGTTTGGGTTTTATTTTGTTTTAAGGTTTAGGTATAGGTTTTATTTTATTTTTTTAGGTTTTGGTTTTATTTTAGGTTTAATTTTAGGTTTTATTTTTTAGTTTAGGTTTAAGTTTATTTTTAGTTTATTATATTATATTTAATTTAGGGTTTAGGTTTAGTTTATTTTAAGTTTAGGTTTAGGTTTTATTTATTTTAGTTTATTTTTGTTATTTATTTTATTTTGTTTTTTAATTTTATTTTAGGTTTATGTTTTCTTTTAGTGGGTATGTTTTCTTTTTATTGTTTTTTAGGTTTAGTTCTTAGGTTTAGGTTTTTATTTAGTTTATATTTAATTTTATTTTAGGTTTATTATAATTTTATTTTATGTTTAGTTTTTATTTTATTTAGGTATGTTATTCTTAGGTTTATTTTATTTTATTTTGGTTTAGTTTAGTTTTTATTTTATTTTATTTTAGTTTATTTTTATTAATTTATTTTATTTTATTTTTTATTTTAGTTTATTTAGGTTTTAATTTTATTTTATTTTAAAAGTTTATTATTTTGGTTTAGTTTTTTTAATTATTTTATTGTTAGTTTTTATTTAGTTTAGGTTTAGATTTTTAAGTTTTATGATTTTAGTAGTAGTTTTGATTTGAATAAGGTTTAGGGTTTAGGTAGATTTAGGGTAGGGTTAGTTTAGGTTTAGTGGTTGGAGGGTATTTCATTAGGGTTTAGTGTAGGGATTTTTAGGTGTGGCTAGTTTAGTGGTGGGGGTGTGGTTTAGGGTTATTTTTAGTAGGGTTTAGGGTTTAGTTTTAGAGTGGTTAGGGTTTTTAGGGTTTTTAATTATTTTAATTATTATTTTTAAATGAAGTGAATTGTAGGTTTATTTATTTAGTTTATTTTTTATTTATTTATTTTATTATGATTTTTATTTAGTTTATTTATTTTATACTTTTTATTTTAGTTTAGGTTTATTTAGTTAATTTAAGTTTAGATTTAGTTTAGGTTTATGTTTATTTTAGTTTAGTTTATTTTTTATTTTATTTTTAGGTTTAGGTTTATCTCTTACTTTTTGATTTAGGTTTATCTTTTTTTCTTAGTTTTAGTTTTTAGATTTTTATTTTAGGTTTTATTCTTAAGTTTATGTTTAGATTTATTTTTAGTTTAATTTGTTTTAGTTAGTTTAGGTTTGGGTTTAGGTTTAGTTTATTTTAAGCTTAGGTTTAGGTTTTTTTTTATATTTTAGTTTAGGTTTAGGTTTATTTTATTTTTATTTTAGGACTAGATTTCTTTTTAATTTAGGCTTTAGGTTTTTTTTGTTAAATTTATTTTTAGGTTTTACTTTAGTTTTATTTATTTGACTATTTTATTTTCTTGTTTAGTTTTATTTTTCTCAGGTTTTTATTTTAGTTTTAATTTAGGTTTTATTAATTTAATTTTAATTAAGTTTTATATTTTTATTTTATTTTCTTTAGGTTTAGTTTAGGTTTAGGGTTTTAGTTTATTATTTTATTTTAGTTTAGTTTAGTTATTATTTATTTTATTTTTAAGTTTTTATTCAATTTAGTTTAGTTTTTATTTCTTTAGTGGCTTAGGGTTTAGGGTTAGTTTAGTGTTTAGGTTTCCTGGTTTAGGGTTTAGGTTTTAGGTTTAGGGTTCAGGTTTTAGTTTTGGGTTTAGGGTTTTTGGTTTTTTTTTTAACAGAGAAGAAATTCAGATTCAATATTTTTTCTTTTCGATTTTGTCAACCAAGCAACACACCATATTTTGTAAGACACAAGCGACTACATAGACAAAAAATGAGCATGCATAAAGCACATCAAAAATCTAGATAGCTAGAACCGTCTCTACTGTAAAAACATAATTTTATAAGCAGTAGATCGGGTCGGCTATTCTTCAGTTTTTATTTTATTTAGTTTTTTTTATTCTTATGATTATTTTATTTTATTAGTTTAGTTTAGGTTTTTATTTATTTTATTTTAGTTTATTTTTATTAGTTGATTTTATTTTATTTTTAGGTTTAGGTTTAGATTGTAGTTTAGATTTTTATATTATTTGATTATTTTATTTTATTTAGGTTTAGGTTTTTTCATATTTTTCTTTTAGGTTTTATTTTGTTTAGGTTAAGGTTTTTAGATTTTTAGGGTTTAGGGTTTATGGTTTAGGGTTTTAGGGTTTAGGGTTTAGGGTTAAGGTTTAGGGTTTAGGGTTTAGGGTTTAATGTTTAGGCTTTAGGGTGGATTTTAGGGTGGTTAGGGTCAGGTAGTGTTTAGGGATTTTTTTTTTAAAAGAAAACAAGTAAACCAAAGAGGTTTATTTTATTAATTTAGTTAATTTAATTTATTTTATTTATTTTATTTTATTTATTTATTTTTATTTATTTAGTTTAGTTTATTTTATTTTATTTATTTATTTTAGTTTATTTTTAGGTTTAGGTTTAGCTTTGGTTTATTTTAGTTGAGTTTTATTTATTTTTTATTTTAGGTTTATTTTTTATTTTTAGGTTTAGGTTTAGGTTTTATTTTATTTTTTAGTTTAGGTTTAAGTTTTTTAATTTAGGCCAATTTTATTTTATTTTAGTTTAGGTTTAGTTTATTTTAGTTTATTTTATTTTATCAGTAGTAGGGTTAGTTTACTTTAGGTTTAGGTTTAGGTTTTATTTATTTTAATTTATTTTAGTTTACTTTAAGTTTATTTTTTTTTTTTTAGGTTTAGAATTTTAGTTTAGTTTTAGGTTTTATTTTTTATTTATTTTAGATTTTATTTTAGGTTTATTTTTAGTTTTAAGTTTTTTATTTAGTTTTTAGTTTATTTTATTTTATGTTTATTTTATTTTTATGTTAGGTTTAGTTTTTATTTTATTTAAATTTTTTCAATTTAGTTAAGGTTTATATTTATTTATTTTAAATTAGTTTTTATTATTTTATTTTATTTTATTATTTTAGGTTTTAAGTTTAGTCACTTTTTTAGATTTTATTTTATGTTATTTATTTTATTTTATTTTATTTTTTTATTTAGTTTTTTTCTTTTCTTTGATTATTTTAGATTTTATTTAGTTTAGTTTAAGTTTTTTGTTTTGTTTGGGTTTATCAGTTTAAGGAGAGTAGGTTTAAGGTTTATATGGCCTAAGGTTTAGGTTTATGTCTACAGGTTTGTAGGTTTAAGTGGTCAGGGTGGATTAAATTTTATTTATTTAGTTTATCATTTATTTATCTTTATTATTTATTTAGATTTATTTAATTTAGTGGTTTTATTTTAGTTTAAGGGTTTATTTAGGTTTATCATTTAGTTTATTTTGGTTTTAATTTATTTTTAGGGGGTTATTATTTTATTTTATTTTAGGTTTAGGTTTTAGGTTTTTATTTGGGGTTTATTTTAGGTTATATTTTTTTTGTTTAGATTTTTGTTTATTTTTAGTTTATTTTATTTTATTTAGTTTAGGGTTTAGGTTTAGCTTATTTTATGTTTAGGTTTAGGTTTAGGATTTATTTATTTTAGTTTAGTTTATTTTATTTTAGGTTTAGGTTTATTTTATTTTTTATTTAGGTTTAGCTTTTAATAGGGTGGTTAGTTTTAGGATTTAGGGTTTATTTAGGGTTTAAGAGGATTTAGGGTTTAGGGTTTTAATTACAAACCACTAGGTTTATTTTATTTTATTTAGTTTATTTTGTTTATTTTCTTTTATTTTATTTATGCTTACTTTTATTTTTTAGTTTATTCATTATATTTATTTATTTTAGTTTTATGTAGTTTACTTTAGGTTTATGTTTAGGTTTAGGTTTAGGTTTAGGTACTTAGGTTTTATTTTTAGTTTAGGTAAGGTTTATTTTAGTTTATTATATTTGATTTAGTTTAGTTTAGGTTTAGTTTACTTTAGGTTTAGGATTATGTATTTATTTTAGCTTATTTTAGTTTAGGTTTAGGTTTATTTTAATTTTATTTTTGATTTAGATTTTTTTTTAAATTTAGGGTATAGGTTTTATTTTTACTTTATTTTAGTTTTATTTTAAGTTTATTTTTTTAGTTTTTTTATTTTATTTTATTTTAGGTTTATTATTTTATTTTTTATTTGTTTATTTTATTTCTTTATTTAGTTTAGTTTGTATCTTATTAAAGTTTCTTATTTTTTATTTAGTCTATATTTATTTTATTTTAGTTTTTTAGTTCTTATTTTATTTTCATTATTTGGTTTAGGTTTAGCTTTAGTTTATGTTTTATTTTATTTATTTTATTTATTTTATTTTATTTTGGTTTAGGTTTTCATTTATTTTTTTTAATTTTATTTAGTTTATGTTTAGATTTTTAGTTAGGGTTAGTTTAGGGGTTTATTATGAACCATGAAACTAGAATTAGGAGATCTTGGAATATAGGTACTCTTACAGGTAAATTAATGGAATTAATAGATATTATGGTTCATAGAAAGATAAATATTTTATGTGTTCAAGAAACTAAATGGGTTGGTTAGAAGGCCAAGGAGATTGATAGTTTAGGTTTAAAACTTTGGTATTCATGTAAAAGTCAAACTAGAAATGGTGTAAGTGTGATTATAGATAAAAGTTTGAAGGATAATGTTATAAGTATTAATAGATGTGGAGATAGAATTATAGCTTTAAAGATTATTGTTGATACTAAGATTATCAATGTTATAAGTTCTAATGCTTTGGAGGCAAAGAAAAGAAAAATTTTGGAATGAATTAGAGGATTAATATAAAAGATACCTCTTGAAGAAAAAAAGTATTTATTGGGGAGATTTAAATGGACATGTTGGTAGAGTGGTAAGATTTTAAAAGTATTCATGGTGGTTATGGATTTGGAGTGACTATTGAAGAAGGTAGGACTATATTAGATTTTGCCTTAGCTTAAGATTTTGTAGTTGCTAATACTTTATTTTAAAAGAGATGAACATATTATTACTTATAAAAATGGATCTAGTAAAACAATTGATTGATTATTTTTGATAAGAAAAATAGATCGTTTAGATTGTAAAGATTATAAGGTCATTCCAAGTAAAATTTTAAGTACCCAACATCGATTATTAGTTTTAAATTTTAAGATGAAAGGTTGTAAGAGAAAAAATAAACTAAATTATTATCCTAGGATTAGATGGGGACACTTAAAAAACACAAATAAAAATATATTTAAGAGCAAGCTACAAGAAATTAGAATTTGGGATGTTCATAAGGAAGCTAACGTTATGTGGGAAAAAAATATCAAGTGAAATTAAGCAAGTTGCTAAAAATGTGCTTGGAGAATCAAAAAGAAAAGCTTCTTTTAATAAGAATAGTTGATGGTGGAGTCAGAGTGTGCAAGAAAAGATAAGAAATAAAAAATATTGTTATAAAACTTGGTTTAGATGTAAAAACTCGGAGAATTGGGAAAGATATAAAGTGGCTTGTAGAGATTCTAAGAATGCAATATATGATGCAAAAAATTTAGCTTTTAGTGATTTATACAATAGATTAGATACCAAAGAAGGTGAAAGATGTATGTATAAGTTAGCCAACCAAAGAGATAGGAGAAGTAAAGACATAGATCAAGTGAGGGGTATTAAGGATGAAAATAATAAAGTTCTTTTCTTAGAAAAAGATATTGAAAGTAGGTGGATGAGGTATTTTGATAAACTTTTCAATGAAGGATCTGAAAGTACGATTGATTTTAGCAACCTTAATACCCTAAACAAAATAGAGAATTTCATTTTATCACAGATTAGTAAATCAAGTGAAGCTTTAAAAAAAATGAAATGAAAAAACAAGTAGGACCGGATAATATTCCAATAGAAGTGTGGAAATGTTTAGAGATCAAGGAATTTCTTGGCTTACAAATCTTTTAATGTTATTTTAAAGACTAAAAGATGCCAAATGAGTGGAGAAAGAGTTTGTTGGTCCTATATTTAATAATAAAGGTGATGCACAAGAGTGTGCAAATTATAGAGGAATTAAGTTAATGTGCCCTACATTAAAATTATGGGAGAGAGTAATTGCATAGAGCTTATGATGTGATACATAAGTTTTTCACAATCAGTTTGGTTTCATGCCAGGTAGATCTACTATGGATTCTATACATTTGTTAAGTGGTTTGATGGAGAAGCATAGAGAAAGTAAGAAGGATCTACATATGATATTTATTGATTTAGATAAAGCTTATGATAAGTCTCAAGGGATGTTCTTTGGAGAGTTCTAGAATAGAAAGGAGTTAATATTGATTATATTCAAGTCATTAAGGATATGTATGCTAGAGTTGTTACTTGTGTCCAAACACAAGGAGGATTGACAAAATATTTTCCTATTTCAGTTGGATTACATCAAGGATCAACATTAAGATTTTTACTTTAGTTATGGATGTTCTTATGAGGCATTTACAAGAAGATGTACCTTGGTGTATGCTTTTTTGTGACATGATTCTTCTTGTTGATAAGAATAGAGAGGGAGTCCAACAAAAAACTTGAATTATGGAGGTCAACTTTAGAGTCTAAAGGTTTTCGCTTAAGTAGATCTAAAATTGAATATATGGAGTGTAATTTTAGTTGTAGAAGTTTTAGTGGTAGTGTTGTGACTTTAGGTGATTATGTCAATAATAAGAGTGAGCGATTCAGATATTTAGGCTCTATTATTCAAAATGATGGAGAAATAGATGGAGATGTTATTAGTAGAATTCAAGTTGGATGGTTGAAGTGGAGGAATGCATCTGGCCTATTATGTGATAGAAAAGTTCCCCTTAAACTTAAAGGAAAATTTTATAAGATGGTGGTAAGACCTTCAATGACTTATGGTTCAGAATGTTGGCCAATAAAAGAGAAGCATAAGACTAAGTTAATATGAGATGAGGATGCTCGTGGATGAGTGGCTTTACTCTAGAGATAGAATGCAAAGTGAGTATGTTCAGAAAAGTTGGAGTAGCTGGGGAGATAAGATTAGGGAAAGTCACCTTAGATGGTTTGGCCACATAAAGCGCCTGAACTGGATGACCGATTAGGAGAGTAGATGCATTAGATTTGCCTTATGTTAAGAAAGGTAGAGGTTGACCTAAAAGACTTGGTTAAGATGTATAAAAATGATCTTAGTATACTGAATTAAATGAGAATTTGACACATAATAAATGGAGACTAAGGATTCATGTGACCCACCCAGTGGGATTAAGGCTTATTTTGTTATTGTCTTTAGGGTTTAGTGTTGGGTTTAGTTTGTGGTTTAGGGTTTGGGTGGTTCAGTTTAGGGTTTAGGTTTAGGGTTTGTTCATGGGTCAGGTTTTTTTAGGTTTTAAGGCTTAGTTGTATGTTTAGGTTTAGGGTTTAGGGTTTGTTTAGGATTTAAGATTTGAGATTTAGGGTTTTAGTGCCACAGTTTTTTTAAATTAGTTAAAGTTGTAGGTTTAGGTTTATTTAGTTTATTTTTTATTTATGTTAGTTTTATTTATTTATTTTAGTTTATTTTATTTTTTATTTTTATTTAGGCTTATTTTTTAATTTTATTTAGTTTAGTTTATTTATTTTAGGCTTTTTTATTTTAGTTTATTTTTTTGGTTTAGGTTTAGGTTTATGTTTATTTTTTAGTTTAGTTTTATTTTTATTTTATTTTTTGGGTTTAGGTTTTATTTTAGTTTTAGGTTTAGGTTTTTATTTTATTTTAGATTTAGGTTTAGGTTTAGGTTTAGGGTTTTTTTTAAATTATGCAAAAGTTGTGTTTTAGTTTATTTATTTTTTATTTATTTTAGTTTATTTATTTATTTTATTTATGTTTACTTTTTTATTTTTTTATTTAGTTTAGTTTATTTATTTTACTTTATTTATTTTAGTTTAGATTTTTAATTTAGTTTATTTTAGGTTTAAGTTTAGGTTTATGTTTATTTTTTTATTTTTATTTTTTTTTAGGTTTATGTTTAGGTTTTATTTTATTTTTTAATGCTTAGGTTTTATTTTTTATTATAGGTTTATTTTTAAGTTTTATTTTAGTTTGGTTAGGTTTATTTTTAGTTTATTATATTTTATTTAGTTTAGGTTTAGGTTTAGTTTAGTTTAATTTTAGGTTTAGGTTTTTAGGTTTAGTTTATCTTATTTTATTTTAGGTTTAGATTTTGTTAGATTAGTTTTTAGGTTTTATTATTTATTTTTTTTTATTTATAGGTTTACTTTTTGATTTAAGTTTTATTTAGTTTTATTTTATTTTATTTTTATTTTAGATTTAGTTTTTATTTTATTTGAGTTTTTTATCTTTTAGTTTAGTCTACGTTCTTATTAAATTTATTTTCGTTTAATTTTTATGCTATTTTCTTTTTTAGGTTTAGGTTTATGTTTAGGATTTGGTTTAGGTTTTAGTTTATGTTTTTATTTTATTTTATTTTTCTATTTTATTTTGGTCTAGGTTTTTTTATTTTATTTTTATGTTTTATTTTGTTTTAAGTTTAGATTTTTTTTTACCCTTTAGTTTAGGGCTCTGTTATTTAGGCTCAGGGTTCTTTTGCCTGGTTTGGGGTTATGGCCATTTATGGTAGTTTAGGTTAGGGCTAGGTTTTAGGGATTGGTTAGTTTAGGATTTAGGTATGGTTGTGGTCAGGGTTTAGTAAGGTTTAGGTTTAGGGAGAGTTAGCAGGGTTTGTTTTAGGTTTATGGATAGTTTGTGGGTTAGGAATCTTGGTTTTTTTTTTAAATTAAGCAAACCCGGTTTAGTTTATTTAGTTTTTTATTATTTATTTTAGTTTATTATTTTATTTTATTTAATTTAGTTTATTTTATTTTAGGTTCATTTAATTTAGTTTAGTTTTTTATTAGTTATTATTTTGGTTTAGGTTTAGGTTTATTTTATTTTTTAGTTTTATTTTATTTTATTTAGGTTTTTTTTTTTTTAGTTTTAGGTTTAGGTTTTTTTATTTTATTTTTAGGTTTAGTTTAAAGTTTTATTTGAGGTTTATTTTAGGTTTTTTTAGTTTAGGTTTAGGTATATTTTAGTTTATTTTATTTTATTTAGTTTAGGTTTAGGTTTAGTTTATTTTAGGTTTAGGTTTAGATTTTATTTATTTTGTTTAATTTATTTTAGTTTAGGTTTAGGTTTATTTTATTTGTTTATTTTAGGTTTAGAGTTTTTTAGGGTTTAGTTTATTTGTTTATTTTTTAGGTTTTATTTTAGGCATATTTTTTAGGTTTAGTTTATTTAGTTTTATTTATTTATTTTAGGTTTATTTTATTTTATTTTACATTTAGGTTTTATTTTATTGAGTTTTTTATTTTTAGTTAGGTTTTATTAAATTATTTGGTTTAATTTTATCATTGTCTTTTGGTTTAGGTCATGTTTAGGTTTTAGTTTATGTTTATTTTATTTATCTTTATCTATAGATTTTTCATATTTTATTTTATTATTTGTAGGTTTAGATTTTCCTTTTAGTTTAGGGTCAAGGTTTTAGGGTTTAGGCCTGGGTTGGTCAGGGCCTGGGGTTGTGGTTTTAGGGTGGTTTTGGCTCAGTGGATTTTCATTTAGGATTTAGGGTATGGTTGGATGGTTTGGGCCTAGGGCCTAGTGGCCTAGAGTCAAGTTTAGGGTCAGTGCAGCCTGGGGTTTTAGGGGCCTAGGGCTCAGGGTCTAAGGCTAGTTTTAAATCAAACCCGACAGGTTTTATTTTATTATTTTATTTTAGTTTAGTTTATTTTTTATTTTTATTTATTTATTTATTTTAGGTTTTAATTTAGTTTAGTTTTATCTTAGTTTATTTTTTTAGGTTTAGTAGTTTTTTTATTTAGTTTATTTTTTATTTTATTTTAGGTTTTTAGTTTTAGGTTTATTATTTATCTTTTTAGTTTATGTTTTAAGTTTTATTTGAGGTATTTTTATTTTTTTATTTATTTAGGTATATTTTAGTTTATTTTATTATTTATTTAGTTTAGGTTTTAGTTTATTTTAGGTTTAGCTTTATTTATTTTGTTTAATTTATTTAGGGTTTTAGTTTATTTATGTTTTATTTAGAGTTTTAGTTCAGTTTTATTTTATTTTTTATTTATTTAGGTTTTATTTTAGGCATATTTTAGTTTAGGTTTTATTTAGTTTTATTTTATTTTATCTTAGGTTTATTTTATTTATTCCATTTATATTTATCTGATTTTATTTTTTAGTTTTATTTTTTATAAATATTTTGGTTTAATTTTTATCTATCTTCTTTATGTTTTAGGTTTATGTTTAGGTTTTAGGTTTAGTTTATTTATTTTATTTTTTTTATTTTATCTTTTCAGTTTCACTTTAATTTTATGTTTTTATTTTAGTTTAGATTTTTTTTTAGGTTTTAGGTCAGTTTAGGGTCTTCTTTGGGTAAGGTAGGTTTTTTTTAGGGTTAGTTTAGGGCCTAGGGTCAGTGGTATGGCTCAGATCAGTGATAGTTTAGTAGGGCTCATGGC
Organism: Cymbidium sinense; assembly: GCA_021442155.1. Taxonomy (NCBI): domain Eukaryota; kingdom Viridiplantae; phylum Streptophyta; class Magnoliopsida; order Asparagales; family Orchidaceae; genus Cymbidium; species Cymbidium sinense. The sequence continues at coordinate 187,726,752 of CM038220.1, forward strand.
CTAGGGTCTGTGGTTTAGGTTTTGGCCTAGGGTTAAGGTTAGTGTTTTATTTTAGGGCCTAGGGCTGAGAGTTTGGGTTTATGGAGTTTTACAATTGCAAACCAAAGAACCTTAAGTTATTTAGTTTATTTTATTTATTTATTTATTTTATTTATTATTTATTATTTTATTTATTTAGTTAATTTAATTAGTAGGTTTTATTTTAGTTTATTTTTTTGGTAGGTTTAGTAGTTTATTTTTTAGTTTAGTTTTATTTTATTTATTTTAAGTTTAGGTTTTAGTTTTATTAGATTTATTTTATTTTTTAGGTTTATTTAGGTCATTTGAGGTTTTATTTATGTCATATTTATTTATATTTAGTTTAGTTTGGTAGTTTATTTTAGGAAGGTTTATTTATTTTGGTTTATTTTAGTTTAGGTTTAGGTTTATTTATTGTTTATTTATAGTGTTTTTAGTTTAGGGTTTAGATTTATTTTATTTATTTGTTTAATATTTTTTAGGTTTAAGTTTTATTTAGTTTTATTTTATTATAGGTTTATTTTATTTTATTTACTAGGTTTTTTTTATTGAGTTTATTTTAGTTTAGTCCAGGTTTTATTAAATTTATTTTGGTAATTTATTTATGTTTTTATTTAGGTTTATGTAGGTTGGGTTAGGTTTTATTTATGTTTATTTTATTTTATTTCATTTTATCTTCCAGATTTTTCATTTATTTTATTTTATTTTGTTTTAGTTTAGATTTTCTTTTGGGTTTTAGGGTCAGGCCTGGGGTTTGTGGCTCAGGGTCTTTTGGTGGCCTAGGCTCAGGGCCTGGGTTATGGTAGTTTAGGGCTCATCATGGTCAGGGATCATGGATAGGATTTTATAGGTATGGTCCAGTGGCTCTTGTGGTTTAGGCCTAGGGTTTAGGGTTAGGTAAGTGGTTTTAGTTCATTTTCAGTAGGGCCTAAGTTGGCTATTTCTTTTAAATTAAGCAAACCCAGACAGGTTTTATCATTTATTTGCATTTATTTTAGTTTATTTATTTTATTTTATTTATTTAGTTTATATTTTTAATTAGTTTAGTTTTATCTTATTTTTTTGGTTTAGGTTTAGTTTTATTTTAGTAGTTTATTTTTATTTTTTTAGGTCTTTAATTTAGGTTAGGTTTTTTATTTTAGGTTTTAAGTTTATCTGAGGTTTATTTTAAGGTCATTTTTTTATTTTAGTTTAGGTATATTTATTATTTATTTTATTTAGTAGGGTTTTTTAGTTTATTTAGGTTTAGCTTTATTTATTTTATTTTAATTTTTAGTTCATATTTAATTTGTTTTATTTTAGTTTTTTAGTTGTGGGTTTAGGTTTTATTTTATTTTATTTTTTAGGTTTATTTAGGTATTTTTTTTAGGTTTTAGGTTTTTATTTTATTTTATTTATTTTATTTTATTTTATTTTATTTTATTTTCCATTTAGTTTTATTTTATCTGAGTTTTTACTTTTATTTTATTTTAGGTTTTATTAAATTTATTTCTTTTATTATTTTCTTTTTTATGTTTAGGTTTATGTTTAGGTTTTAGGTTTTATGTTTATTTTTTATTTTATTTTATTTTATTTTGGTCCAGTTTTTTTTCATCTTTATTTATATTTTATTTAGTTTAGTTTATTTTTAGCCTAGGGTTTAGGGCTCTAAGGTCTGTTTGTGGCCTTTCTGGGTTAGGCCCAGGGTTTAGGGTTTAGGGTGTGGTTAGGGTTTAGGGCAGTGGTTAGGGTATAGTTTGTGGCATGGGCCTAGGTCCAGTGGTTTTGTGGTCCAGTGTGTAGAATTAGGGTAGGGTCAGTAGGGTAGTGAGGGTAGGCCGAGAGTTTGCCTAAGTTTGGGAGTTTTACAAAAGCAAACCCAGAACTTTAAGTTTATTTAGTTTATTTTATTTATTTTATTATTTTATTATTTTACATTATTTATCTTTATTAATAATTTAGTTTAGGTTTTATTTAGTTTATTTTTTGGTTTAGGTTTAGGTTTAGTTTATTTTAGTTTAGTTTATTTTATCTAGGAGGTTTTTTTAGTAGCCTAGGTTTTATTTTTTAGGTTTAGGTTTAGGTTTATTTGAGGTTTATTTTAGGTTTATTTTTTACTTATGTTTAGCATTTAGTTTATTATTTTATTTAGTTTTAGGGTTTGGTTTATCTTAGCTTAGGTTTAGGTTTATTTATCTTTATTTAGCTTTAGGTCATTTTATTTATTTTATTTTAGGTTTTTTTTAGTCCAGTAGATTTTATTTTTATTTATTTTAGGTTTATTTTAGGTTTAGGTTTTGTTTTATTTTTTATTAGGTTTATTTTATTTTGTTTTTTTAGGTTTATTTTATTTAGTTTTATTTTTGGTTTATTTTATTTTTAGTTTAGTTTAGGTTTTTATTTATTATTTTACTTTAGTTTTAGTTTTATTTTATTTTATCTTTATTTTTAGGTTTAGGTTTTTATTTTTATTTTATTTTATTTTATTATTTTATTTAGGTTTAGGTTCTTATATTTATTTAATTTTAGGTTTTATTTAGTTTAGGTTTAGGTTTATGTTTTAGGGTAGTTTAGTATGTAGTTTGTGTTTTGTATTTTTAGGTTTATGGTTGGGTGTAGGTTTGGGGGTTGTATGTTTAGGGTTTAGGGTGTAGGGTTTAGGGTTTAGGGTTTAGGGTTTAGGGTTTAGGTTCAAGTTTTAGTTTATGGTTTAAGGTTTTTGGTTTTTTTTAACAGATAACAAATTCAAATTTAACATTTCTTCTTTTCGATTTCATCAACCTAACCACAAACCAGGGAGGTAATCGAATGACCTCCTTGAGGCTAGCTAAAGCCTCATGTTCTCGGGATGTCCAGACTATATACCATTACCATTTATTCTTATATAAATCAACACATGAATAGAGGAAAGAGAACTCAACATTCATACACTTAAGCTATAAGCACATGCATTTCTTATGTATTTATAACTAGCATCATAACACATATTATTATTCATTTATAAGCTTTTGAAAAATACATTTAGATTTAATAGTGATAATAGCCACATATATTAAATTAAATCAAAATGTGCAAGCTTACATAAAGGAAATCCATTTTATTTTACTTGATTTTGAAAACATGGATGCATGAATTCAAATGACATACCAAATTTAACATGATTGGAAAGAGAACAATCAAATATAAGCATGTGATTCATTCAACCAAACTAGTTCTTAAGGACAATCAAATCAAATAAGATTATTTAAAGCAAACCAAAGCTTCTTTATTAATTAAGTTTTGGATTTGATTCGATTTAAGAAAGAGAAGAGAAATCTTCATTTGTTGTTTGAACCCATTCCACATTAGTGATTTGATTTAAGTTAAGGAAATGTAATTAAGTTGATTTTATCATTTAATTAAGTTGAACTATTAATTGGTGGAATTAATTAACCTTACCTATGTCACCTTAAAGTAATTAACTAAATAATTATGAGCTATCGTGATATGCATGGAAAATAAACTTGCAATGATCCTAGAAAATAAAAGGGGTGTAATGCAATTGGCTCATGATTAATAGTTAATTAAATTAAAGGACTTAATTAATTACTCTTTTGGTTTTCCTACACATGCAGACTAACCATAATTTCATTAAACTCTTTAGGTGTGATCTAAGGTCACAGTGAGGGAGAGAATGGAGTTCGCACCATTGCTCACTTGATTTGAGCTTACCCAAGCTTCGATCAACTCTAAAAGAATCTCACACCTTCATGACATTGATCAGAGGGGATCCAACGATTAAGATCACACGAGATGCAAGTTTTCTTCAAAAAGCTCTTACAAATTTTTTCCTAAGGATTGGTTTTGAAAGCATACCTCGCCAGAGCTCAAGATTGGTGGTTTGAACTATTGAGAAAACTTCATCTAGTGGAGACAAAGCCCTATTGAGCAACCATTGGATCAATTCCTTGACGTTTGCTCAAATGGCCAAGAACCACTGATTTGGAGCTCAACTTTGATCGAAGTCCCACCTCTAGTGCTCGAGAAGCTTGAGAGATGATTCATTCTTGCTCAACGAGGCCTAGGGAAGGTGCGTGCGAAGTTAATTTGAGTTTGATGGAGAAATAGGGAAGTTAGGTTGGAAATGGGAGTCTGTGACATATGGAATGGCCTTTTGATCAAGAATAAGCTTGGGAGCTTAGGAATGGCTCTAGCAGGTCATCTTGGTAGCTAGGGCTGGATGATTTTTTTGTGTGTGTTGAGTGGAAATGAGGGGTGTATCTTCTCTTGATCGATCATCAAATTTGTCTTCACAACCGGCCATCTCATGGAGTCGGGGTGTGGAATAGTGTGTTGGCTTTTGGTTGAAGGTGTGGAGGTGCCAAGGAGGAATCATGGGTGTTTTATGGGTTTCAAATGGGAAGGGTGAGGTTATTTTACCTCCATCATGGCCAACCCAACCACCCTGGTTAGTCGGTCTTAGGTGGACCATTGGGAGAGTACCAAGTGGACAAGGAATAGAAATAACTACTTACATGGGTGATTTGTCTCATGTGAAGCCCTTGACCTAAGGGTAGAATGATTATTTGGCATTGAATTAAATTTGGGTAGATTTGAAATACATATGGGTTGGATGACCTGACCTCCACTAGGAAGAGGAAGATGTCAATTTACAGGTTGTCCGAGGGGTGGAAAACCCCATTATTGGCCACCCAATAAAAGATATGTCCTAGCTACAAGGAGTACTCCTGCTATTCATATAAACTTAGAATCTAGTTCATAGGATGAGTCTTATATGGTTAGCACACCAGTGAACTCTTCTCAGCCGTAGATTCCCTTAGAGGTGACACTTGAGCCAAATAGCGATGAATACCGGCTCTAAAGCAAAGCATAAGTGTATCCAAGTCTATATGTGAAATTGTTAGGCATCGTTGGGAACCTTAGCTCTAACCCCACTTTTCCTCAAAAGTCGATGGTTTGGTAGTTATGAATCTAAGTCATCCATAGGTGTGAAGACTTAGGTTCTTTTAGAGCATCATCCTCAAGTCAAGAAGCTGATGTAGAACTTGAGGATGATTCATACAAAAATTTAATAGAATTACCTTTTGATTGGTACTTTCCTTCATAATTTAGTAAAGAAAGGGTTAATCCCACATACTTGTCAAAGCACAAGTACTAAAGAATATGAAAGAACAAAAATCTCTCAATCAAGACCTGGACTAAGATTCGGTACAGTGGATCCAGTCGATGATGATGATTACCGCTCTTACTAATCATTTGGAATTTGATAGGTTCTTTTCAAATCACATTAACTTATATGAGGAGCTATAGAAACCGATGATCCATAATTTTGAAGTCAAAGATGCACCAGAGTTTGAAGAAGAGATCAAGTAAACCATCAACGAAGAGGAAATCAACTTAAGAATTGAAGAAGTCCATGCCCACATACATCGTTCTTTATTGAATGAAATTGAAACCAATGACTTTAGGGCTATTGACTAAGTTTAAGGACTACTTTGCATGGAGTTATGAAGAGATGCCTTGGCTTAATGTAGTCCATAAACTAACAATAGAGCCTCCCGCTAACCCTATCAAGCAAGCTCCTAGACATGACATTAATACAATGTCATTTATGAAGTAAAACAAATTGATCAATGTTGGCTTCATCCGAGAAGAAAAATACCTACCGGTTAATTAGTGTCATCGTTAAGAAAAGAATGGCAAATTCACATATGATTTTAGATTTAAATAAGGCATGTCCAAAAGACAATTTCTATCGATGGTGGACATTGCCTCACTCATGCAATCTTCTATTTCATGGATGGATCATGTAGATATAACTAAATAAAGATGACCCCTAAAGATGAAAGAAACACTACTTTTAGAACCGATCAAAATCTATTGCTATAAGGTCATGCCTTTCAAAAAATGCGGTGCCATACATATGGCTATGACTCAAATCTTCGATGAACTCATTCATCATCAAGTGCTATGCCGATGATCTTGTGGTCAAAAGTAGAGAGAAAAGACCATCTCTTTGATTTGAGAGTAGTTTTGAAACATAATTTAACTTCAAAATGAACCCCCAAATGTGCATTTGAGTAGCTTGAGAAATTCCTTGTGTTTTTGTCCGAGGGAATCAAAATCGATTTGGAGAAGATCAAGGCGATATTATAAATGCCCCTTAAATTTTAACTCAACTCAAATCATTCTAAGGGTGGTTGGCATATCTAAGATGCTTTATATCCAACCTATAGGGAAGATGTCAACCATTCTTAGCACTTGTAAAAAAGGATACCAAGTTCAAGTGGGATGATAAGTGTGAGCATGCCTTCAAAGACATCATGCATTAATGATTCTAGCTCTCTGCAAGCAACTCATACTTTACACCGCTTAGATGATTCCCTTGGTGCTTTGTTGTTGATAAGGGAAGGAAAATGCACTCTACTACCTCACCCATCCTCTAATCCTAATAAGGCTAATTATCCACTCATTGAGAGGCATGAGCTTTAATCTTTGCATTACAAAAGCTATAGTACTACATGCTTTCTCATAAGGTGAACTTAATCTCTAGGATGAATCCACTATAGTATCTCATGACACGACTGACGCTATCCAAATTGATGGTCCATGATCCTCACATTTGACATTACCTTCGCATTCCTTCGTGTGAAAGGACAAGCACTAGAGATTTATTAAAGACACTCACTTCTCTGACTTTCTTAATGATGGTCTCGATGAATAAATCATGAACTTAGGGGATACTAGCATTCCACCGGAGATGTACTTTGATGGTGAGGCTTCCTCTTAAAGAGGAGAAGAACCATAATCTACTACTAAGAAAGGGGTAGGAATAGTTCTCTTAACTCAAGACCATGATGTGATGAGATTCTTATATCATCCAATCCTTGCACCAACAATGGAATATGAGATTGAGTGTAGAGTTATCCATTACTCTAAGCATCCATAACATCATTCTTATTCGCTAGTTATCAACCAAATCCGTCCTATAAGGTTACAAAGCCCAAGCTCCATCACTATCATAGTACACCAGATTTACCAAAATCCCAGGAGGTTACCATTTATAAGATTCCTCGAGGAGAGAACATCAGCATATGCTTTAGCCAAGCTTTTGGGCATGTCTGAGGATGAGACCATATCAATAAAGGTCCAAAATAGACAAGTCTTATTTATTGATATTGAACTCAAAAAAGTACTCTTGAAGGGGAGGTTTCCATTTCTAAGAAGGATGAGGAGTTAGATTGGAGCAACCATTCATGGATTACCTAAATAAAGGCAAACTACCTCAAGAGAAGTTCAAAGCCCATCAGATGAAGTAGAGAGCATTTTCTTATGCTCTTGTGGATGGTATCTTGTATCTACAATCTTTCGATTATATGTTGTTATGTTGTTTAGACATGCACAAAGCTCATAAGATCATGATAAGGTACACTCAAGATTATGTGGAGCCAACCAATCTGATCCAAAGATGAAAGCCAAGATCAAGAGACTAGGATACTACTGGTCATCGATGATTAAAGATTACATGGATACAGCTAGGCAATGCAACTAATGTCAAATACACGGTGTGGTCCTACACCAACCCACCCAACATTCTACATCTTACATTATTCTCATGGCCATTCGAGTGTTGGGGTACCAACATAGTGGGTCTGATTGATCCTCATTCTTCCAAGGGTCATTAATTCATCTTAGCTACCACTACTTTTCCAAAGCAATTTCACCGATAGGTCATAGTTCACCATGTGCCTAATATTTAGGAACCATATCATATATAGGTTCAGAGTGCCTCAATGAATTATAACTGATATTGGTACTGCATTCAAGAGCATTGAGATCAATAACTTTTCCCAGAGACATAGTATATTTTGGAGATATTCTTTCATCAACTACTTGAGGGTAAATGGCTTAGCAGAAGCCTTCAACAAAACTCTCATACAAATACTAAAAAAAACACTCAAATCAACAAGCGATAGTGGCATGGGCAGTTAGTTCAAGCCTTGTGGGCCTATCGCGCCACATATAGAACTCCAACTTACTCTACTCTTTTCTCCTTAGTGTATGGGTCCGAAGCCATTATACCATTAGAAGTCCAACTCCTATCACTAAGGATAGTTGTGGGTAGCCAAATCACAACAAATTATAATGCCAAGTTACGGTTAGAAGAGCTCAAACGATTGAAGGAGAGATGCATGTAGGCATGCCAAAACCTCGAGTTGTAGAAAGCTAAAATGATTCAAGCTCACAACAAGTTAACCCATCCTAGAGCTTTTCAAGTTGGAGAGCTTATTTTAGTTATAAGGAGATCGATTGTTGCCCGTCGTAGGATGGGAGGCAAGTTTGAACCCACTTGGGAAGACCCTTTTGCCATAGAGAAGCATACCAAGGAGGATCTTATCAGCTTATTAATTATAAGGGAGAGCACCCAATTCTTCCAATCAATGGGCTCTTCTTAAAGAAATAGTATAAATCATGTTTCAAAATAATTATCATCAATAAAATTCCATTTCAAATTAAATCTCTTTTATGTTAAAAGTATTCTTATTTGCGAATCCACCATGATAAGTTTAGGGTAGTTGTAAGGAACCCGAGCGACGTCCTACCCCTCATCAACATAATACAAACATATAAAATAAGCAAATATCTTTTGTATCGGGCTATTCTTAGTTAAGATAATGCCCCCAATGGCATTCACTCAGCAGATACTCTAGGTTAGGCTGATGTGCTACCCTAGTAGTGTGTCACCCCAATGGCCTTCTTGCTTTGGAGGATGTAAGTCTGCTATGCTTTCATTCCTTGCTTATCCACTACACACCAATGAGTTCCTTGTTAGTTTGGTAGGCCTTACTATGTGGTTGATAAGCTACCTCATGTTGGCTTCAATTAAGAGGATGTGAGTGGCTTTCTTTCTTCTTGAATTATCCTTGTACATTCACAGCATATTTGAAGTTTAGGATAAGTTCCCTAGCTGCTCCTTCCCTCATGACTACTTCAAGTCTGGGTCCAGTCCTTCCTCGGGTCTCCCCGCTTAATAGTTGCTCTAGGTCAGATAGCATCTATCCTGATAATGATAGACTATCCCGATGAGCAGTTCAGCTTCAAAAGTTGTAAGCCTACATGCTTTCTTCCCAAATTGATCGTTGCACACACAATCTTAGGTTTGGTTCTCACTATATGGATACACCACTCATGTTGATGGATACACCTTAGGTTGGTTGGTTCTCACACCTTATGATACACCACTCATGATGTAATATATGCTTTCTCCTTGAGTGGCCAATGTACACCTACAAGATTTCTTTCCGTGGCTCGTGATAACACCCCTAGCAACACCTCCCCTATAAGAACTATATTTGGATCACATCCTTTGCGATCCCATTTAGACACTATCTAGGTTACTAGTGGGTTGGATAGTTCCCCTTTCCTAGTAACCACCCCTGTGGTTAGAGAATTCATCTTGTGGATATGCAAATTCTCCCTTGGTCTAGTAAATCTGACAGTCAAGGCTGACATATCTCAGTGTGGTCCATCACACAGATCCATACAAACATATAAACAAAATATATATTCACATGGGGATTAGGAGGACACAACTAGCTGTACCTTTTCCCAAGCAAGTGTTCTATCTTTAGGGTAGTGTCAGTAAAACTCCCTATAGGAATCACCTAACTACTCTTGAGTTGATATAAGTCTCTAATGACATTCACTCATTAGTCTCCCCTAACTCGGGTTCAATTTGTTGTGCTACCAACAGGTCACTCCAACTATTATTCTCTACTTTAGAAGATGTAAGTCTGTTATGCCTTTTTCCTAGGATAATCGTTGCACACCGAAAGGCAACCCTTTAGGTTGGCTAGCTCTACCCCACAGCCAGTAGACTATTCCTTTAGATTTGTAAATTTTAGATAGGACAAGTCCAATATAGCCCCTTCTCAATGGGTCCATCGCACACTAACATGATCCATAAATTAAATTTATTAAATTTGATTGAGCTCACATATCCAACGGAAATGCCCATAATTTGAGATTAAACTAAACTAAACAAACCACATCAAATCACATGAAATTAAGATAAAATTATTCCTGTCAACTTTTGAGTTGACGTAATTCCCCAATGACATTCACTTAGTAGTCGCCCTAGGTCAAGTTTCATTTGTTGTGCATCCAGTAGGTCACCCTAGTGGTTGTTCCTCACTTTGGAAGATAAGTGCTACACTTCTTCTTAGCATAGTCATTGAAAGCAAACCCCTTTAGTTGGCTAGCACACCTAGAATATCCCTTTGGATTTGTAAACCTGAGGTAGGTCAAGGAGGATATAGCCCTTCTAAGTGGGTCCATCATGCACCGACAGGATCCATACATTAACTCAAATTAAACTAAACCCAATCTGACTTTCCCTAGAGGAGTTAAATCACACCCTTCTCCCAAGGGGAGCCCCAAATCATATATAAATAAGTCAAGAAAACAAATCAAATTCAAAATCAACCTCCCTAGTGGATCCAAATTAAAATAACTCCCCTAGTAGAATCTATATTAAAGAAATCCAACCAAACTCTTATCTCTCGTGGATACATCCCCAAACAAATCTATGAAATTAAACTCAAATCAATCCCCGGATAGCTCCAACTTGCTTCCCTAGTGGAAGGTTCATATACCCGATCCCAATGACTGAGCCCATATCTCTAAATATGCATCCACATCAATTAAAATAAATCAAATTAAAATGATCTTAATCCCTGAGATTATAGATTCTTATCCCCTGGATCTTCATTCCATAAATCATATAATCAAATCAAATTCAAACCTTATCCCCAAGAAATTTTCTTCATCTATCGACATACCCCTCACATGTCCAATGCATGTTGATCCCTAACGGATCTCCTCCATGTCCTTGACATGAAATTCTCATCAAATCTTATTTCTTCTCTTATGCACACCTTTAATACTTCAACCAAAAGCCTAACAATGTATTTTCTCAAATTACATCATCTTAACATTATAATCAACATTTTATGATTTGTGATGGTGCAAGCTCAAACTAACTATACATATCATGCTATATACATATTATACACAACAATTATCTATATTATATTATAATATATGATGTTATATTATAATTTGCTATAATATAATATGTTGTCTAACATTACACCTCATTAAAATCACTTAAAATTAACAAATAATAATTTTTTTTTAAAATATGATTAATGTTCATTTTAGGTGTAAAATTATTAGTTTTATTAAAAATGGTACAAAATAGCATAATTTTGGTGTTGCTTCTTGGGGTGTGCCATGAATTTGGCCAAATTCTTCCATCTCCACTTTCAAATTAACTTTTCTGTGAGTTTTGACCCAATGTATTATAACAAAAGTAAAACATACTAAAATGTACAATAACATTTAGTAACACACCACCACATTCATATATATATGTGAAGTTATATTGTTATGTACATTATATATTAATATGCTTTCATATAATATATTATCTTACATTACACCTTAAAATGAATCACTTTAAGAAAAAAAAATTATAAAATTTGGTTGAAAATTGAACATTTATTTTGGATGCAAAATTCCATTCTTTTGATTAAATGACACCATAGCACACCCAATGATGTTCCTAAAGCTTACCCTAAATTTGGCCAAATCCCATCATCTCAGCCTATAAATTAGTATTTTTATAAATTATACCAATACAAACTCTACTACATCATACTATAACAAACTAAAATATGCTAAACACAAGTAGTAATACACAATAGTATGCTATAATGCATGATGTTGCACTATGTTATGACATCCTATATTATAATACACTATAACATATTATGTTATATTATATTGCATATCACATCACAAGGGATTGCTTAAGAAAAAAAAATCATAAAATTTGTCTAAATAATAAAAAACTATATATTTAGTATCACTTACATATTTTAAATTGAAATAATATATTATGATTCCATGCTCTACCTATTAATTTGGCCAAATTCCACCATTTTAAAGTCTAAATCAACATTTTTATAAACAATGCTATTGAAGGCTCAATTTCATGATTATAAAATACTAAAAGAATTTAAAATGCATAGAACAATATATTATGATATATGATGTTATACTATGCTACAACATATAATATTTATTTTGAACAAAAAATGTTACTTTTTAGACTACAAGTGGCATAGCATAGCTTTGGAACAACAACCTAATTCCCACTTCAAATTTAATAAATTTCATCATCTGACTTATTAAATCAATTTTTTATGATTTATATTAATATAGACTATAGGGCACAATACCATAAACATTTCAAAACATCTTATAACATCTAAAAACACATCAATACATGCTCAAATATATGATGCTACATTATACTATAATATATGGTAATATAATATGATTTAAGGTTAGGGTTTAGGGTATTCAAATCTCTAATAGTCAAGGGAAAGTCTCTTGAAGACATCTTCTTTAGCTACCATAACTATGTTAGGATTAGGTCATTTAGATCTACTCCTAATGACATCTTTATTCAAGGTTTAGTTTTAGGTTAGGGTTAAGGGTTATTTTAAGCTTTAGGTTTAGGGTTTTGGGATTTTGGTTTAGGGTTTAAGGTTGTATGTTTAGAGTTTAGGGTTTATGGTTTTGTTTAGGTTGTGGTTGGGTTTGTGAGTTTTAGGGTTTAGGGTTTAGGGTTTAGTAGGGTTTTGGATTTAGGTTTAGGGTTTAGTTTGGTTTAGGGTTTTAGGTTTAAGGTTTAGGGTTTTTAAGGTTTAGGGTTTAGGTTTTAGGTTTTAGGTTTAGGGTTTAAGTTTTAGTTTAAGGTTTAAGGTTTAAGGTTCTTTTTTAACAAAGAACAAATTCATATTCAACATTTCTTCTTTTTGATTTCATCAACCAAGTAGCACACTTAGTTTTCTAGGAAACAAGTGATGACATAAATAAAAAATGAGAACCAATAGGGAAAATCAAAAACACAAGATAACTAGAACCATCTTTACTATAAAGATACTATTCCATAAGATCGATCTGCCGTTCTGCTTTTGCTTCCCATCAACCACCCTCGCTCTCATGTAGCGATCCATCATATCCTTGATCTCTCCCTCTGCCACCACCACGGCTGTAACCTTCATTGCTCCTCCCATAACCACCACCACCTCCATATCCACCACCCCTAGATCCCCACCACCACCCACACCACCACCTGCCTCCACCTGCCAGATCTCTGAGATTGAGGATGTTCCTGCAAGGTTCTACCCATTCTTAGGTTTAGATTTAGGGTTAGTTTAGGGTTTGTGTTTTGGGTTTTGTGGTTTTAGGTTTAGGGTTTGGGTTTAGGGTTTAGAGTTTTGGGGTTAGGGTTTTAGTAGGGTTTAGGGTTTAGGTTTAGGGTTTAGGTTTAGGTTTAGATTTTTGGGGTTTGTGGGTTAGTTTTAGTTTAGGTTTAGGGTTTAGGATTTTGGGTTTAGGTTTTTTTTTAATTAAGCAAACCAAGAAGTTTAGGTTTATTTAGTTTTTTTATTTATTTGAATTTATTCATTTTTATTTTATTTATTTGTTTAGTTTATATTTTAGTTTATTTTTTAGTTTATTTTTAGTTGAGTTTTATTTTATTTTATATTTTAGGCTATTTTTACTTTTAGGTTTAGGTTTAGGTTTATTTTATTTTGTATAGGTTTAGGTTTTATTTTAAGTTTATTTTGGTTTTATTTTAGTTTAGGTTTAGGTTTATTTTAGTTTATTTTATTTAGTTTAATTTAAGGTAGGTTTATTTTATTTAGGTTTAGGTTTAGGTTTTATTTATTTTTATTTATTTAGTTTAGGTTTAGGTTTATTTTATTTTATTTTATTTTAGGTTTTTTTTAGTTTAGGATTTAGGTTTTATTTTATTTTATTTATTTATTTTATTAGGTTTTATTTAGTTATTTTATTTTTTTAGGTTTATTTTATGTTAGGTTTAGTTTTTCTTTTATTTAATTTTTTTATTTTTTTATTTAGTTTAGGTTTTTATTTATTTTATTTTAATTTAGTTTTTATTTTTTTTCTTTTATTTTCTTTTTAGGTTTAGGTTTAGGTTTCGGTTTTAGTTTATGTTTTTATTTTATTTTTATTTTTTATTTAATTTTGGTTTTGGTTTTTTCATTTATTTTATTTTTAGGTTTTATTTAGTTTAGGTTTAGGTTTTTAGCTTAGTTAGGGTTTAGGTTTAGGGTTACTTTAGGGTTTAGGGTTTGATTTTAGGGTTTGGTTTAGGTTTAAGTTTTTAGTTTAGGGTTTAAGGTTTTTTAACAAAGAACAAATTCAAATTCTTTTTTCTTTCAATTTCATCAACCAAGTAGCACCCCAAGTTTTCTAAGACACATGAATGACATAGATAAAAATGAGCACCCATAGAGCAAATAAAAATCCTTACATAAGTAGAACCGTCTCTATCAGAAAAGACACAGTTCCATAAGTATTGATGGTCGCTTCTTCGTTTCCAGCTCATCAACCACCCCCGCTCTGAAGGATCCCATGATATCCTGATCTCTCCCTACCACCACACCTACAGCCTCCATCATTTCTTGCACCTCCATAACTACAGCTCACCACCACCTCCATTATCCACCAGACCTCTAGATCCCCACCACCACGTGATAAGTTGCCTCTCTCGCCTTCCACCACTAGTTCAAGTTTAGTAGTTGGTGATGTTCATGTTGTCAAGGTTATTCCCATTCTGGGTTTAGTGTTAGGTTTAGTAGTTTAGATTTTAGAGTTTAGTAGGTTGTTTAAGATTAGGTTTAGGGTTAAAGTTTTAGAGTTTAGGTTTAGGGTTTGGGTTTAGGGTTTGTCTTGTGGTTATTTTATTTTATTTTATTTTATTTTTAATTTTAAATTAAGTAAGGGGTTTAGTTTATTTAGTTTATATTTTTATTTTTTTATTTTTTATTTTAGTTTATTTATTTTTAGGTTTATTTATTTTAATTTTAATTTTTATTTTAGTTTAAATTTAGAAATTTTTATTTATAGGTTGAGGTTTTATTTTATTTATTTTAGGTTTAGGTTTTAGGTTTTTATTTTAGGTTTTTCTTTGGTTTATTTTATTTAGTTTAGGTTTAGTTTATTTTATTATATTTTAGGTTTAGGCTTTAGGTTAGGTTTAGGTTTAGTTTATTTTGGGCCTTAGGTTTTATTTCTTTTTAGTTTAGTTTATCTTAGTATATTTTATTTTATTTTATTTTATTTTTGGTTTAAGTTTTTTCTTTAGTTTAGTTTTTTTTTATTTTTTATTATCTTTCAGGTTTATTTTAGGTTTAAGTTTTATTTAGTTTTATTTTATTTTATTTTTATTTTATTTCATTTAGGTTTAATTTTATTTTATTTAGTTCATTTTAGTTTATTTTTATTTTAATTTAGTTTTATTTTATTTATCTTTTTGATTTTAGGTTTAGTTTTTTGTTTAGGTTTTTATTTTATTTTATTTTAGGTTTTTTATTTAAATTTTAGGATTTAGTTTATGTTTAGATTTTAGTTTTAGGTTTATGGTAGGTTGGGTTAGAGGTGGGGTTTGTGAGGAGGGTAGTGCAGGTTAGGTTTAGGATTTAGTGAGTGTGATAGGGTATAGGTTTAGGTTAGGGTTTAGGTTGGGTAGGGTAGGTTTAGGGTTAGGGTAGGTTTATTTTTTTTTTATTTTTTTTTTATTTTATTTTAAATTAAGTAACCAGTAGGTTTAGGCTTATTTAGTTTATTTTTTATTTATTTTAGTTTATTTTATATTTTATTTATTTAGGTTTATTTTTTTATTTATTTAGTTTAGTTTATTTATTTTAGGTTTATTTATTTTAGTTTATTATTTAGTTTTTAGGTTTATTTTTTCATTTAGTTTTATTTTATTTTATTTTTTTATGTGTAGATTTTATTTTTATTTTAGTTTAGGTTTAGTTTTATTTTATTTTTTATTTTTTAGGTTTTTTTTAGGTTTATTATGTTTATTTTTAGGTATATTATTTTTTCAGTTTAGGTTTAGGTTCATTTTTATTTAATTTAATTTTATTTAGTTTTGGTTTAGGTTTAGGTTTAGGTTTATTTTTATTTATTTTAGTTTTTTTTTTTTAGATTAGAGTTTAGGTTTTTTTTTTAGGTTTTAATTTAATCCATGTTTATATTTATTTAATTTAGTTTTTTTTTCTTTATTTAGGTTAGGTTTTAGTTTTGGTTTTATTATTTATTTTATTTTATTTATTTTTATTTTATTTTATTTATTTTATCCATTTAGAAGGTTTTTAGGTTTAGGGTTTAGGATTTAGGTTTAAGTTTATTTTTTTAGGTTTATTTTTTATTTTATTTTATTTAGTTCATGGTTTAGTTTAGTTTACTTAGGTTTAGGTTTAGGTTTTATTTATTTTAGTTTAGTTTAGTTTATTTTATTTTGTTTATTTTATTTTATTTTAAGTTATTTATTTATAAGTTTTTATTTTTTTGTTTATTTTTTTATTTTTTAGGTTTATTTTTAGGTTTAGGTTATTTTAGTTTTATTTTATTTTATTTTAGGTTTATTTTATTTTATTTTAGTTTAGTTTTTTTATTTTAGGTTTTTATTCTTAGCTTGATTTTATTTTTTTTAGTTTAGATTAGGTTTTATTTATTTTATTTATTTTTCTTTTATTTTGATTTATTTTAGGTTTTAGTTTTTTATTTTATTTTATTTTTTATTTTTATTTATGCTTAGTTTGTTTTTTTACTTTATTTTTTTTAGGTTTTATTTACTTTTTTTTTTTTTTTTTTTTTTAGGGTTTAGGGTTTTGTATTTAGGGTTGTAGTTTGTTAAGTTTTAGGGTTTAGGGTTTATGGTTTTTAAAAAAAAAATTAAGTAAACGTAGGTTTAGTTTTATTTAATTTATTTAGCTTATTTTATTTTTTTTTATTGTTTATTTCATTTTATTTAGTTTAGTTTATTTATTTTAGGTTTATTTATTTTAGTTTAGGTTTCTATTTTAGTTCATTTTTTTAGGTTTAGGTTTAGGTTTATTTATTTTAGTTTAGTTTTTTTATTTTATTTTTTTTAGTTTAGGTTTTATTTTTTTATTTTTGCTTTTTTTTTTATTTATATTTTTAAGTTTAGGTTTTTTTTTAGGTTTTATTTTTAGTTTAGGTTTAGGTTTATTTTAGTTTATTTTATTTTATTTATTTAGGGTTTAGGTTTAGGTTTTATTTTAGTTTATTTTAGTTTAGTTTAGGTTTATTTTATTTTTTTTAGGTTAAGTTTTATTTAGTTTAGGGTTTATTTATTTTATTTATTTAGGTTTTATTTTAGGTTCATTTTTAAGTTTAATTTTTATTTTATTTTATTTTATTTATTTATTTTACATTTAGTTTATTTTATTTTATTCTTAGCTATTTTATTTTTATTTAGTTTATTTTATTTATTTTATTTAGTTTATTTTTATTATTTTATTTATTAGGTTTAGGTTTAGGTTTTAGTTTAGTTTTTTTATTTTTTATTTTAGTTTAGTTTTGTTAATTTTATTTTAGGTTTTATTTATTTCTTTTTTAGGTTTTGGTTTTTAGGTTTAGGTTTAGGGTAGGTTTGGGTAGGTGGGTTTAGGGTTTAGAGTTAGTTTTAGTTTAGGGTGGGTTTAGGATTGGGTTGGTTTGGGTTTTTTAAAATTAAGTAAACCATGGTTTAAGTTTATTTAGTTTATTTATTTTAAGTTTATGTTTTATTTAGTTTTATTTTTTATTTTATGTTTAGTTTTATTATATTTAGGTTTATTTTTAGTTTAGTTTATAGTTTTTTTTTTAGTTTATTTTATTTTATTTTATTTTATTTTTTAGGTTTAGGTTGGTTATTTTGTTGTTTAAGGTTTTATTTTATTTTATATTTAGGTTTAGGTTATTTATTTTATTTTAGGTTTATTTAGTTTAGCTCCATTTATGTTTAGGGTTTAGGGTTTACCATTTTAAGTGGGGTTTAGGGTTTAGGGTTTAGGGTTTAGGGTTATAGGTTTAGGTTTAGGGTAGGTTTAGGTTTAGGTTTAGTTCAAAGTTTAGGGTTTTTTTATTTTTATTTTATTTTTATTTTAAATTAAGCGTTTATTTAGTTTATTTTTATTTATTTTAGTTTATTTTATTTTTTTTATTTTATTTAGGTTTATTTTTATTTAGTTTAATTTATTTATGGATTGTAATTTTACAGAAGTTATAGAGATAGTATGACAGGTGTTAAAGTCACAAAAAAAAAGAGTTATTTTAGATATTTAGGCTATTATTAAATGTGATGGTGAAATAGATGGAAATGTTATTAGTAGTTCAAGTTGGATGGTTGAAGTGGAGGAATGCATTTTGTTGTGATAGAAAAGTACCAAGTAAGAAAAATTTTATAAGATGGCGGTAAAACTTGCAATGATTTATGGTGTAGAATGTTGGCCAATAAAATAGAAGCATGAGACTAAGTTAAGTGTTACAGAGATGAGGATGCTCAGGTGGATTAGTGGCTTTACTCTTAGAGATAAAATGTGAAATGTGTATGTTCAGGAAAAAGTTGGAGTAGCTTTAGTGGTAGATAAAAATAGAGAGAGAGTCACCTTGGTTTGGCCACATAAAGCATCACGTCAAATGACCCGAAAAGAGTAGATGCATAGAATTGCCTTATGTTAAGTTAAAAAGAGGTAGACCAAAAAAGACATGGTTAAGATGAATAAAAAATGACCTTAGTATACTTGAATTGAATGAAAATCTAACACATAATAAGACACAATGGAGATGAAGGATTCATGTAGCCGACCCCACTTAGTGGGATAATGGCTTGTTGTTGTTGTGTTATTGTTATTATTGTTCTTTAGTTTATTTATTTTAGGTCTATTTATTTGAGTTTAGGTTTTTTATTTTAGTATATTTTTAAGGTTTAGGTTTAGGTTTAGGTTTATTTTTATTTTATTTTTAGGTTTAAGTTTAGGTTTAGGTTTTATTTTATTTTTAGGTTTAGGTTTTATTTTAGGTTTTACTTTAGGTTTTATTTTTAGTTAGGTATATGTTTATATTTAGTTTATTTTATTTTATTTAGGTTTAGTTTAGTTTATTTTTATTTAGTTTAGGTTTTATTTATTTTAGTTTAGGTTTATTTTTTTATTTTAGGTTTAGATTTTATTAGGGTTTAGGTTTTATTTTTTTATTTTAGGTTTTTATTAGTTTTATTATTTTATTTAGGTTTATTTATTTTTTATTATTTTATTTTATTTTATTTAGTTTATTTTTTTTTAGTTTTAGTTTTATATTTTTTTCTAGTTTAGTTTTTTATTTTATTTTCTTTAGTTTTTATTTAAGTTAGGTTTTAGTTAGATTTTTTATTTGTTTATTTTATTTTTTATTTTATTTTTAAGTTTTATTTAGTTTTAGTTTAGTTTATAGATTTTAAGTTTAGGTTTAGGTTTTATGTTATTTAGGTTTATTTTTTTATTTATTTATTTATTTTTATTTTTTTTATTTTTAATTTTTTATTTGTTTTTTGGTTAGGTTTGGGTTTAGGTTTAGGTTTTTTAGGGTTTAGTTTAGGGTTTAGGTTTTCGTGTCTATTGTGTTTTAGTTTATTATTTTGGTTTTTTTAAAGAGAACAAATTCAGATTCAACATTTCTTCTTTGATTTCATCAAAACACACAAGTTTTCTAAGATATAATGATGCATATAAAAAATGAGCACGCATGGAGAAAATCAAAAACCCTAGATAATTATAACCATTTCTACTATAAAGACACAGTTCCATAAGCAACAAATTAGATCGGCCATTCTTACGTTTTTCCAGTTCCCACCAGAACCACCCTAGCCTCTCAAGTAGCGAGATCCACCATCATATCCCTGATCTCTCCCTCCACCACCACCACGGCTACAACCTTCATCGCTCCTCTCACCTCCATAAACACCACTCTCACCACCACCCATATCCACCACCACCCACTGATCCCCACCACCAATCACGCCTCAACCTTCACCTCCATCGATCTAGACTGCCCTTGATTGTGATGTTCTATGTCAAGGTTCTTCCCATTCTTAGGGTTTATATGTTTAGGGTTATTAGAATTTAGTTTCAATTTATTTTTAATTTATTTTTTTAGGTTTAGGTTTAGGGTTTTAGGTTTAGGGTTTAGGGGTTTAGGGTTTGGGGGGGTTAGGGTTTGGTTTTGGGGTTTAGGGTAAGCTTTGGGGTTTAGGGTTTAAAATTAGGGTTTTAGGGTTTGGGTTTAGGGTTTAGGGGTTGGTAGTTTTAGGGAGGTTTTAGTTTAGTTTATGGTTTGGGTTTGGGTAGTTTGGGTATGGTTTTAGGGTTTAGGGTTTAGATTTAGTTTAGGTTTAGGGTTTAGCATTTAGGGTTTTTTTTTTAAAAAAAATGAAAAAGTAGATTTAGGTTTATTTAGTTTATTTTATTTATTTAGTTTATATTTATATTTTATTTATTTATTTTATTTTATTTAGTTTAGTTTATTATTTTAGGTTATTTTTTTTGTTTAGGTTTTTATTTTATTTTATTATTTTAGTTTAGGTTTAGGTTATGTTTATTTTAGTTTTATTTTTATTTTTTAGGTGTAGGTTTTATTTTTTATTTTTAGGTTTAGGTTTTATTTTTTATTTTATTTTTAGGTTTAGGTTTTAGGTTTTATAGGATTATTTTATTTTTTTTCAATTTAGGTTTATGTTTATTTTATTTAGTTTATTTTATTTAGTTTAGGATTAGGTTTAGTTTAGTTCATTTTAAGTTTAAGCTTTAGTTTTATTTATTTTAGTTTAGGTATAGGTTTATTTTTTTTTTTATTTTAGGTTTAGGTTTTTTTTATTTTAGGGTTTAGGTTTTATTTTTATTAATTTATAAGTTTATTTCTTGGTTTAGGTTTTTATTTAGTTTTTATTTATTTTATTTTTTATTTTATTTTATTTTTTATTTTAATGCTTAGTTTT
>CM038220.1:187747777-187823282 GCA_021442155.1 Cymbidium sinense
TCAACCAAGAAGACTGTGGCCTAGCTTGTATCTGGGGCTCAGGGGCCTAGGTTTAGAGTTTGTGGCTCGGGGCAAAAAGCTTAGGGTTTAGGGTTTAGGGTTTTTTTTTAAAAAATTGCAAAATAGGTTTAGTTTATTTAGTTTATTTTATTTAATTTTTATTTTTATTTATTTTTATGTTTTAATTTTAGGTTAATTTTAAGGTTTAGGTTTTATTTAGTTTTAATTTATTTTTTTTGGTTTATTTTTTTTTTATTTTACATTTAGTTTTTATTTTATTTAGTTTTTTTATTCTTAGGTTTATTTTATTTTATTTTTAGGTTTAGATTTTGGTTTTAGGGTTGTACGTTTATGGTTTAGGGTTTAGGGTTTAGGGTTTAGGATATGGGGTTTAGGGTATAGTGTTTTTTTTAAAATTAAGTAAATCGGTAGGTTGAGGTTTATTTAGTTTATTTTTTATTTATTTTATTTTGTTTTATTATTATTATTATTATTTAGTTTAGTTTATTTTTTTGTTTAGGTTTTTATTTTAGTTTATTTTTTAGTTTAGGTTTAGGTTTATGTTTAGTTTTTAGTTTAATTTTATTTTATTTTATTTTTTAGGTTTAATTTTTATTTTTTATTTTTAGGTTTAATTTTAGGTTTTTATTTTATTTTTTAAGTTTAGGTTTTAGGGCTTTATTTTAGGTTTATTTTTAGGTTTTATTTTTTAGTTTAGGTTTAGGTTTATTTTTAGTTTATTTTTTTAGTTTAGGTTTTAGGATTAGTTTATTTTAGGTTTAGGTTTAAGTTTTATTTATTTTAGTTTTGATTTTTTAACTTAACAAATTATTCAACATTTTCTTTTCAAATTTCATCAACCAAGTAATACACTAAGTTTTCAAAGACACAAGAGACGAAATATATAAAAAATGAGCACGCATAGAAGAAATCAAAAACCTTAGATAGCTAGAATCGTCTCTACTGTAAAGACATAGTTTCATAAGTAAATCAAATTGTCATTCTTCAATTCTCCGCCCATCAACCACTCGCCTCTCAGTAGCGGATCCACCATCATATCCCCAATCTCTCTCTCCACCACCACCACGGCTATAACCTTTGTCGCTCCACCCCCCTACATAACCACCACTGCTCTAACCTCTACCTCCATATCCACTAGCACCTCTAGATCCCCACCACCATAGATTCCTCCACTCTCTCGCCTCACCACCATCTAGACTAGGACGATGATGTTCTTATCGAAGGTTCTATTCTTAGGGTTTAGGTTTAGGTTTAGGTTTATAAGGTTTGGGTTTAGGTTTATTTTAATTTATTTAGTTACTTTAGTTTAGGTTTGGGTTTGAAGTTTAGGGTTTAGGGTTACGGTTAGGGTTTAGGGTTTAGGGTTTTAGGGTTTATTCTTTTTGGTGTTTTGGGTTTATTCTTAGTTTATTTTATTTTTTTTTAGTTTAGTTTTTATTTATTTTATTTTATTTTATTTTTATTAGCTTATTTTATTTTATTTTTTAGTTTAGGTTTAGTTTTATTTTTAGTTTATTTTATTTTATTTAGTTTAGGTTTAAGTTTATTTATTTTATTTTTATTTTATTTTATTTGGTTTTGTTTTTTAGTTTGGTTTAAGTTTTATTTTTTATTTATTTTAGGTTTAGTTTTTAGGTTTAGGTTTTTATTTAGTTTTTATTTTATTTTATTGATTTTATTTTTATTTTATTTAGTTTTTATTTTATTTTGGTTTTTTATTCTTTGGTTTATTTTTTATTTTAGTATAGTTTAGGTTTTATTTATTTAATTTGTTTATTTTTATTAATTTATTTTATTTTATTTTAGGTTTAGGTTTATGTTTTATTTATTTAGGTTTAGTTTAGATTTTATTTTAGTTTATTTTATTATTTTAGGTTTAGTTTATTTTATTTTATTTATTTTTATTTTAGGTTTAGGTTTTATTTTTTATTCATTTTTAGGTTCTATTTTTAAGTTTATTTTTTAGGTTTACATTTTTATTTTGTTATTATTTTATTTTATTTTAGGTTTATTTTACATTTATTTTATTTTTATTTTACATTTGGTTTTTATTTTATTTAGCTTTTTATTTTTAGGTTTATTTTATTTTTTAGTTTGGTTTATGTTATTATTTATTTTATTTTAGTTTATTTTATTAATTATTTATTTAGGTTTAGTTTAGTTAATTTAAGTTTAATTTTATTTATTTTATATTTAGGTTTAGTTTATTTATTTATTTTGTTTATTTAATAGTGGTTTTAGTTAGGAGTGGAGGTTTAGGTGTAGTGGCCCAGGTTTAGAGTTTAGGGTCAGTAGTTTGGGGTTTTGGGAGGAGTGGTAGATTTAGGGGGCTCAGTTTTTTAAGATTTAGATAGGGCCCAGGTCAGGAGTTTAGGTTAGGGTTTAGGGAGTAAGGAGGTTAGGGTCAGGTTTAGGGCTCCAGGTAGAGGTCAGGTGGTCAGTTTGGCTCAGGTTTAGTGGAGCTTAGGGCTCAGGGTAGTTTAAAGTTTAGGGTTGTGGTTTTGGTGGTTTAGGGTTTTGTTGGTTTTTGGGCTTTAGGGTTTGTGGGTTTAGTTTGTGTTTTCTTTCATTTTATTTAGGGTTTTTGGTTTTTTTTTTTAACAAAGAACAAATTCAGATTCAACATTTCTTCTTTTCGATTTCATCAACCAAGTAACACACCAGGTTTAGGTTTAGGGTTTGGGGTTTAGGGTTTAGGTTTAGGGTTTTGGGTTTGGGTTAGGTTTATGCTTTTAGTGTTTAGGGTTTAGTTTTTTTTTTTAAAAAAAATTAAGTAGTTTATTTTAGTTTATTTTTTTTATTTATTTTCTTTATTATATTTTTATTTATTTTAGTTTATTATTTTATTTTATTTTATTTTTTATTTTTATTTAGTTTATTATTTTTTGGGTTTATTTATTTTAGTTTGGTTTTTTATTTTCATTTTTTTTTTAGGTTTACTTTTTAGTTGAGTTTTATTTTATTATTTTTAGGTTTAGGTTTTATTTTTTATTTTTAGGTTTAGGTTTAGGTTTTTATTTTATTTTATTAGGTTTAGGTTTTAGATTTTATTTTAGCTTTTTAGGTTTTATTTTTAGTGTAGGTTTATGTTTATTTTTAGTTTATTTTATTTTTTTTTTAGGTTTAGGTTTAGTTTATTTTAGGATTAGGTTTAGTTTTATTTTAGTTTAGTTTATTTTAGTTTAGTTTAGGTTTATTTTCTTTTATTTTATTTTTTTATTTTTAGGTTTAATTTTTTTATAGGGTTTAGGTTTTATTTTTTTTTATTTAATTTTATTTTAAGGTTTAATTTTATTTAGTTTTTATTTTATTTTATTTTAGGTTTATTTTTTTATTTTACGTTTAGTTTTATTTTATTTAGGTTTTTATTTTATTTATTTTATTTTTGTTTATTTATTTACTTTTCTAGTTTATTTTATTTAATTTTTTATAGTTTAGGTTTTAGTTTAGTTTTATTTTATTTTATTATTTTATTTTTTATTTAGGTTTAAGTTTTTTATTTATTTTATTTAGGTTTTATTTAGTTTTGGTTTAGTTTTTTTTGGTTATATTTTTTTGTTTAGGTCAGGGTTTTAGGGTGGTTTTAGGTCAGGGAGGTTTAGGGTTGGGTTCTTAGGGTTTTAAGATTTAGGGTTTAGGGCTCAGTGTTTAGTTAGGGTAGGTTAGATTTAGGGTTTGTGATTTAGGGTTTAGAGGCCAGAGTTAACATTAGTTAGTGTTTTTTTAGTTTAGGGTTAGTTTATGGTTTAGGGTTTTAGGGTAGGGTTAGGGTTTAGGTTTTTTTAAAAAAAAAATTAAGTAAACCAAGTAGGTTTAGGTTTATTTGTTTTATTTTTTTATTTTATTTATTTTATTTATTTTATTTTATTTAGTTTAGTTTATTTTATTTTATTTAGTTTATTTTATTTTAGGTTTATTATTTAGTTTAGTTTTATTTTATTTTATTTTTAGGTTTAGGTTTTTTTTTTTTTTTTTTTTAGGTTTAGGTTTTATTTTATTTTAGGTTTAGGTTTTAGGTTTTATTTTAATTTTAGGTTTTATTTTAGTGTTTAGGTTTATTTTAGTTTATTTTATTTTATTTATATGTTTAGGTTTAGGTTTAGTTTATTTTAGGATCAGTTTAGTTTTATTTATTTTAGTTTTATTTTTTTTTAGTTTAGGTTTATTTTTTTTCTTTTTTATTTTTTTTTTTTTAGGTTTTAGCTTTTTTTTAGTTTAGGGTTTAGGTTTTTTCATATTTATTTTTAGGTTTTATTTTAAGGTTTAGGTTTTTATTTAGTTTTAATTTTATTTTATTTTAGGTTTATTTTATTTTTATTTTACGTTTAGTTTTTATTTTATTTAGGTTTTTTATTCCAAGGTTTATTTTATTTTTTAGTTTATTTTCCTTATTTATTTTATTTAATTTTTAGGTTTAGGTTTAGATTTTTATTTTATTTTATTATTTTATTATAATTAGGTTTAGGTTTTTTATTTTTTTTATTTTTATGTTTAATTTAGTTTAGGTTTAGGTTTTTAGCTTTTTAAGGTTTATGGTTTAGAGAAATAGAAACTCAATGAATTCCTTATTGATTACATTCTCAGGTGGTGCAACCTAATCATGAAAGGCGAACCATAACTGTTCGAATAGCATGCCATTGAGATTCTTCTCAAGAATATCCATGGCTCGATCGCCTTCATGCTTAAGGGCTTTACCATCGAAACATTCAAGAAATTAATCAACAAGGCAGCAAGCCTAGAAGAGGAAGCCAAATAGTTTCCATTTCCCGACCAATCATCTAAGCCCAAGCCACATAAGGTGTTTAAGAAGAAGCTGATAGTTGTGTCAAGAGGACGAAAGCCACTGTGAGTTCAATAAGAGACTACGAGCTTAGTGCCTCTTTTGCTACCTCCTCTTCCACCACCTCCATCATACCGCCACTAGAAATGCCACATCATTTCCACCACCAATAGCCTACCCAAGACGGTATTCATATCCATCACGAGTAGCTACTTTCCACCTACTCTTGCCGACATTGAATAAGCCATATTCATTCAAGAGGGAGGTTAGGAAAATATTTAAGAATCTTAAAGAAACTGACTTTCTGACGAGCCTGGGGGAGGAAGTGGGCAAGAGCTATGATCTTAGCTATTGCCTACCACCGCATGTTAGGCCATGTCTTAGAGGATTGTATCACTTTTAAGACTCAAGCATAGCACAACGAGCCATAGTTTACCTTTCTGATCATAGCTATTGTAGTTCTGATACTTTCTTTTTTGATTCAGAGTCAAACTATCCTTCTCTGAATCAATCAGATTCACCTCTTGAGATTGACTTGGAGTCAACTGACTCTAAGAATCCCATAGGAGAAGCTGTAGGTATGTCCGATGAGAAGGTAGAACTTTCCACAAGCTCATCATTCCAAGAAGTCAATGAAGTCAACTTATGCAATGGCAAAGTTCTACTTCCTAGGGTAGCACCTTAGGATAAGGGTAAGCAAGTCATTGGTTCAGGTGAGCATATAGCCCCTCCATAGGATGCTCCACCCATGTATATGCTTGTGGAGGACCAAGCCGAGTTGATTATAATGTCTTAGCTCACCTTACAAAGTTTCATGCTAAGTTAAGCATATATGATGCCCTTGGCTTATCCAAAGAGATGAGGTAATTTCTAATCAAGGCCTTACTTGATCTAGAGATATACTTAGCTCAGCTGATCGCTACTAAAGAGGAGGCTTGCCACTCAAAGGACATCTTAAGAGTTACATTCAATGATGAACACTTACTCCTAGTGATGACCGAGCACAACCGCCTATTTATATTTTCAAGGATGTGTGATACAAAGTTATGAGTTGGACCCAATGTCACCAACATTATGAGTATCCTTTACTTTTAAGGATCAACATCTCCAAACTCCAAAAGAAAGGATGATGTTGAGAGGATTTAACAACAAGGGCAAAGCTGTGGTGTTATTTTGGATGTATATGGGGGTGGGAGTACTTTCTAAGGTGATCGGGTACTACATTGAGGTATGATGTACTATCTAGAAAGATAAAGACATCACTTTATAATGGACTAAATCATCTAAGAAGGACTCCTAAGGCATGATGGGTCTTCGAATGTACCAGTAATTTTTCCCTTACTTTACATGGATGAATAAAATAGTGTTTATATTAAACCAGGTTCTTAAGTTCCCTATGGGGCAACCCTCCATAGTTAATTACATCTTAGGCAATGAAATTTCAAGAATACTTGATTAAAGTAGACAATTATCATCTCCAAAGATTTCAAGGTTAGACTATCAAAGGATTAGTTGTATTTGGAAAATCAATTGGGAAAGTTCAAGGAGAAGACTTATTTTTCAAATTTAAATGAAATATGTAAGAAATGCTCATGATACTAGGAAGCCTAGTGAGCATTCCAATCCAGCCTATGGTTGGGCTTTATAATTTTGAAGTTGAAGAGATTTATATGTTTTGAGTTGAAATTTTATTAGAATACTAGAGCTTATAATCCACCAACACAAGATTGTGGGAATGCCTAAGAGGTGAGATTTATGCTCATAGTTAGGAAATAGCCATCTCCAGATCCTAAATCTAGGGAGCTTTAGTATGAGCTAAAGCATGACCTAAATCTGCTGTGTGGACATAAGGGTTTACCTCCACAAGAGAGAATAAATTGTTCTACTTCTGGACTTATAATCGCTTGGAGTGGCCACCAGCTAACTCCTATGATTTTAAAACCATGTAGTATGGTCTTATGAATTGCAAGATAGCTATGGTTGTTATTTAATTAGAAAGAGACTAAAATCCTAAACACACTCCTTAAGTGACTAGAGCATGAGTGGTATGAGCATATGACTTAATCTATAGATGCAAAATCTTTTCAAATTTTATTTCATTTTAGACACATCATTTTGATAGAGGCTTTAGGATTTCTTATGCCTAAATGCATGATGAAATAGGTTATGGGTCAAATTAGCTAGAAGAAGGTGTTCTCCACCAAGGGATGCCCTCACAGTCAAGCATTCCTTTATCGCAAGGATGGAGATCCTTCATGTTCAAGAGAAAAAAGAATATGCATGCATGATGAAACATACAACCATATGCTAAGGGGTTGCTAAATCTTTAATTATCTTATTTATGTCTTAGGCTTTATGATGAGGTTATGAGTTGTTTAAAATTTAGTTATGAGTGATTAGTTGGGTAGAAAAGTTATTTTTATCCTAAGAGCCTAATCGTATCCAAGCCACACATTAAAGCATCAATCATTTAAGAAACTATGAAAAGCATGCCGTCCTAATGCACAATGCAAACATAACATCAAACAATTATATAAACTATCATAAAAGAATAAAAGGTGGTGGGTACCATACAACCCAAGAGAAAAGATGGGTATAGCTCTACCTTATACAACCTAGAATATGAAAGAATAATTATAATTGTATTAAATGCTATGGGTCTTTCTTCATATCTCCATTTTAATTTGGTTCTTTCTTTGATTTGATGGTGCTTGCTTCAAAGGCATCAGGGCACCCCAAGACAAAGCCTCCACATCGCCATCCTAATGCCCCATAGCACTAATCCTAATTCCTAAAAAATTACATTTATGTGGGAAAAGTAAATCTAACTACACCTGAAAATAGAGGTTGGCTAAATATATATAATCCCAAGCATTGTATTTATAATTTGGACTTAGCACTTACATGGGTAACTAAGTCCTCCTCTCCTAACTTGGATTATGCTTAAGGATTTAAGCAAATAGCAAAAGAGATTCACATTTATTTTAAGCATCCCTTAAGCATAATCAATATATGATTAGGCTAATATTGGCCTATCATACAGTTAAACATACACCCTAACATCCAATAAAAATAATACATCATAAAACAAACATACATCATATAAAATAATCCTAAGTTTAGGTTCACTTTAAATAATCCTATTCAAAATGAAAGGCATCTTAAGAATACATTAATTGAATTACTACCATCACATATATTAAATCATTCCTTTCCATCATGTAACATGCATATGATTTAATCCTAAGTGTATCTATGCATGCAATATATTTTAGCACTTAAATGATGAATGTATGTGTATGTTTAGAATTTATATTTTATTTGATTGAATTATTTGAACATATTAATTTAAAACTTTATCCAAATTCTTATACAAAAAGGACATAAGAATGAAATTAAATAGACATGTGGCATTGTTAAACTAGGGAAGTGA
This sequence comes from Cymbidium sinense, assembly GCA_021442155.1. Lineage (NCBI taxonomy): Eukaryota > Viridiplantae > Streptophyta > Magnoliopsida > Asparagales > Orchidaceae > Cymbidium > Cymbidium sinense. Next base: position 187,756,012 of record CM038220.1, read on the forward strand.
GGTAATCAAATGACCTCCTCGGAGCTAGCTAAAGCCTCGTATTCTCGAGATGACAAAACTATATACCCATTCGCATTCGAACATATGTAAATTCGTATACATAGGAAGTAAGCTCCAAATCATATGCCAAATTAATTCAACCACTTAGTCAATTATGAATGCATGCATTTTTAATGTAAAATTGGATTTTCATTCACAAATCACATGCACATATACATGTGCAAAGATATACGCAAGTACGTGTCATTGTTAAACTAAGGAAGTGAGGTAATCAAATGACCTCCTTGGGGCTAACTAAAGTTTTGTATTCTGGATGTCCGACTATACTTATTTTTCTTGGACACGCATGGATGTATACATAAATGAAGAAAAGATAATCATGGAAACATTGTATATTTTGTTTAATTGAATCATTTATATATATGAATTAAAGCTCTATCCAAATTCTAATGTTGAAATACATAAAAATGAAATCAAATGGGTATGTGCCATTGTTAAACTAGGGAAGTGATGTAATCAAATGACATCTTTGGGGCTAGCTAAAGCCTCGTTTCCTAGGATATCTTATATACCCATTACCATTCAATCTTATATAAATACACATGAATAGAGGAAAGGGAACACAACATTCATACACTTAAGCTATAAGCACATGCATTTCTTATGTATTTATAACTAGCATCATACACATATTATTATTCATTTATAAGCTTTTGAAAAATACATTTGGATTTCATAGTGATAATAGCCACACATATATTAAATTAAATCAACACATGCAATCTTACATAAAGGAAATCCATTTTATTTTACTTGATTTTGAAAAGATGGATGCATGAATTCAAATGACATACCAAATTTAACATGATTGGAAAGATAATCAAATATAAGCATGTGATTCATTCAACCAAACTAGTTCTTAAGACAATCAAATCAAATAAGATTATTTAAAGCAAACCAAAGCTTTTTTATTAATTAAGTTTTGGATTTGATTTGATTTAAAGAGGAGAAGAGAAATCATCACTTGCTATTTTAAACCCATTCCCACATTAGTGATTTGATTTAATTTAAGAAAATGTAATTAAGTTGATTTTATGGGTTAATTAAGTTGAACCCTTAATTAGATGAATTAATTACCCCTACCTAAGTCATCTTAAAGTAATTAACTAAATAATTATGAGCCATGATATGCATGGAAAATAAACTTGCAATGATCCTAGGAAATAAAAGGGGCCTAATGCAATTGGCTCATGATGAATAGTTAATAAGATTAGGACTTAATTAATTACTTATGGTTTTCCCACACATGTGGACTAACCATAATTTCATTAAACTCCTTTAGGTTATTAAACACCCAAAAGATCTATCCCATGATTTAATTAATTATGGTCTTATGTGATTATAATTTCAATTTGAGTAAGTGATTTAATTAATTAGTTAAATCTTAATTAGTTTCATTTTAAAAAGGGTGAAATGAACTTAAGGAAAGGTGTCCCAACCTTATTCCTTAGTTCACTTACTGTTGAATAATGATTAATAAACTTAATTAATTAATTTATTACTATTCATGAGATTAATTAATCATTAATTAACTTAAAAGAGTAAAGGTTTAATTAGTCAATTTTCCTAATTAAGTGAGCAAATCCCAAGAAAATCATGGGAGGTAGGTCATCCCATTAAATTAACCCACAAAATTTTGGATTAATTTCTTAAGTAAAGGAGTAATTAAGCTAATAATTTTAAAAACTTTAATAAACCTTAATTACTATTCTAAATTTGTTAAGATCAATTTTTAATTATTCTTTCTATAAAATACCTTTAAAATGAGTATTTATTTGCATTTTTTTATTTCTCTATGATTTTTTATGATTTTTAGAAGTTTCAGCCATTAAAAATGATTAATTAAGCCTAATCCTATTGGCGCCATGTGGTTCATTGATGTGGTGCACTTTCCACATGGCATCGCGGGATTGGCTACTTAAAACTTATCTGACTCAACGCCTATGTGGCGATGAAAGATGTGCTTTCTCGTCCACCATCCGATCTAAGATCAAATGGTTATGATTAATCCCATAGCTTAATAGGATTAAGTCATATCGATCTAGTGAATCTAATCACAACCATCCTTTTGATCATGAAATAGATGCATGATCTAATGTCATGCAAGTGAGGAGAATGGAGTCCATCCATCATTGCTCACTTGATCCGAAGCTTACCTCGAGATCAACTTAAAAGAATCCCACCTTCATGACATCGATGAGGGGATCAATATCACATCACGAGAAGCAAGTTTTCTTCAAAAGCTCCAACCCATTTTGCCTAAGGATTGATTTTGGAAGCATACCTCACAAACTCAGCTAATGATTGAGGAAGCTTCATCTAGTGGAGATGAAGCCCAGAAGCAATTATCAATTCTTGATGTTCCTAAGGCCATGAATTGATGATTTGGAGCTTGGCTTTGATCAAGGTCCCACCTCTAGTGCTCAAAAATCTTGGGAGATAATTTATTTTTGCTTGATGAGGCCTAGGAAGGTGCAAAGTTAATTTGAGTTTGATGGAGAAATAAGTTAAGAAATGAGTGTATATTTTGGAGATGAAAATGGAATTTATGAGGAATGAGCTTGGGAGCTGGAATGGCTCTAGCGTGCCTTGGGTAGCTAGGGCTCTAAGGAATGATTTTTGTGAGTTGAAATGGGTGTATACCCCTTCATCTGATGGTGGGATCTGTTTCTAGGCTATTCACCATCTGTGAGTGGGTGTGGGAGGAGGTGAGTTGGCTTGGTTGGTTGAAGGTGGAGGTCCAAGGAGGAATCATGGGTGTTCTATGGGTTTCAATGCTCTAATGGGGAGTGAGGTGATTTCACCTTCCATGGGTCATGAACCCAACCATTGGGTCGTGTCATGTCCAGCCTAGACCATTGGGAGAGTACCAAGTGGCCAATGGAAATGACCACTTACATGGGTGATTTGTCTCATGTGATACCTTGACCCAAGGTAGAATGATCATTTGGCAGAGATGATTTAGATTTGAAAAGTGGGTTAGCCAAAATTTCAAGTCAATTGGAGTTGATTTGGTTAGTTTGGCTGATTTGACTCATTTAGGTCAAATTAGGTTGTTCAAGTTGACCAATTGGTCAAATTGGGTCAAACCAAGGGTCAAGTTCATATGATCATTTGGGATGTTTTGGTTCAATTGGTTTGGTTTAGTTTGGCTTAGATTTGATTTTGGCTCATTTGAAATCATTTGGGCTCAAATGGGTTTGACCAATTTGACCAAATTGGCCAAATTATTTGGGTGTTGGTTTGGGTTTAGTTGACCAATTGAAGATGATTGTAATTTTGGTTTTGATTTAATCCAACTTGAACCTTTAGGTCAATTTGGGCTAAAGTGATCAAGGGTTCAATTGGTCCAATCATGGCTTTGGTCAAGTTCAACAATTTGGAATGAACTTGAGCCATTGGTTGCAATAAATTTGGTTTATATTTTGATATGACCTAATTTGGTCTTTTAAGTCAATTTGGTCAACTTGAGTCAAGAGGGCCAATTGGGTTTAGTTTGACTCAATTGAAGATCAAGTCATATTCAAATATTGATTTTGATTTGGTATGAATCATTGGTTTTTGGGATTTGGTTGCAATTTGGCTAGTTTGGGTTCATATGGGTTAAGGGTTTGACTTGGTTTGACCTAATTTATGATAATTAATCAACCTAGGGTGATCAACAATCATGATGGGAGGTTTTGATGGGCTTGGTTCAATCCAATTTGGGTAGGATTAAAACTTGGCTCAAATAGGTCAAATTGGCCACTTTGGTTCAAGTGGACCAATTGGGTTTAGTTTGGTTGATTTTGGGTTGAGTTTGATTTAGTTGAGTTTATATATGGATTTGGGATTGATATATAAATTCAATTATAATTGGCTTGGGTTCAAATGGGTTTTGGTTCATTTGAACATTTCAAGTCAAAAGGGTTATGTTGGGTTGATTTGGGTTGATTTTTTATTTTGTGAATATGATTGAAGGTATGATTGATTCAGAAATCAATTGAATTTGGGTTTTGGAATGAAGGAATTTGGCTAAGTCCATGGAGTTGGGTCATGTGGCTTAGATTGGATTTTGATTTTGATTTAGTTTGATTTTATTTTGATGATTTAAATGTATATTTCATTTAAATTTTGAATATGATTGAAAATATGATTGATTTGTGAGAAAATAGTGATTAAGATTTTGTCCATGGGATGTCATATATGGCTTAAAGGGTTTGATTTAATTTGATTTAATTTGATTAGTTTTGATCATTTGAATGTAGATTTGATTTATATTTAGAAGATGATTGAAGATATAAATTTATTATGAGAAAATAAATTATTTTGGATTGATTTGATTAAGATTTGGCGTCCATGGGATAGGTCATATGGTTTAGAAGTGTTTCAAGTTTGAATTTGATCATGGGCTTCAATCATATTTTGGAATTTGGGTTTGATTTGATGTTTGAATTGAACTTGAGGTTTGAAAAGGTGAACATGGATTAGATTTGGGTTGTAGGGTAGGTGATTATCTTAATCCCTAAGGCATAACCTAATCCTATATTTAACCATTCTAAGTCTTTAGGCTAAAGTTTACCTAATTATTAAGTGTCTTATGACTATGGAAGTCTTATATTTGAAGACCTAAGTCTAAGATGGGAAGATTGAATCCACACTCCAAAAGTGAGGTCACAGGCCTTAGGCTCCATAGTATTTGCCCTTGTGAGATGAGAAGAAGACCAAGCCAAGTTTCACATTATAGACTTAGATACATGAGAACAACATAGTTCCATCCTTCTACATCAGTGTATGAAGTTTGTGAGAGATGGGATCATCTACTATGTCAAAGGAGATCTCAAGCCATTTACAGTTCATGAGGTCAACATATATGATGTTGCGGCTTACTACCTCCCTTAAAATCAACAAGTCTATTCTCACGAACTTGGCCAAAGTTAAAAAAAAAGAAAAAAGAAAAAAAAAGAGAAAAAGAAAAAGAAAAGAAAAGAGAAAATAAAAAAGAAAATAAAAGGGAGCAGAAATAGACTTGGAGGAGGAAGTGGATCATGACATTAGATTCCACCAACATTACTCCATTTGAATATATAGGATGACCTCACCCTACTGAGGGAAGAGGCTAGCAGGTACCAGTGGAAAACCTCTTATTGGCCACCCAATAAAGATATGTCCCAACCAAGGAGTACACTATTATCCATATAGACTTAGAATCTAGTTCATAGGATGAGTCTTATATGGTTAGCACACCAGCCTCTCTCAATAGTAGATTCTCGAGGTGAAAGCCGTGATATGATGAAGACTGCTCCAAAGCAATGCATAATTGTATCCAAGTCTATATGTGAAACAATAAGGCATCAATTGGGAACCTTAGCTCTAACCCCACTTTTCTCTCAAAATGTTGAGGGTTTGGTAGTTAAAGAAGCCCCTAAGTCATCCACAATTATGAAGACTCAAAGGTCTTTCTAGGAGCATCATCCTCAAGTAAAGAAGTTAATGTAGAACTTGAGGATGATTCATTTAAAGATTTAATAGAATTACCTTTTGGGTGGTACTTTCCTTGTGTTCATAATTTAGCAAAGAAAGGGTTAATCCCACATACTTGGTCAAAGCATAGGTCGACTACTTTGAAAGAATATAGATAAATGCAAATCTCAATCAAGATCAAATTATTTAGTAATATTAATCGATGATAATTATTAGGATTCGTACTTGCCTTAAAAAATGTTGCTATATACGGTCTATGACTCAATATTTGATGAACTCATTCATCATCAAGTCGAGTGCTATGTCGATGACCTCATGGTCAAAAGTAGAGAAAAGGAAGACCATCTCTTTGACCTGAGAGGAGTTTTCAAATAGTTAAGATAATTTAACCTCAAAATGAACCCTTTAAAGTGTGCATTCAGAGTAGCTTCAGGAAAATTCCTTGAGTTTATTGTTTGACACCAGGGAATCGAAATTGATCCAAAGATGATCAAGGTAATATTAGAAATGCCACCTCTAAAAGTTTAACTCAACTCAGATCATTCTAAGGGTGATTGGCATATCTAAGATGCTTTATATCCAACATATCGTGAAGATGTCAACCCATTCTCAACTTATCAAAAGGATGCCAAGTTCAAGTGGATGATAAGTGTGAGTGCCTTCAAGACATCAAGCATTACCTAATGATGCGCCGCCTATAGTACCTCTATCCCAAGCAAGCCACTACTTTACACTACCATTAGACAACTCCTTTGATATTTGTTGGTCAAGCCAATGATGGAAGGAAAATATACTACTACTTTCGCCATCATCTAATCCCTATTGAGGCTAATTATCCACCCATTGAGAAGCATTTCCTAGCTTTAATCTTTGCATCCCAAAAGCTACAGCACTACATGCTTCCTCATAAGGTGAACTTATTCTCTAAGATCAATCCACTACAGTATCTCATGACACGGTCACTACTATTCATATGATTGGCACGATGGTCCATGATCTCTCATAGTTTGACATTACCTTGATCTAGGTGAAAGGACAAGCTGATTTCTTAGTACACCCACTTCTTTGACTCTCCTTAGTGATGATCTCCCGTGAACAAATCATGAACTTAGGATGCTAGCATTCACCATTGGGAGATGTACTTTGATGGGTGCGACTTCCTCTCAAAGAGGAGAAGAACCATAATCTACTATTCCGTGAAAGTGGTAGAATAGTTCTCTTAACATCATGTGATGAGTTTCTCATATCATCTATCCAATATTCACACTAACAACAAAGCTGAATATGAGGCTCTGATTGCCGATTTAGAGTTATCTAGTACTCTAAGCATCCAGAACATCAACATCTTCAGGGATTCTCAACTAGTTATCAATCAAATCATTGGGTCCTATAAGATTATAAAGCCCAAGCTCCATCACTACCACAAGTGCACCATAGAGTTGTTGGCCCAAATCCTCGAGGTTACCTTTTATAAGATTCCTCGAGGAGAGAACATCATAGCGTATGCTTTAGCCAAGCTTTCCAAAGAGTTGATATGTCCGGAGGATGAGTCCATATTGATAAAAGTCCAAAATAGATAAGTCTTATCCCTTATTTATTGAACTCATCAAAAGTACTCTTGAAGGGGAAGTTGCCATTGCAAGAGGGATGAGGAGTTAGATTGAGGCTACCATTCATGGATTACCTAAATAAAGATCTACCTCAAGAGAAGTCCCAAGCCTATCGATGAAGTAGAGAGCACTTTCTTATGCTCATGGATGGTGTCTTATACGCAATCTTTCAATCATATATGGTTATTATTCAAACAAGCATGAAGTCATGATCGACTGGTACACTTAAAATTATGGAGCTAACCAATCAAAGATGAAAGCCAAGATCAAGAGACTAGGATATTACTGATCATCGATAATCAAAGATTGCATGGATATGCCTAGGAGATGCCACCAATGTCAAATACATAATGTGGTCCTACTCCAACCACCTAACATTCTACATCCTACATTGGCCTCATGGCCATTGAATGTAGTACATAGTGGGTCCATTGATCACCTTCTTCCAAGGGTCATTGTTCATCTTACCGCTATTGACTACTTTTCCAAATGGGTGATGATTTAGCTTAAAGGTCACAAAGATGTGCTCCAATTTTTTTTAGGAACCATATCGATATAGGAAATAAGTTCCTTGATGAATAATATCTGATAAAGGTACTACATTCAAGAGCACCAAGATCAACAACTTTGCCTACAGACACATCATAGATTGGAGATATTCTACCATCAATTACCTGAGGGAAAATGACTTAGCAGAATCGTTCAACAAAACTCTCATCCAAATATTAAAAAAGGCACTCGACAATAACAAGTGATAGTGGCATGAGTAGTTAGTTGAAGCCTTGTGGGCCTACCACACCACATATAGAACTCCAACTCAACCTACTCCTTTTCCTTAGTGTATGGGTCCAAGATGTTCTACCATTAGAAGTCCAACTCCCATCACAAGATAGCGTAGCAAGATCACAACATAGAATGCCAAGTTGCTCAAGAGCTCAAGGTTTGGAGGAGAGATAGCTATAGGCATGCCAAAACCTCAAGTTGTACAAAGATAAAATGATTTAAGCTCACAACAAGTTGGTCCTTCCTAGAGCTTTTCAAGTAAGAGAGCTTATTTTAGTTCTAATGAGACAGGTTGTTGCCCCTCGTAAGATGCGAGGTAAGTTTGAACCCACTTGGGAAGGCCTTTTTTCTAGAGAGAAGGCCTACCAAGCAAGATCTAATCAGCTTATTATTCATAAGGGAGATGGCCAAATGCTTCCAATCAATGGGATTTACTTAAAGAAATATTATAAATCATGTTTGAACATAATTATCATCAATGAAAATTCCATTTTGAATTCAATCTCCTCCATATTGAAAGTATTCTTATTTGTGAATCTGCCATGATATGTTTAGGGTAGGGTAAGGAACACGAGTGATATCCTATTCTTTATCGACATACCAGAAACACAAACTACACACAAATATATAAAACAAATGCATATCTTTTATTTCGGGCTACTATGAGTTAAGATAACGCCCCCAACAACACTCACTTAGTAATCAGTTTTAGGTCACCCTAGTCTCTTCTTTTTGAAGGATGTAAGTCTACTATGCCTTCCTTCCTTACTTCACCGCACATCTGCTTGTTAATTTGGTAGCCTTACTATGTGGCATGTGGCTGGTATGCTACCTCAAGTTGGCTTCATTTAAGAGGAAGTGAGTCTATTATGCTTTCTTGGTTTATCATAATCGACTAGGTGAGTATATTTGAGGTAAAGGATAACCCCTAGTGGCTCTTCCTACCGCTTTAAGTCCAGTCCAACCCCTTAGGAAAGTCTCTTGAAGATTTTTCAAAAGGAAAGTCAAAGACATTCTTTTACCATAAGATGTTAGATTAGGTCATTCTTTAGAAATAATAAATCTTTATCAAAGTTTAGGGTTTAGGGTTGGGTAGTTTAGGTAGGGTTTAGGTTTGTGGTTATATGTAGATTTAAGGGAGGGTTTTGGTTGGTTGGTAGTGGAGGTTTAGGGTTTAGGGTAGGGTTTAGGGTTTAGGTTTAGGTTTAGGTTGTGGTAGGGTTTGGGTTTAGGGTAGGTTTAGGGTTTACATTTTAATTGTTTAAGTTTTAATAGAGAACAAATTGATTCAATGTTCTTTTTCAATTTCATCAACCAAGTAGCACTCTTAATTTTCTAAGATAGTTTATGTCAATGATCAAAAAAGGAGCATATAAAATCAAAATTTATAATTAGAACCATCTTTATTCTAAATACAGTTCCATAAGTAGATTGACCTTCTATTCAATTTAAGTCTTCAACCACCCCACTTGAGTAGAATCCACCATCATGTCGATCTTTCCCTCGCCACCACCATTTGTAACCTTCATCGCCCTTGCCATAACCACACCCTACAGACCTCCATACCCAAAGACACTGCATCCCCTACCACTTGATAATGCCACCTCTTTTTAGCTAGATCTAGACTAGGTCTAGTTGATGGTGATGTTCTTGTCAAGGTTACACATTCTTAATAGTTTAGAGTTAGTTTGGAGTTTGGGATTTGGTTTAATTAGGTTTTGGGGTTCAATTTTAAGATTTATGGTTTAGGGTTTTTGATTATTTTAGGGTAATTACATTTTTAGATTTAGGTTATCTTTTTTTGGTTAGTGGCTTATGTTTTAGGTTTGGGTCAAGATTTAGGTTTTTTTTTTTAAAATTAAAGAAAGTAGGTTTTATTTTATTTATTTTTATTTTATTTAAGTTTATTTTATTTTTTTATTTTATTTTATGTTATTTTATATTTTTTGGTTTATTTTATTTTAGTTTAGGTTTTTATTAGTTTTATTTAAGTTTATTTTTTTACATTTTATTTTATTTTTTTTAAGTTTTTTTTATTTTTATTTTTTTTTAGTTTATTTTAGTTTTATTTTAGGTTTATTTTAAGTTTTATTTTAGTTTATTTATTTATTTTTTTATTTATTTTATTTAGTTTTTATATTTATATTTAGGTTTTAGTTATTTATTTTAGATAGTTTATTTTAGTTTAAGTTTTAGATTTATTTTATTTTAATCATTTAAGTTTTTTTAAATTTTAGGTTTATGTTTTTTTTTAATTTATTTTATTATTTTTAGTTATTTTAGGTTTTAGGTTTTATTTATTTTTATTATATTTTATTTTTAGTTTATTATATTTTAGTTTTTATTTATTTAGTTTTATTCCAGATTTATTTTTTTTAAATTTATTTTAGTTTTCTTATTTATTTTTATTTTGGGTCTTTTATTATTATTTTTATTTATTTTAAGTTAGTTTTATTTTATTTTATTTAGGTTTTAGTTTTATTTATTTATTTTTATATTTCGTTATTTTATTTTATTTGGTTTTTTTAAGTTAATTATTTTTTTGGGTTTTATTTAGTTTTATTTTGGGTTAATTTTTGGTTTAGGTTTAAGTTTAGTTTTTATTTGGGCTCTTTTTTAGATTTATTTAGGATTTAAGTTTAGTAGGTTTTTTAGATTTATTTGGCTTTAGTTTAGTTTGTGGTTTTAATTTTAGTTTAGAGGGTTTATATTTATTTGGTTTAGGTTATTAGTTTTAATAAAATTGAGTTTAGTTTTAGTTTTAGTATTTATTTATATAGTATTTTATTATTTTTATTTATATTTTTATATTAGTTATGTTTAAGTTTTATTTTAGTTTAGTTTATATTTATTTTTAAGTATTTATGTTTATATTTTTATTTTATTTTATTTTATTTATTTTATACATTTTATTTTATTTTAAGTAGTTTCATTTATTTTTATTTTATTAGGTTATTTATTTAGGTTTATTTATTATTTTTATTTTATTTTATTTTTTTATTTTTTTTTAGGTTTATTTAGTTATTTTTAGCTTTAAGTTTGGGTTATTTATTTTAAGTTTATTTTAGTTTAGGTTTAGTTTTTTATTTTAGGTTTGGTTTTTTATAGGGTGTTATTTTATTTTAGGTTTTTATTTAGGTTTATTTTATTTAGTTTTTATTAGGATATTTATTTTATTTGATTTTAATATTTTATAAGTTTTATTTTTAGTAGTTAGGTTTATTTATTTTATTAGTTTATTTTTTTTTATTTTTTAGGTAGGTTTAGGTTTATTTAGGTTTTATTTATTTAGTTTAGGTTTTTATTTTAGTATTTTAATTTAGGTTTAGGTTTAGGTTTATTTATTTTAGTTTATTTTTATTTTTATTTTATTTTTTTAGGGTTTTATTTTTATAGTTTATAGAGGTTAAGTTAATGTGTCATTTAAAATTTAGGAGTAATGGTTTATGTACAGTTTCTATCTTTGGTTTCATTAGTTATGGATGCTATACATTTGTTAAGATTTGATGGAGAAGCATAGAGAAAGTAGAGGATTTATATGATTTATTGATTTAGAGAAAACTTATGATAAAGTTTAGATGTTCTTTTTAGAGTTTAAGAAAAAGTTATTGGTTTTATTCAAGTCATTTGATATGTATAGGCTATTACTTGTGTCCAGGATTGATATTTTCACTTATTATTACATATCAATTAAGTTATCTTTTTTTCTTAGTATGGATGTTCTTACTATATTTATTTAAAGATGTTTAGTGTATGCTTTTTATGTTTGTTGATAAGACTAGAGAGGAGTCCATTTTAATTATGGAGGTCAACACAGAGTTTAAAGGTTTTCGCTTAAGTAGATCTATTTTATGAAGTGTAAATTTGTAGAAGTTTAATGGTAGTTTTAACATTTTGAACAAGTCATTTAGGGTTTTATATTTAGGCTCTATTGTTCAAAATGATGGTAAATAGATATTTTATTATAGAATTCAAGTTGTTTTAATAGGAATGCATTTTTTGTGATAGAAAGTTCCATTTAAACTTAATTTTTTATAAGATGGTTAAGATAATGACTTATTATTTGAAGCATAAGACTTTATTTAATGAGGATGCTATGGATGAGTAGCTTTACTCTTAGAGATTGCTATGAGTATATTTAGGTATTAGATAAGATTAGAGAGTTTTATTTTTTACATATTTTATTAGAGAGTAGATGCATTAGTTTTTATTTATATTAGAAAAAGGACTTGGTTAAGATTTATTTAGTATTTAATTAAATGAGATTATACAAGACATAATGGAGTTCATGTTCTATTTTAAAGGTTATTTTTATTGTTTTTTTATTTATTTTTATTTTTAGATTTTAGTTATTTAGTTTTATGGTTTAGGGTTTAGCTATTGAGGTTTATGGAGGGTTTGGGGTTTAGGTTTTGAGAATTAGGGTTTGGGGTTTAGGATTTAGGTTTATTTAGGTCTAGTTTAGGGTTTAGGTTTTGGGTTTAAGGCAAGGGTTTAGGCTTAGTTTTGTGGGTTTATTTTAGGGTTTAGGGTTTAGGTTTAGGTCTAGGGTTTAGTTTTAGTTTAGGGTTTTTTTTTAGTTTTTTTTAATAGAGAACAAATTCATATTCAACATTTCTTCTTTTCAAATTGATCAACCAAGTAACACACCAAGTTTTCTAAGACATAAGCGACGACATAGATAAAAAATAAGCTCGCATAGAGCAAATCAAAAACCCTAGATAACTAGAACCATTTCTAGGATAAAGGCATAATAAAGAGAGATCGATCGATTGTTCTTCATTTTTTTCCATTCATCAAAACCAACCCCTCTCAGTAGTAGGATCCACCATCATATCCTGATCTCTCCCTCGCCACCACCAGGCTATAACCTGGCCGCTTCCTCCACCTCCATAACCTCCACTCACTCGACACCACCTCAATATCCACCAACACCTCTAGATCCCCCCACCACCATCAAGGACAACTGCCTCTCACGACGATCAACCATAGATCTAGACGGAGCCTAGTTGACGGTGATGTTCATGCCATCAAGGTTCTGCACATTCTTAGGGTTTAGGTTTAGGTTTACTAGGTTTTACGATTTAGGTTTTTTTTTTTTAATTTATTTAGTTATTTTAGGTTTAGGTTTAGGGTTTGGGGTTTAGGGTTTAGGGTTAGGGTTTGGGGTTTAAGATTTAGGGTTTAGGGTGTAGTGGTTTAGGGTTTAGGTTTTAAGGTTTTAAGGTTTATGCTTTTAGGGTTTAGGGTTTAGGATTAGGGTTTAGGGTTTTTTAGCATTTAGAGTTTAGGTTTTAGGGTTTAGGATTTAGGTTTAGGGTTTTATTTTAAATTAAGTAAACCTGTATGTTTAGGTTTATTTAGTTTATTCAGTTTAGTTTATTTTACTTTTATATTTTTTTAAGTGTATTTTTTATTTTTAGTTAGTTTAGTTTATTTATTTTAGGTTTATTTATATTAGTTTAGATTTTTTATTTTAGTTTATTTTTTAGGTTTAGGTTTAGGTTTATTTTTTAGTTTTAAGTTTTATTTTTTATTTCTAGGTTTAAGTTGAGGATTTTATTTTATTTTTTTAGGTTTAGGTTTTAAGTTTTTAGTTTAGGTTTATTTTTATATTTTATTTTTTAGTTTAGGTTTAGGTTTATTTTTAGTTTATTTTATTTTATTTAGTTTGGGTTTAGGTTTAGGTTAGGTTTATTTTTTTAGTTTAGCTTTTTTATTCATTTTAGTTTAGTTTATTTTAGGTTTAGGTTTATTTTATTTTATTTATTTAATTTTATTTTAGGTTTAGTTTTTTAGTTTAGGGTTTAGGTTTTATTTATTATTTATTTTAGGTTTATTTTTAGGTTTAAGTTTTATTTAGTTTTTTTATTTTAAATTTTCATTTAGTTTTAATTTTATTGGTTTATTTGAGGTTGATTTTATTTTAGTTTAGTTTAGTTTTCTTTATTTTATTTTATTTTTTTATTTTTTTTATTTATTTTATTTTTAGGTTTAGTTTCTTTAGTAAGTTTATTTTATTTTATTTTATGCCATTGTATTATCTTTATTTTTATTAGGTTTTATTACCCCAGTTTAGGTTTTAGTTTTTAGGGTTTAGGGCCTAGAGCCCAGGATAGAGTTGGGTTAGGGCTCAGGCTCAGTTAGGTCCTGCAGGGCCTAGGGTCAGTGTTGGCTCAGTAGTCTGGAGTTTGCCCCAGGTTTTGTGGCCTGATGGGTGGTAGCCAGTGGTCTGTGGGTTTAGGCTCATGGCTCAGTCTTAGGGTTGTGATAGTGCTCAGGTCAGGTGTTTAGATCTGGGTAGGGTCATGGTGTTTAAGGTTTATGTGGTAGTTTAGGTTGTGGCCTGGGTTTGGATTTAAAAGATTTAGGTTTAGGTATTTAGTGTCTTAGGTTTAGTATTTTAAAAAAAAATTAAAGTAAGTTTAGGTATTTATTTATTTATTTATTTATTTATTATTTTATGTTTATGTAGGTTTACTTTTTATTTATTTTTAGTTTGGTTTATTTATTTTAGGTTTAATTATTTTAGTTTATTTTCTAAGTTTAGGTTGTGGTTTATGTTTATTTTTTAGTTTAGTTTTATTTTAATTTTATTTTTTGGGTTTATGTTTTAATTTTTATTTTTAGTTTTATGGTTAGGTTTTTAGTTTATTTTTTTTTCAAAATTAGGTTTTAGGTTATTATTTTAGGTTTATTTTTAGGTATTATTTTTTAGTTTAGGTTTAGATTTATTTTTTCTTTATTTTATTTTATTTAGGGTTTAGGTTTAGTTTATTTTAGGTTTGGGTTTAGGTTTTATTTATTTTAATTTAGTTTATTTAGTTTAGGTTGAGTATTATTTTATTTTTATTTTATGTTTAGGTTTTTTTAGTTTAGGGTTTAGGTTTTATTTTTATTTATTTTTAGGTTTACATTTTTAGGTTTAGATTTTTATTTGGTTTTTATTTTATTTTATTTTATTTTATTTTAGGTTTATTTTAATTTTATTTTACGTTTAGTTTTAATTTTATTATGGTTTTTATTCTAGGTTTATCTTATTTTTTATTTTAATTTAGGTTTAGGGTCTTACACTTTCCTTTTGGCTGCACATCGATGAGCCTTAGTTTGGTAGGCTATACTACATGGTCGGCTACCTAATGTATCGTTTAAGAGAATGTGAGTCCGCTGCTTCTTCTTGATTAGCCTTTGTGTACCGACCGGTCGAGTATATTTGAGGTTTAGATAAGTCCCTGCTGCTCTATCCTTCCCGACCGCTTCAAGTGGGTCGTCTTTCTCGTGGTTGCCCGCTTAGTAGCCGACCATCCATGTTCGTTGGAAAGTTGTAAGCCTACACGCTTTTATTCCAGATTGATGGTTGCACACCGATTGGCACCGTAGGTAGGTTGGTTCCCACTATGCTGACGGATACACCTTAGATTGGTTGGTTCTCGCACCTTAGGATACACCACTCATGGAAGATGTAAGTCACATGCTTTCAGTTGGCCACCATACACCTATAGGCTTTATTTTCCGTGGCTTAGGATAATGCCCTAAGATCTGTGGGCACTATATTTAGATCACATCCTTTGCAACCCCATTTAGACACTATCCGGGTTACTATTGAATTAGACAGTTCCCCTTTTCTAGTAACCACCCTTGTCGTTGGAGAATTCAACCTGTTGTTGTGTAGATTCTTTCTTGGTCTAGTAAATCTGAGATAAGTCAAGGTCGACATAGCCATTTCTTAGTGTGGTCCCTCGTACAACAACAAGGTCCATGCCAACATATAAATAAAATTATATTCACTTGTGGATTAGGAGGATACCCTTAGAGGTGCCTTTCCCCAAGCAGGCATCCTATCTTTAGGGCAGTGTCAGCAAAACTCTTTATAAGAATTATTTGACTACACTTGAGTTGATATAAGTCTTCAACAGTATTCAGTCAGTAGTCACCCCTAAGTCGTTAGTTAGGTCGCCAGTGTCACCCCGGATTATCTCGGTTTAGAAGATCTAAGTCCGACACGCTTCTGCACAAGTGTTACACCAAAGGCAACTCCTAGCTAGCTCTACCCCAAAGCTAGTAAGATATTCCTTTGGATTTGTAAATCTGAGATAGGATAAGTGTGATATATCCCTTTTTCAGTGGGTCCATCGTACATCAACACGGTCCATAAATTAAATCTACCAAATTAGAAGTTGGTGTAGAACTTGAGAATGATTCAGAAAAAGATTTAATAAAATTACTTTTTGATTGGTGCTTGCCTTGTGTTCATAATTTAGCAAAGAAATGGTTAATCCTACATACTTGGTCAAAGCACAGGTCAGACTACTTTGAAAGAATATGGAAAGAAAATGCAAATGCTCTCAATCAAGACTAGGACTAAGATTCAGTATAGTGGGTCCAGTCGATAATGACGATTACTACTTAGTCATCACCAATCATTTGGAATTTGATAGGTTTTTCCAAATCACATTAAATCATATGAGGAGCTATTCTTAGAAACTTCATATGATCTAGATGATTTTGAAGTCAAAGATGCACTGCCATAGTCCGAAGAAGAGTTCAAGTCAACCATCGACGAGCTTAAGGAAATCAACTTAGGAACTGAAGAAGATCCATGCCCAACATACATCAGTTCTTTATTAAATGAAATTAAAATCAATGACTTAGTTAGGTTATTGACTGAGTTTAGGGATTATTTTGCATGGAGTTATGAAGAGATGCCTGGATTGGCTCTTGATGTAGCGGTCCATAAACTAGTAGAGCTGCATCTAACCTATCAAGAAAGCTCCTAGATGCATGCAATTTAACATAGAACAACAGGTCATTTCTGAAGTCAAGAAACTGATCGATGCTAGCTTCAACCAGGAAGAAAAATACCCTACCTGGTAAGCTAGCGTCATCCTAATTAAGAAAAAGAATGGTCAAGTTCACATATGGGTCAATTTTAGGGATTTAAATAAAGCTTGTCCAAAAGATGATTTCCACTACCAATCCCAGAGCTGATGGTGGACATTACCTCATCTCATGTAGTCTTCTCTTTCATAGATGGCTCATCTGGATATAACTAAATAAAGATGACCACTGAAGATTAAAAAAACATAGCTTTTAGAACCCTGATCAGAATATATTACTATAAGGTCATGCCTTTCAACCTTAAAAAGGCCGGTGCTACATACCAGTGGGCTATGACTCTAATCTTCAACAAACTCATTCATCATCAAGTCGAGTTATGTCGATGTTGTGATAAAAGTAGAGAAAAGGAAGACCTCTCTTTAACTTAAGAGTAGTTTTGAATAGTTAAGATAATTTAACCTTAAAATGAATCCGAAGTGTGCATTTGTAGGTTCGGAAATTCCTCGTTTGTTGTCCAACACCAGGGAATCAAAATCAATTTGGAGAAGATCAGGATGATATTAGAAATGCCACCCCTAAAAGTTTAACTCAACTTAGATCATTCCAAGGGTGTTTGGCATATTTAAGATGCTTTATATCCAATTTTATCGAGAAGATGTCAGCCATTCCTAGCATTTGTCAAAAAGGATGCCAAGTTTATGTGGGATGAAAAGTGCGAACATGCCTTCGAATACATCAAGCATTACGACTTGTTCTAACAGCCCCTATCATGGGCAAGTCACTATTTACTACTATTAGATGACTCCTTGGTGCTTTGTTGGGCCAAGGATGAAGGGAAGGAAAATGCACTACTACCTCCTCATTTACTCAGAGGCTAATTATCCACCCATTGAGAAGCATTGCCTAGATTTAATCTTTGCATCCCAAAAGTTACAACACTACATACTTCCTCATAAGGTGAACTTAATCTCTAGGATCTATCCACTACAATATCTCATGACACGGCCGACACTATCTAGATGGTTGACATGACAATCCATGATCTTCTCGCAGTTTGACATTACCTTCGTACCTCTTCGTGCAGTAAAAGGACAAGTGCTAGAGGATTTCTTAGTACCACACCCCCTTCCTAGCGACTCTCTGCTTAGTGATGATATTCTCGATGAACAAATCATGAACTTAGGGATACTAGCATTCACCACTTGGAGATGTACTTTGATGTGGCTTCCTCTCTCAAAGAGGAGAAGACCAATCTACTATCTTGAAAGAAAGGGTAGGAATAGTTCTCTTAACTGGGACCATGATGTGATGAGATTCTCATATCATCTATCCAATCTTGTACCAACAACAAAGCCAAATGAGGCATGAGTGAGTTAGCCATTACTCTAAGCATCCAAAACATCAACATCTTCGATTCTCATAGTCAACCAAATCAAGTTCTATAAGAAGCCCAAGCTTCATCGCTACCATAAGTACACCATGGAGTTATTGGCCCAAATCCTAGAGGTTACCATTTATAAGATTCCTCGAGGAGAATGCTATAATATGCTTTAGCCAAGCTTACAAGGAGTTGGCATGTTAAGGATGAGTCCATATCAATAAAGTTCCAAAATAGACAAGTCTTATCCTTATTGATATTGAACTCATCAAAAGTACTCTCTTGAAGGGAGGTTTCCATTGCCAAGAAGGATGAGGTTTGAGGCAACCATTCATAGATTACCTAAATAAAGGCAAACTACCTCAAGAGAAGTCCCAAGGCCATCAGATGATGCATAGAGCACTTTCATATGCTCTTGTGGATGGTGTCTTGTACCATCAATCTTTCGATCATATGTGGTTATGTTGTTTAGACTAGGACGAAGCCCATAAGATCATGACTAAGGTACACTCAGGATTTTATGGAGCCAACCATTCCAGTCCAAAGATGAAAACCAAGATCAAGAGACTAGAATACTACTGGCCATCGATGATCAAAGATTGCATTGATATGGCTAGGTGATGCCACCAATGTTAAATACACGGTGTGGTCCTACACTAACCACGCAAGATTCTACATCCTACATTGGCTTCATGGCTATTTGAGTGTTGGGGTACCGACATAGTGGGTTTGATTAATCCTCCTTCTTCCAAGGATCATCGTCATCTAAACTACTTTTCCAAATGGGTGAAGGTGATTTGTCAAAGGTCCAGCATGTGCTCTAGTTATTTATGAATTATATCGTATATAGTTTCGGAGTGCCTCGATAAATTATATCTAATAATTGTATTGCATTCAAGAGCACCGAGATCAACAACTTTTCTCAGAAACACAACATAGATTAGAGATATTCTACCATCAACAACTTAAGGGAAAATGGTCTAGCAGAAGTCTTCAATAAAACTCTCATCCAAATACTGAAGAAGATACTTGATAATAATAAGTGATAGTGGTATGAGCAATTAGTTGAAACCTTGTGGGACCGCACTACATATAGAACTCCAACTCGCCTACCTTTCTCCTTAGTTATGGGTCCAAGCCATTCTACCATTAGAAGTCCAACCCATCACTAAGGATAGGATAGTAGCAAGAGATAATAGAGCGTAATGCCAAGTTGTGTTAGAAGAGCTTGGTTTGGAGAGAGATCACGGCATGCCAAAACCTTGAGTTATACAAAGCTAAAATGAATCAAGATCATAACAATTACTCTATCCTAGAGCTTTTCAAGTAGGAGAGCTTATTTTAGTTCTAAGGAGACTAATTATTGAATTTCATAAGATGGGAGGCAATTTTGAACCCACTTGGGAAGGCCCTTTTGCCATAGAGAAGGCCTACCAAAGAGAATCTTATCAGCTTATTAATCATAAGGGAGAGCACCCAATGCTTCCAATCAATGGGCTCTACTTAAAGAAATATTATAAATCATGTTTGAAACTAATTATCATCAATGAAAATTTCCATTTTGAATTCAATCTCTTACATGTTGAAAGTATTCTTGTTTGGGAATCTGCCACGATGTGTTTAGGGTAGGTATTAGGAACCTGAGCTACATTTTATCCTTCATTGACACAACAAAAACATAAAGTACACACAAACATATAAAACAAACATAAATCTTTTATCTCGGGCTACTCTGAGTTGAGATAACACCCCCAATGACACTCATTGAGTAGCTACTTTAGTCAAGCTGACGTGCTACCCTGCTAGTGTGTCACCCAAGTGGTCTTCTTTCTTTAGAGGATGTAAGTCTACTATGCTTTTCTTCCTTACTTGGCCACTACACATCGACGAGTGCCTTTTTAGTTTGGTAGGCCTTACTATGTGGCCGGTAAGCTACCACATGTTGGCTTTGTTTAAGAGGTTGTCAGTTTGCTATGATTTCTTCTTGGATTAGCTTTCGTACACTAACTGGGTTGAATATATTTGAGGTTTAGGATAAGTACCCTAGTGGCTCCTCTCATCCTGACTACTTCAAGTCTGGGTCTAGTCCTTCCTTGGGGCTCCCTGCTTAGTAGTCGCTCTTGGTTAGATGGCATTAGTCTCGCCGATGACAGACTATCCCGATGATCAGTTCCACTTGGAAAGTTGTAATCCTACATGCTTTCTTTCTAGATTGATCGTTCCACATCAATGGGCACCTTAGGTTGGTTGGTTCTGACTATGCTGATGGATACACCACTCATGCTGACTGATACACCTTAGGTTGATTGGTTCTCGCACCTTAGGATACACCACTCATGGTAGATGTAAGTCGGCTACATTTTCTCCTTGAGTTGGCCATCGTACAGCTATAAGCTTTCTTTTCCAGGTTTGTAGATAACATCCCTAGCAGCACGTCTCCTATGGGCACTATATTCGGATCACGTCCTTTGGTACCCCATTTAGACACTATTGAGGTTATTATTGGATTGGATAGTTCCCCTTTCCTAATAAGCACCCTTGTGGCTAGGGAATTCATCTTGTGGATGTGTAGATTCTCCCTTGGTGCAATAAATCTAACATTGGTCAAGGACAATATATCCCATTCTTGGTGTGGTCCCTCGTACACCAACTGGGTCCACACAAATATATATACAAAATATATATTTACTTATTGATTAGGAAGACACCCTTAGCAGTACCTTTTCCCAAGAAGGCATCCTTGCTTGACTACTCTTAAGCTGATATAAGTTCTAGTGGTATTCACTCAATAGTCACCCTTAAGTCGAGTTTCATTCATTGTGCTACCAACGTCACCCTAGTTATTCCTCTTTTAGAAGATGTAAGTTTGCTACACCTTTCATCTTGCATACAACAAAGGCAACCCCTTAGGTTGGCTAGCTCTACCAGAAGTGGTAGACTATCCCTTTGGATTTGTAAATCCAGGTAGGTCAAGTGATATAGCCCCTTCTCTGGGTTCATCACACACGACATGGTCCATACATTAACTCAAATTAAACCCATTTTCCCCAATGGAGTTAAATCACACCCTTCTCCCCAGTGGAGCCCCAAATCATATGTAAATAATTCAAGCAAAAAAATCAAATTGAAAGCCAACCTCCCTAGTGGAGCCAAATTAATCCAACTCCCCCAGTAGAGCCTAAATCAAAAAAAATTCAACCAAACTCTTATTCCTAGCAGATACATCCCCAAAAAAAATCTATGAAATCAAATTGAAATCCCAATCCCCAATGGATAGCGTGAACCTACTTCCCTAGTGGAAGGTTCATATACCCAATCCTCAGCGGACTCAAGCCCATATCTCTAGCAGATATGCCTCCACATCAATTAAAACCAAACAAATTAAAGTCGATTGGATCTTAATCCCTATTGGATTATAGATTCTTATCTCCAACGAATCTTCTTTCCACAAATCATAGAATCAAATCAAATTCAAACCTTGTCCCTTGCAGATTTTCTTCTTCTTTGCCCTCAACATAGACCCCTCATATGCCATGTCCAATGCATGTGTGATCCCCTAGTGGATCTCTGTCCATGTCCTTGACATGGAATTCTCATCAAATCTTATTTCTTCTCTTATGCAAACCATTAATACTTCAACCAAAAGCCTAACAATGTATTTGTTCATATTACATCATCTTAACATTATAATCAACATTTTATGATTTATGATGGTGCAAGTTCAAACTAACTATACAATATCATGCTAAACATATTATAGTGTGAATTAACACACTATTTTAAATTATAATATATGATGTTATATTATAATTTGCTATAATATAATATATTATCTAACATTACACCTCATTAGGATCACTTAAAAACAAAATAACAAAATTTTCTCAAAATATGAATAATGTTCATTTTGGATGTCAAATTCTTATTTTTCTATTAGAAATGGTACAAAATAGCATAATTTATGTGTTGCTTCTTAGTGTGAGCTGAGAATTTGGCCAAATTCTTCCATCTCAACCTTCAAATTAACATTTTTGTGAGTTTTGACCTAATGTATCATAAAGTAACATGCTAAAATATAATAACATCTAGAAACACATACATTCATATATATATATATATATATATATATATATATATATATATATATATATATATATATATATATATATATATATATATATATATATATATATATATATATATATATATATATATATATATATATGTGAAGTTATATTATTATGTACATTATACTTTAATATGCTTTCATATAATATATTATCTTACATTACACCTTAAAATTGAATCCTTTAAGCAAAACATTTACAAATTTGGTTGAAAATGAACAATTATTTTGGATGCAAAATTCATTCTTTTGATTAAATGACACACCATAGCACACCCCAATGATGTTCCCTAATGCTTACCTTAAATTTCACCCAAATCCCATCATCTCAGCCTATAAATCTATATTTTTATGAATTATACCAGTACAAACTCTACTACATCATACTATAACAAACTAAAATATGCTAAACAATAAGTAGTAATACACAATACTATGCTATAGTGCATGATGCTACACTATGTTATGGCATCCTATATTATAATATACTATAACCTATTATATTATATTATATTATATTGTATATCACATCACAAGGTATTGCTTAAGATAAAAAAGCATAAAATTAGTCTAAATAAAAAAACTATATATTTTAGTCATATCACTTACATATTTTAAATTGAAACAATATATTATGATGACATGCTCTACCTATTATGAATTTGGACAAATTCCACCATTTTAAAGTCTAAATTAATAAATTTATAAATAATGCTAATGTAGGCTCGATAGCATTATTATAAAATACTAAAATAATTTAAAATGCACAGAACAATATATTATGATATATGATGCTATACTATGCTACAACGTATAATATTTATTTAGAACATAAAATCTTACTTTTAGACTAAAATTGGCGTAGCACACCTTTGGTACTATAACCTAATTCCCACTTCAAATTTAACAAATTTCATCATATGATTTATTAAATTAGTATTTTATGATTTATATTAATATAATTATGAACAATACCATAATATATTAAAACATTTCAAAACATCTTATATCATCCAAAAACACAACACTACATGCTCAAATATATGATGATACATTAAACTAAATATATGGTATTATAATATGATTTAGGGTATTCAAATCTCTAATAGTCAAGGGAAAGTCTCTTGAAGACATTTTCTTTAGCTGCCATAACTCTATTAGCATTAGGTCATTCTTTAGATCTACTCCTAATGACATATTTATTCAAGGTTTAGGGTTAGGGTTAGTTGTGGTTTAGGGTTTAAAGTTTAGGGTTTGGGTTTAGGGTTTAGGGTTTAGGGTTGTAGGTTTTGAGTTTAGGGTTTTAAGGATTACAGTTTAGGGTTTTGGGTTTTGGGTTTTGGGATTTAGTTTTAGGTTTAAGTTTTAGGGTTTAGGGTTTAAGATTTTTTTAATAAAGAAAAAATTCAAATTAAATATTACTTTTTTCTATTTCATCAACCAAGTAGCACCACAAGTTTTTTAAGACAGAAGCAATGACATAGATAAAAAATGAACACTCATAGAGCAAATCAAAAACCCTATATAAGTAGAATCGTCTCAACTATAAAGACACAGTTTCATAAGCAGTAAATTAGATCTTTCATTCATCAATTTCTCCAGTTCCCATTAGAACCACCCTTGCCTCTCAAGTTCCAGGATCCGCCATCATATCCCCTGATCTCTCCCTCCGCCACCACCACAGCTGTAGCCTCCATCGCTCATTCTGCCTCCAAAACCACCACTGCTCTAACCACCAACTCTATATCCACCATCACTTCTAAATCCCCCACCACCACTGTGATAACCACGGCCTCCACCTTCAGTTCCACTATCAGATCTAGACAGAGCCTAGTTTATGGTGATGTTCTTGCCATCAAGGTTCTGCCATTCTTAGGGTTTAGGGTTTGTGTTTAGGTAGGGGTTTAGGTTTGTAGGTTTGTTTAGGTTTTGTGGTTTTAGGTTTAGGGTTTTTAGGTTTGGTTTAGGTTTGTGGAATGTGGTTTAGTAGGTTTAGGTTGTGGTTTGGGGTTTAAGGTTTAGGGTTTGGATAGGGTTTAGGTTTGTGTTTAGGGTTTATTTAGGTTGTTTTTTTTAAATTAAGTAAACTAATAGGTTTAATTTTATTAAGTTTATTTTTTATTTATTTGAGTTTATTTTTTTGTGGTATATTTTTATTTTTATTTAATTTGGTTTATTTATTTTGGATTAGGTTTTTATTTTAGTTTATTTTTTAGGTTTATTTTTTTAGTTGAGCTTTATTTTTATTTTATTTTTTAGGTTTAGGTTTTATTTTATATTTTAGTTTTAGGATTAGGTTTTTATTTTATTTTTAGGTTTTAGGTTTCATTTTTTTTTTTCATTTTTAGTTTTTTATTTTAGTTTATTTTATTTTATTTAGTTAGGTTTAGGTTTATATTAGTTTAGGTTTAGGTTTGTTTATTTTAGTTTAGTTTAGTTTTATATTTAGTTTATTTTATTTATTTATTTTTTTATTTTAAGTTTAGGTTCTTTTATTTTAGGGTTAGGTTTATTTTATTTATTTTAGTTTTAATTTTTTTTTGGCTTAGGTTTTATTTAGTTTTATCATTTTATTTTAGGTTATTTTATTTTATTTTACATTTAGTTTTATTTTTATTTTATTCCAGGTTTATTTTATTTCTTTAGTTTAAGTTTTCTTTATCTTTTATTTTATTTTATTTTATTTTATTTAGGTTTAGCTCATTTTAGTTTATTTATATTTTTCTTTATTTTATTTAAAGTTTTTATTTATTTATTTTTATTTTAGATGATTTTTAGTAGAGTTTTTTTAGGTTTGTGGTTTAGGTATTTATCAGTGGCTCAGTTTTTAGGTTTAGTTTTTAGGGTTGGCTCAGGGTTTAGGGTATTTTAGTTTGGGGTAGTTTAGAGTTTAGGTTAGTCAGTTTGTTAAGGTTGGTTAGAGTTTAAGGGTTTGTTTAGTAGGGCCCAGTGGGTTTAGGGGTTTTAGGGAGGTTTAGGGTCTTTAAGAATAAGAACCTAGTTAAGTTTATTTATTAAGTTTATTTTTATTTATTTATTTTTATTTTATTTATTTATTTATTTTATTATTTAGGTTTATTTATTTTATTTAGTTTATTTATTTAGTTTAGGTTTTATTTTAGTTTATTTTTTTAGTTTAGGTTTTTTTTTTAGTTTTAGTTTTTTATTTTATTTTTAGGTTTAGGTTTTATTTTTATTTTGGTTTATAGTTTTTATTTTTATTTTTAGTTTAGTTATTTTAAGATTATTTTAGATTATATTTTTTTTAGGCTTATTTATTTTTATTTTTTATTTATTTTGGTTTTAGGTGATTTTATTTATTATTTAGGTTTAGGTTTTATTTATTTTAGTTTATTATTTTTTTTTATATTAGGTTTAGTTTTTTATTTTATATTTTAGTTTTTTTTATTTTATGTTTTATTTTAGGTTTATTTTTTATTTTAACTTTTATTTAGTTTTATTTTATTTTTTAGGTTTATTTTATTTTATTTTTTTTATTTTATTTTATTTAGGTTTTCTTTTAGTTTAATTTAGGTTTTTATATATTTTATTTTACTTTAGTTTTACTTATTTTTTTAGGTTTTTTTAGGTTAGGTTTAGATTTAAGTTTCTTTATTTTATTTTATTTTATTTTATTTTTTTTGGTTTTATTTATTTATTTTATTTAGGTATTATTTAGTTTTTTTATTTTTAGATTTTAGGTTTGTGGTTTAGGGTATTTTAGGGTTTTAGGATTTAAGGTTTTTTAGGTTTAGTTTATTTAGATTTTGTTTGGGTTTAGGTTTAAGATTTTAGGTTTTAGTTTTTGAGGGTTTTTTTTTTTGGTTTTGGTAGTTTAATTTTTAGGTCTGAGTTCAAATTTTTAGTTTAGGGTTTTGTGTTTTAGTTTTTTAATAGAATAAATTCAAATTCAACATTTCTTCTTTTGATTTCATTAGCCAAGTACACACCAAGTGTTCAAGAAGTAAGTGATGACATAGATAAAAAATGTGCACGATGAGAGCAAATCAAAAGCCAAGATAACTAGATTCATGTCTACTATAAAGACAAGCCCATAAGTACAGACGATCTGGCCATTCCTCAATTTCTCCATTTCCCATCTGAACCACCCTGACCTCTCGAGTAGCGAGATCCACCATCATATCCTCGATCTCTTCCTCCACTGCCACCATGACTGTAGCCTCCTTCGCTCCTCCGCCATTACCACCAGCCTCAATTACCACCTCCATATCCACCAGACCTCCGATCCCCACCACCACTATGATAATGCTTGCCTTCACCTCCAGATCTAAACTAAGCTTGGTTGACGGTGATGTTCTTGCCATCAAAGTTCTGGCCATTCTTACGGTTTAGGTTTAATAAGTTTTAGGTTTTATATTTATTTTTTAATTTATTTAGTTTCATTTGGTTTAGTTTATGGTTTAGGGTTTTTTATGATTTTTAAGGTTGATTTGTGGTTTAATTTTGTGGTTTATGCTTTTTGGTTTAGTTTAGGATTAGGTTTAGGGTTTAAGGTAGGGTTTAGGGTTAGAATTAGGGTTTATGGTTTTTAGGGTTTAGAGTTTAGGGTCAGGTTTAGGGTTTAGTTTGCATTTTGTAAGATTTTTAGGTTCGGTTTAGGTTGGGATTTAGTGTTTAGGGATTTTGTTTTAAAGTTAAGTAAACTAGTAAGTTTAGGTTTATTTAGTTTATTTTTATTTATTTTAATTATTATATTTTATTTTATTTTATTTTATTTATATTTATTTATTTTATTTTATTTGTGTTTATTTATTTTAGTTTATTTATTTTAATTTAGTTTTATTTTAGTTTTCTTTTAGGTTTTGGATTAGGTTTAGGTTTATTTTTAATTGAGTTTTATTTTTATTTTATTTTTAATTTTAGGTTTTATTTTTAATTTTATAGGTTTAGGTTTTTTTTTTATTTTAGGTTTAAGTTTTAGGTTTTATGTTGGGTTTATTTATATTTTATTTTTAAGGTTTAAGTTTATTTTTAGTTTATTTTATTTTATTTAATTAAGGTTTAGGTTTAGTTCATTAGGTTTAGGTTTAGTTTTATTTATTTTAGTTTAGGTTTATTATTATTTTATTTTATTTATTTTATTTTATTTTAGGTATAATTTTTATTTTATTTAGGTTTTCTTTTATTTATTTTAGGTTTTATTTTTATTTTATTTTAGGTTTAGTTATTTAGTTCATTTTATTTTATTTTTTTTTCCATTTAGTTTTTATTTTAAAGGTTTTTAGATTTATTTTATTTTAGTTTATTTTTTTCTTTAATTTATTTATTTTACTTTTATTTTATTATTTTATTTTATTTTAGTTTAGATTTAGGTTTATATAGTTTATTTTATTTTTTTCTTCATTTATTTTCAAGTTTTGAATTATTATTTTAAAGTTTAATCTAGTTTATTTTGTTTATTATTTTCTTATGATTAGTTTAGGTTTAGAGTTTAGGGTTGTGGTTTGGTTTAGTAGTTAGGGTTTTGTGGGTTGTGGTTGAGTCTATTTAGGTGGTTTTGGGTTTATTTTATTATTACAGTGGTTTAGGAAGGTGTAGATTTGGGTTTAGGATTTAGGGTTAAAGCTCAGGGTCATTAGTGGCCTAGGTTAGTCAGTTTTGTTAGTTATTTAGTGGTTTTTAGTTTTGTTTTAGTCTGTTTTTTAGTTTAGGATTTAGGTTTAAGCTGTTATTTTAGTTTAGGGTTTAGGATTTTTATTTGGGTTTTGTTTTAGATTTTTTTTTTAAAAAATTTAAGTAAACCCATAAGTTTAGTTTAAATTATTTTAGTTTATTTTTTTATTTATTTGAATTTAATTTTATTTTTTTTATTTAGTTTATTTTTTTATATTTACTTATTTTTGGTATTTTTTATTTTATTTTAATTTTGGGTTTTATATTAGTTTATTTTTTATTTTAGTTTTATGTTTATTTTAGTTTATTT
This sequence comes from Cymbidium sinense, assembly GCA_021442155.1. Classification (NCBI taxonomy): domain Eukaryota; kingdom Viridiplantae; phylum Streptophyta; class Magnoliopsida; order Asparagales; family Orchidaceae; genus Cymbidium; species Cymbidium sinense. Next base: position 187,784,214 of record CM038220.1, read on the forward strand.
TATTTATTTATTTTTAGGTTTAGGTTTTATTTTTTAGCTTTTATTTTTTATTTTATTTTTAGGTTTAGTTTAGGTTATTTTAGGTTTATTTTAGTTTTATTTTTAGTTTATGTTTAGGTTATTTTTTTAAGTATTTTTATTTATTTAGTTTAGGTTTAGGTCATTTATATTTTTAGGTTTAAGTTTTATTTATGTTATAGTTAATTTTTTATTTAGTTTTTAAATTTTAGTTTTTATTTATAGTCAGGTTTTATTTTTTATTTATTTTTAGTTTATTTTAGGTTTATTTTATTTAGTTTTATTTTATTTATTTATTTATTTTTATTTTATGTTTAGTTTTATTTTATTTAGCATTTTTTTATTTTAGTTTAGTTTTTTATATTTATGTTACTTTAATTTTTTATTTTATTTTATTTTTAGGTTAAGCTTTTAGTTTAGGTTAAGATTTAGGTTTAGTTTAGCCATAGTTTTATTTTATTATTTATTTATTTAGATTTTATTTTTATTTTATTTAGTTTTATTTAGTTTAGTTTAAGTTTTTTGGTTTTTTGGGTAGGTTTATTTAGGGTTTAGGGTCAGATTTTAGAATTTAGGGTTTAGGGTTAGGGTTGTTTAGGGTTAAGATTTTATGATCAGGGTTTAGTTTATATAGGTTTAGGGTTTAAGTTTTTTCAATTATTTTTAATAAGTAAAACCTTTAAGATTATTTAGTTTATTTTTTTGTTTATTTTATTTTTTTTTTTATTTTTATTTTATTTAGTTTAGTTTATTTATTTTAGTTTATTTTTTTTATGTTTAGGTTTATTTTTTAGTTTATTTTATTTTATTTTATTTAGTTAAGGTTTTATTTTTTATTTTTAGGTTTAGGGCTTAGGGTTTTTTTTAAAGTTTAGGTTTATGCTTTTGGGTTTAGTTTTAGGTTTAGGATTTGGGTTATTTTTTGTGTGTGGTAGGTTATTTAGTGTTTTTAGGTTTTATAGTTTATTTTAGGGTTTATTTTAAGGTTTAGGGTTTAGTATTTTTAGGGTTTTTAAATTTTAGGTTTAGGTTTTAGTATTTAGTTTATCTTTTATTTATTTTATTTTATTATTTTATGTTTTATTTAGGTTATTTTTATTTGTTTAGCTTTAATTTTATGTTTATTTAATTTATTTAGATTTTATTTTATATTTTTGAGTTTTATTTTACTTTATTTTTTTTAGCTATTTTTTTTTAGGTTTTTTTTTAGTTTAAGGTTGGATTTATTTTAGTGGTTTCTTGTGGGTTAGAATTTAGGTTTTTAGTTTAGGTTAAGGTTTAGTGTTTAGCTGTATTAGGTTTAAGTTTAGGTTTTGGGTTTCAGTTTTTATTTTGGGTTTAGATTTGGGTAGGGTGTGTAGATTATGGTTTTTGGGTTTGGGTTTATGGTTGGGTAGGTCAGGTTATTTTCTGAGAAGGGCTAGTTTAGGTTTAAGTTTAGATCAAGTTTTAGGTTTATGATTTTGTTTTTTTCAAATTACAAACCAATAGTAGTTTTTTTAGTTTATTTTATTTTTTTTTAATTTTAGTTTATTTTATTTTATTTAAGTATATTTTATTTATTTTATTTATATTTTTATATTTTAGTTTTAGGTTTGTTTATTTTTTAGCTTTAGTTTTATTTTATTTTATTTTAGGATTTAATTTTTATTATTTTTAGGTTTAGTTTAATTTTTTTTTAGGTTTATTTTTAGTTTAGGTTTATTTTTAGGTTTTATTTTTTAGTTTAGATTTAGGTTTATTTTTAGTTTATTTTATTTTATTTAATTTTAGGGTTTAGGTTTATTTATTTATTTAATATTTAATTTAGGTTTATTTTATTTTGTTTATTTTTTTTATTTTTTTTTTTATTTTATTATTTTTTTTATATTTTAAGTTTATTTTTAGGTTTGTTTTAGTTAGTTTTATTTTATTTTTATTTTCATTTAGTTTTATTTTATTTAGGTTTTATTTTAGGTTTATTTTATTTTTTTTTAGTTTAGGTTTTTATTTATTTATTTAAATTTTATTTAATTTTATTTTATTTATTTTAGTATAGTTTAGTTTTAGGTTTTATATTTTGATTATTTTTTATTTTATTTAGGTTTGTTTTATTTTATTTTGGTTTATTTAGGTTTATTTTAGTTGGGCTTGGGATTAGTTTAGGGTTTAAGGTTTTTTTTTCAGGTTTAGGGATGTAGTTTTGGGTTTAGGGTTTAGGTTTAGGTTTAGTTTTTTTTTAGGGTCAGTTTTAGGGTTTAGTTTTGTGGTGGTTTGTGGTTTATTTTTTGGGTTTTGATCTCATTAGGTTTAGGTTGGGTATGGTTAGTTTTTGGGTTTAAGGTTAGGGCTCAGCTCCTCCTATACATAACCACCACTACCACCACCTGATATCCACGAGCACCTCTAGATCCCCCCCACCTCCATAACCACCAGCTTGCCTTCAGCCTCCAAAGATCTTGAGGTTTATCAGTTGTCAGGTTCTTCCCATTCTGGGTTTAGGTTTAGGTTTAGGTTTATTAAGTTTTATGGTTTAGGTTTATTTTTTAATTTATTTAGTTACTTTAAATTTAGGTTTAGGGTTTTGGGTTTAGGGGGCAGGGCTAGTTTTTAGGTTTTGGGTTTAGATTTGTGGTTTGGTTTAGGGTTTTAGGGTTTGGGTTTAGGGTTTTATTATTTGGGTTGTGGTTGGGGTTTAGTGTTTAGTTTAATATTGTAAGTTTAGGGTTTAGGGTTTAGGATTTTAGGGTTTTTTTTTTTTAATTTAAACCCAGAGTTTAGGTTTATAATTTATTTTATTTATTTAATCTTTATTTTATTTATTTAGTTTATTTTATTCTTGTTTAGTTTAGTTTATTTTATTTTATTTATTTTAGTTTAGGTTTTTTTATTTTTTTTTTTTAGGTTTAGGTTTTATGTTTATTTTTAAGTTTAGTTATATTTTTTAATTTATTTTTTAGGTTTATGTTTTTTATTTTTTTATTTATAGGTTTAGGTTTAGTCTTTTATTTTATTTTTTTGGTTTAATTTCTAAGTTTTTATTTTACGTTTGTTTTTAGGTTTTATTTTTTAGTTTAGGTTTATCTTTTAGTTTTATTTTATTTTATTTAATTTAGGTTTAGTTTATTTTATGTTTATGTTTAGGTTTATTTATTTTAATTTATTTTATTTTAGTGTACTTTTAGGTTTATTTTATTTTTATTTTAGTGTTAGGTTTTTTTTAGTTTAGGGTGTAGGTTTTAGTTTATAATTTAGCATTTTTGGTTATTTTTTTTAAAAAGAACAAATTCAGTTTCAACATTTCTTCTTTTCGATTTCATCAATCAAATAACACACCAAGTTTTTTTACAACATAGTACAAAGCACAATAACAAGAACAATAAGCCTTAATCCCACTAGGTGGGCTCATTATGAATCCTTCGTCCATTGTGTCTATTATGTGCCAAATTTTCATTTAATTCAAGTATACTAAGATCATTTTTTATACATCTTAACCAAGTCTTTTAGGTCTATGTCTACATTTCTTAACATAAGACAAATCTAATGCATCTACTCTAATCGTCATCTGGACGACCGACGCTTTATGTGGCCAAACCATCTAGGCGCTCTCCTAATCTTATCTACCATTGAGCTACTCTAAATTTTTCCAACATACTATTTTGCATTCTATCTCTAGGTAAAGCCACTCATCCACTGAGCATTTTCATCTCGCAACACTTAACTTAGTCTTATGTTTCTTTCTTTAGGCCAACATTTGCACTATTTAGTGTCTTACCACCATCTTATAAAATTTTCCTTAAGTTTAAGTGGGACTTTTCTATCACATAATAGCCGATGCATTCTCCACTTCAACCATCCAACTTGAATTCTACTAATAACATCTCCATCTATTTCACCATCATTTTGAACAATAGAGCCTAAATATAATCGCTCACTCTTATTAATGACTTGATCACCTAAAGTCACAACACACCACTAAAACTTCTACAACTAAAATTATGCATAGAAAATAAAAATCTGATAACTAGAATCATCTTGTAAGACACAATTCCATAAGTAGAAAATCGACGGCTGTTTCTTCGCTTTCTAATTTCTCGAACCACCGACCTTCAGTGGATCAACCATCATATCCCATCTCTCCTCTCGCCACCAACATATAACCTTCGCCGCCCTCCCACTGTAACCACCACTACTCCAATCACACCTCCATATCGACTCACCTCAATCCCACAATCATACACCGCTTCCTCCATCGCTAGATCTAGATTGAGCCTGGTTGATAGTGATGTTCTGCCATCAAAGTTCTATTCTGGGTTTATGTTTAGGTTTATTTGGTTTTAGGGTTTAGGTTTATTTTTTAATTTATTTAGTTTTTGGTTTAGGTTTTTAGGGTTTAGGTTTGGGTTTTAGTTTAGGGTTTAGTGTTTTAGGGTTTAGGGTTTAGTTAGGGTTTACAATTTTTGGGTTTTTTAGGTTTAGATTTAGGGTTTTAGGATTGTAGGTTTAGGGTTTAGGGTTTTTTAGGATTTAGTGTTTACATTTTTTTTAATTATGTAAACCCAGGGTTTAGGATTATTTAATATATTTAGTTTATTTTATTTATTTTAGTTTACTTTATTTTTTATTTTAATTAGGTTTATTTTATTTTTTATTTAGTTTAGTTTTTTATTTTAAGTTTATTAATTTTAATTTAGATTTATTATTTTAGTTTTATTTTGGTTTAGGTTTAGGTTTAGGTTTAGTATGATTTTTTATTTATTTTATTTTAGGTTTAGTTTTTTTTTATTTTTTTGGTTTAGGTTTTATTTTATATTTTAGGTTTAGGTTTTAGATTTTATTTTGCTTATTTTAGGTTTTATTATTTTAGTTTATGTGTTGGTTTATTTATTTTATTTTATTTATTTTAGTTCATTTTAGTTTAGGTTTAAGTTTTATTTATTTTAGTTTAGGTTTAAGTTTATTTTATTTTATTTATTTATTTTTATTTTAGGTTTAGGTTTTTTAGTTTACAGTTTAGGTTTTAGTTTTTTGGTTTTTTTTAGCTTTATTTTTAAGGTTTAGGCTTTTAGTTAGTTTTTTATTTTATTATATTTTTGGTTTATTTATTTTATTTTTCATTTAGTTTTTATTTTATTTAGATTTTTTATTTTTTGGTTTATTTTATATTTTTAGTTTAGATTTTATTTATTTTATTTAAATTTAGTTTTTAATTTTTATTTTATTTTATTTTTAGGTATAGGTTTAGGTTTAAGTTTAGGTTTTTATATTGATTTTATTTATTTTATTTTATTTAGGTTTAGGTTTTTGTATTTATTTTATTTTTGGGTTTTATTTAGTTTAGGTTTAGGTTTTTAGGTTTTTGGGGTTTGGGGATTATGGTTTATTTAGGGTTTTTTTTTCTAGTTTTGGGGGTTTAGGGTTTTATTTAGGGTTTAAGGTTTAGGGTTTAGGATTTTATTTAAGGTTTAGGGTTTTAGGGTTTTAGGATAAGGCTTTAAATTTAGGGTTTACAGAAGTTTTAGGGTTTATTAGCTTTTATTATTTTTTTATTATTTTTTTATGGTTTAGGTTTAGGTTTTAGTAGATCGATCAATCGTTTTTTAGTTTCTCCGATCACCACCGCCATATCCACCAGCACCTCTATAGTCCCCATCACCATAGCGATAACCACCACCTTTGCCTCCACGATCTGATTGAGTAGTTTGACGTGACTGCCATCAAGGTTCTTCCCATTCTTAGGGTTTAGGTTTAGGTTTATTAAGTTTTAGGTTTCAAGTTTATTTTTTAAATTATTTAGTTACATTAGGTTTAAGTTTAGGGTTTTGGGTTTAGGGTTTATGGCATAGGGTTAGGGTTCAGGGTTTAGGTTTTAGGTTTTAGGGTTTAGATTGGTTTAGGGTTTAGGGTTAGAGTTTAGGGTTTGTGATTTTTTTATTATTTATGTGGTTTTTCTGGGTGTAGGTTTAACATTGTAATTTTAGGGTTTAGGGATTAGGTGTCATTATAGATAAAAGTTTGAAGGATAATGCTATAAGTATTAATAAATGTGGAGATAGAATTATAGCTTTAAAGATTATTGTTGATGCTAAGATTATCAATGTTATAGGTTTATGCTTCAAGTAGGTTTGGAGGTAACTCAAAAGAAAATTTTTGGAATGAATTAGAGAGATTAATACAAAAGATACCTCTTGAAGAAAAAAGTATTTATTGGGGGAGATTTAAATGGACATGTTGGTAGAGTGGTAGAAGATTTTAAAAGTATTCATGGTGGTTATGGATTTGGAGTGACTAATGAAGAATGTATGACTATATTAAATTTTACCTTAGCTTATGATTTTGTAGTTTCTAATACTTTATTTAAGAAAAGAGATGAACATATTATTACTTATAAAAATGGATCTAGGAAAACACATATTGATTATTTTTTGATAAGAAAAATAGATTGTTTAGATTGTAAAGATTGTAAGGTCATTCCAAGTGAAATTTTAAGTACCCAACATTGACTATTAGTTTTAAATTTTAAGATGAAAGGTTGTAAGAGAAACAATAAACTAAATTATTATCCTAGGATTAGATGGGGACACTTAAAGAACATAAATAAAAATATTTTTAAGAGCAAGCTATAAGAAATTAGAGTTTGGGATGTTCATAAGGAAGCTAACATTTTGTGGGAAAAAATATCAAGTGAAATTAAGCAAGTTGCTAAAGATGTGCTTGGTGAATCAAAAGGAAAAGCTTTTAATAAGAATAGTTGGTGGAGTCGAAAAAGAAAAGATAAGAAATAAGAAGCATTATTATAAAACTTGGTTTAGATGTAAAACTCGGAGAATTGGGAAAGATATAAAATGGCTAGAGATTCTAAGAAAGCAGTATATGATGAAAAATTTAGCTTTTAGTGATTTATACAATAGATTAGATACCAAAGAAGGTGAAAGATGTATGTATAAGTTAGCCAACCAAAGAGATAAGAGAAGTAAAGACATAGTTCAAGTGAGGGCATTAAGGATGACAATAATAAAGTGCTTTTCTTAGAAAAAGATATTGAAAATAGGTGGATGAGGTATTTTAATAAACTATTCAATGAAGGATCTGAAAGTACGTTTGATTTTAGCAACCTTAATACCCTAAACAAAAATAGAGAATTTCATTTTTATCGTCGTATTAGTAAATCTAAAGTTAGTGAAGCTTTAAAGAAAATGAAATATGGAAAAGCAGTAGGACCTGATAATATTCCAATAGAAGTGTGGAAATGTTTAGGAGATCAAGGAATTTCTTGGCACAATCTTTTAATGTTATTTTAAAGACTAAAAGATGCTAGATGAGTGGAGAAAGAGTTTGTTGGTTCCTATATTTAAGAATAAAGGTGATGTACAAGAGTGTGCAAATTATAGAGGAATTAAGTTAATGTGCCATACATTAAAATTATGGGAGAGAGTGAGCATAGGTTACGATACGTAAGTTTCACAATCGGTTTCATGGTAGATCTACTATGGATGCTATACATTTGTTAAGAGGTTTGATGGAGAAGCATAGAAAAAATTAGAAGGATCTACATATGATATTTATTCATTTAGAGAAAGCTTATGATAAAGTCTTAAGATATGTTCTTTGGAGAGTTCTAGAATAGAAAGAAGTTAATATTGGTTATAGTCATTAAGGATATGTATACTAGAGTCGTTACTTGTGTCCAAACATAAGGATTGACAAAATATTTCTATTTCTTGGATTACATCAAGGATCAACATTAAGCCCTTATCTTTTACTTTAGTTATGGATGTTCTTATGAGGCATTTACAAGAAGATGTACCTTGGTGTATGCTTTTGTGATGTCATTCTTCTTGTTGATAAGACTAGAGAGGAGTCCAGTAAACTTGAATTATGGAGGTCAACTTTAGAGTCTAAAGGTTTTCTTTAAGTAGATCTAAAACTATATATGGAGTGTAAGTTTTAATGAAGTGTTGTGACTTTAGGTGATCAAATCATTAATAAGAGTGAGCGATGGATATTTAGGCTCTATTGTTCAAAATGATGGTGAAATAGATGGAGATGTTATTAGTAGAATTCAAGTTGGATGGTTGAAGTGGAGGAATGCTGCCTATTATGTGATAGAAAGTTCCACTTAAACTTAAGGGAAAATTTTATAAGATGGTGGTAAGACCTGCAATGACTTATGAATGTTGGCCAATAAAAGAGAAACATAAGACTAAGTTAAGCGTAGAGATGAGGATGCTTAGGTGGATGAGTGGCTTTTAGAGAGATAGAATGCAAAATGAGTATGTTCGGAAAAAGTTGGAGTTCCAAGTGATAAGATTAGGGACAATCACCTTAGATGGTTTGGCCACATAAAGCGTCATGACCCAATTAGGAGAGTAGATGCATTAGATTTGCCTTATGTTAAGAAAGGTAGAGGTAGACCCAAAAAATACTTGGTTAAGATGTATAAAAAATGATCTTAGTATACTTGAATTAAATGAGAATTTGACACATAATACACAATGGAGATGAAGGATTCATGTAACCCATCCAGGGATTAAGGCTTGTTATTGTTGTTGTTGTTGTTGTAGGGTTAACTTTAGGGTTTAGGGTTAAGGTTGTATAGTTTAAGTTTTTTTTAATTAAGTAAATCGGTAGGTTTAGGTTTATTTAGTTTACTTTGTTTATTTTACCTTATTTTTAATTTTATTTAGGTTTATTTTTTATTCTTATTTAGTTTAGTGTATTTATTTTAGGTTTATTTGTTTTAGTTTAGGTTTTTTATTTTAGTTTATTTTTTAGGTTTAGGGTTAGGTTTATATTTATTTTTAAGTTTAGTTATATTTTAAATTTATTTTTTAGCTTTATGTTTTATTTTTTATTTATAGGTTTAAGTTTAGGATTTAATTTTATTTTTTTAGGGTTAGGTTTTAGGTTTTTATTTTACATTTATTTTTAGGTTTTCTTTTTTAGTTTAGGTTTTGTTTTAGTTTTAGTATAATTTATTTTATTTAGTTTAGATTTATGTTTAGGTTTAGGTTTTATTTATTTTATGTTTATGTTTAGGTTTTATTTATTTTAGTTTATTTTATTTTAGTGTAGGTTTAGGTTTATGTTATTTTTATTTTAGTGTTAGGTTTTTTTTTAAGTTTAGGGTTCAGGATTTAGTTTAGAATTTAGCATTTTTGGTTGTTTTTTTAATAGAGAAAATTTTGTTTTAACATTTCTTCTTTTTGATTTTATCAACCAGGTAACACACCAAGTTTTCTAAGACACAAGCGACAACATAGATAAAAAATGAGCACACATAGAGCAAATAAAAGACCCTAGATAACTAGAATCATCTCTACTATAAAGACACAATCCATAAGAAATAAATTAGATCGGTCGTTCTTCAATTTCTACAATTTCCATCAGAACCACCCCACTCAATGGATCGACCATCATATCAGATCTCTCCCATCACCACTTATAACCTCCCACTCCTCCCACCTTGTGCCTGCTCTGGTTTCTTTTAGTTTAGCATAGTTCTTAAGTGTTTGGGTAGGGTTTAGCTTAGGGTTTAGGTTTTAGTTTAGGGTTTATGATTCGGTTTAGGGTTTGGTGTTTAGCTTTAGGGTTTGGGGTTTTAGTTTAGGGTTAGCTTTGGGTTATTTGTGGTTTAGGGTTTGTGGGTTTACTCTTGTGGTTTAGGTTTTGTGGTTTGGGTTTAGGGTCTTGTCAGTGAGTTAGAGTTTTATTTTAAGGTTTGTGGTTTAGGTTTAGGGTCAGGTTGTGAGGTTTAGTGTTTAGGGTTTAGGTTTAGTTTTAGGGTTTAGATTTGGGGCAGGATTTGGGTTGGAGGTTTAGGGTTAGATTTAGGGTTTAGGGTTTAGGTTTATAGGTTTAGTTTTTTTAAGATTTAGGGTTTAGGTTTGTGGAGTTTTATTTAGTTTATTGTAAACCTGTTGGTTTATTTATTTAGTTTATTTTATTATTTTAGTTTTATATTGATTTATTTTTATTTTTATATAGTTTAGTTTATTTAATTTAGGTATATTTATTTTAGTTATGGTTTTATCATTTTTTTTTTGTTTAGGTTTAGTTTATGTTTATTTTAAGTTTTATTTTATTTTATCTTTTTAGGTTTAGGATTTATTTTTTTTATTTTAGGTTTAAGTTTTTTTTTTATTTTAGGTTTAGGTTTTAGTTTTATTTTAGGTTTATTTTAGGTTTATTTTTTATTTAGTTTATTTTAGTTTATTTTATTTTATTTAGTTTAGAGTTCACGTTTAGTTTATTTTGATTTAAGTTTATTTATTTAGTTTAGTTTATTTTAGTTTAGGTTTAGGTTAATTTTATTTTGTTTATTTTAGGTTTAGGTTTTTTTTTTCAGATTAGGGTTTATGTTGTATTTTTTATTTATTTTTAGGTTTTATTTTTAGGCTTATTTTTTAGGTTTAGGTTTTTATTTAGTTTTTATTTTAGGTTTATTTTATTTTCATTTTAAATTTGGGTTTTATTTTAATTAGATTTATTATGTTTTAGTTTAGTTTTGGTTTTATTAATTTTATTTTATTTTAGTTTTATTTTTTTATATTTTATTTTAGATTTAGATTTTAGTTTATTTTATTTTATTATTTTATTTTATTTAGGTTTATGTTTTAATTTTAATTTTCAATTATTTTTGATTGGTCATTTTATGTTTGGGGTTTGTGGTTGGGATTTGTGGTTTTGGGTGGCCTGGGGTTTAGAGTCAGTTAGTGCATGTGTTTTTGTATGGTTGGTTTATTGTGCCTAGAGTTTTTTGAGGGTTGTGGTTAGGTTTAGTTTTTTTAGGATTTAAGGGTTTTAGAGTTTAGGGTAGTGGATTTGTGGTTTTTGTGGCTCAGGTCTTGAGAATTTTATATTTTATATTTTTATAGGGTTTAAGATTTATGGTTTATAGTAGGTTTGTGTTTATGGAGTTTGGGGTTTTGGTCTGCATTAGGTTTGTGGCCTAGTAAGTGTATTTCAGGGTCAGGATTAAGATTTTAGCTAGGCTGGATTTAGGCCAGAGTTTTAATTCACAGCTCAGTTTCAGGTTTGGGTTTAGGTTAGTTTTTTAGGGTTTTATTTATTATTTTAATTTTTTTATTTTATTTAGTAGGTAGTTTGGGTTAAGGTCATTTTATTTAGTTTAGGATATAAGGTTTTATTTTTTAAAAAATAAGCAAACCGATATGTAGTTTATTTTAATTTTAGTTTATATTTTATTTAGGTTTATTTTTAATTTAGTTTATTTATTTATTTTAGGTTTATTTATTTAATTAAGTTTTATTTTAGTTTATATTTAGTTTAGGTTTAGGTTTTATTTTATTTTATTTTATTTTAAAGGTTTAGGTTTTATTTTTTATTTTAGTTTTTTTTATTTTATATGTTTTATTTTAGGTTTATTTTAGGTTTTATTTTTTTGTTTAGGTTTAGGTTTATTTTAGTTTATTTTATTTTATTTATTAGTTTAGTTTATTTGTTAATTAGGTTTAAATTTAGATTATATTTATTTTCATTAGTTTTTTTTTATAGTATTTTTATTTTATTTTAATTTTAGGTTAATGTTTTTTTAGTTTAGGGTTTGTTTTATTTTATTTATTTTAGGTTTATTTTTAACTTTTATTTAATTTTTTTTATTATATTTTATTTTAATTTATTATTTTTATGTTTAGTTTATTATATTTAGGTTTTGTCCTTTATTATTTTAGTTTAGTTTATGTTTTTTTATTTATATTTTTTTATTTTAATTTTTATATTTATTAGGGTTTTATTTTTTTTAGTTTATTAGGTTTTAGTTACTATTATTTAATTTAATTATTTTATTAGTTTTAATTTTTTTATCATTAATTTATTATTATTTATTTAGTTAGTTTTATTAGTATTAGTTAGTTTTATTATTAGTTATTATTTTATTTTTATTTATATTATTACTATTACTTTTATTTTGTTTATTAGGTTTGGGGGGTTTGGTATGCAGGGTTTCTTGGGATGGTTTAGAACCTGGGTTTTGGGGGTTAGACTTTGGGTCTATTAGGGTTACTTTAGGATCTTTTGGTTTTACAGTGTTTAGTGTTTATTTAGGTTTTATTAGGGTTTATGTTTTTGGGTTTGGCTAGGTTTTGGGTCAGTGATTTGTGATTTATTCGTGGCTCTAGTGGACGCAACGTTTAGGGTCAGGTTCAGGGCCTAGGGTTTAGAGTTTAGGATTTTGAGCAGGGTTTAGGATTTGCAGTGTTTAAGGTTTAGAGTTTTTATTATCTTAGTTTAGTTTATTTAGTTTATTTTATATTTTATTTAGGTTTATTTTTATTTTATTTATTTATTAGGATTTTTAGTTTAGATTTTTTTTTAGTTTATTTAGATTTATATTTATTTTTTTACTTTAGTTTTATTTTTATTTTATTTTTTAGGTTTAAATTTTATTTTCTATTATTAGGTTTGGGGTTTAGGTTTTATTTAGGTTTAGGTTTTTATTTTACTTTTTTAGGTTTACATTTTAGGATTTTATTTTAGGTTTATCTTTAGGTTTTAGTTTCTAGTTTATGTTTATTTTTATTTTAGTTTATTTTATTTTATTTTATTTATTTTGGGAGTTTAGTCTATTTTAGGTTTAGTTTAAGTTTTATTTATTTTAGTTTAGGTTTAGGTTTATTTTATTTTTATTTTAGGTTTTATTTTTTCAAGATTAGGTTTTATTGTTTTTAGGTTCATTTTATTTTTTATTTTTTATTTAGTTTTATTTGATTTTAGGTTTTTATTTTTAGGTTTATTTTCTTTTTTTTTTAGTTTATTTTTTATTTTTTTTTATTTTATTTTATTTTTATTTTTTTATTTTATTTTATTTTAGGTTTAGTTTTAGGTTTGTTTTACTTTTTTATTTTTATTTTATTTTATTTTATTTAGTTTAGGTTTTTTTATTTATTTTAAAGTTTTATTTAGTTTAAGTTTTGGTTTTTTTTAGGTAGGGTTTGGTGGTATCAAGGTTTGGGTAGTTTGTTTAGTTTAGGCTTTAGGGTCAGGTTTAGTAGGGGTTTTTTAGGGTTAGTTTTTTTTATTTTTATTAATTTTAAATCAAGTGGCTTTATGTTTATTTAGTTTACTTTTATTTTTATTAAGTTTTTTTTTTCAGGTAGGTTAGTTTGTTTAGTCAGGTTCAAAGTTTTGATTTTATTTTTTAAATTTATTTATATTATTTTAGGTTTTAATAGGTCAGGTTTTAGTTTAGGATTAGCTCAGGGTTAGGGTAGGGTTGGGGTATTAGTAGGTCAGTCAGTTTTAGAGTAGAGTAGGTATTAGGTAATTTTAAGATTTGGGTATTGATAGGTTGGGTTTATGGTTTAGGTTTGGGTAGTAGTATTAGTTTTATTTAGGGTTTAGGATTTTTTAAACCAGCTAGATTTATATTAATATTTTATTTATTAATTTTTATTTAGGTAACATTTTATTTAGTTTAGTTTATTTTTATTTATTAGAGGTTTAATTTTAGTTTATATTAGATTTTATTTTATTTAGTTTAAGTTTTAGTAGGGAGGGAGTGGTAGGGCCCAGTTTAGGGTAAGATTATTGTGGTTATTTAGGTGGTTATTTGGTTTCAGTAATGTTATCTTTTTAGGGCCCAGTAGTTTGGGTGGGTTAGTCAGTGGAGTTAGGGTAGTTTAATTAGGATTTATTTAGGTTTATGGAGTTAGTTTAGAGTTTTATTTAGTTTAGGTTTTTATTTATTAGTTTTGGTTTAGGTTTAGTTTTTAGAGTTTAGGTTTAGGGTATTTTTATTTTCAGTTTAGGTTTAGGGTTTTTATTTAGTTTAGGTTTTTTAGTTTTAGTTTATTTAGTTTATTTTTATATTTTATTTTATTTTGTTTAAGTTTATTAATTATTTTATAACATATTTATTTAGATTATTTATTTTAGTTTACATTTTATTTTAATTTATTTTTAGGTTTAGGTTTAGATTTAATATTTTTTATTTGAGTTTTATTTTTTTTAGGTTTAAGTTTTTTAGGTTTAGGGTTAGGGTAAGTTTAGGTATTAGTTTTAGGGTTTAGGTTTATTATTTTTGGGTTATTGGGTTTAGGGTCAGGATAGGATTTTTTAGGATTTAGTTTGGGGTCAGTTATTGGTTGTTTAGGGTAGATTTAGGATTTTAGGGTCTTTGTTAGTATTTTTAGAGGGGGTTTAGGTTTAGTGATTTAGGCTTATAGTTTAAAAAAAGCAAATAGTATAGTTTATTTTATTTTACTAGTTTATTTTATTTATTTAATTTATTTTTATTTTGGCTCAGTTTTTTATTTAGTTTAATTTATTTATTTTAGGATTATTTATTTTATTTTATTTTTGGTAGTAGGTTTAAGTTTATTTTAGATTAGTATTTTATTTATTATAAGTTAGGTTTAGGGTTTAGGGTAGGTCAGTTTAGTGGGAGTTTGGCTAGTGTTAGATGGTCAGTTTAGGTTTTAGGCTCTGTATTTAGAAGTGGTAGGGTGGGTCAGTTTAGCCTGGGGTTAGTTTAGGTGGGTATGGTGGTTAGGGTTATAGTCATTTTTAGTAGTTGGTTGTTTTAGTTTTTTTGGTTTAGGAGTTTTTAGAGGTCATGGTTTTAGGATTTAGGATAGTTTGTGGTTTAGGGTTTTTTTAGTTTTTTTTTATTTTTTTTAAAAGAGGTCATTTATTTATTTAATTTACCTTTATTTTATTTTTATTTATTTAGCTTTATTATTCATTTTTATTTAGTTTAGTTTATTTTATGTATTATCTTTTAAGTTTTTATCTTAGTTTATTTTTAGGTTTATTAGTCAGCTCATTAAGTTTGTTTTTATTTATTTTAAATTTTAAATTTAGGTTTTAAGTTTGATGTTTTATTTAGGGTTTAGGGTTTTTTATGTATTTTGGTTTGTGGTTTATTTGGCTTTGGGTTTTAGGATTTTGGTTAGGTTTAGGGTTAGGGTTTAGTTTTTGGTTTTATTTTATTTGGGTTTCTTTAGGATTTATTTAGGGTTAAGTTTATTTTTTTATTTATGGTTTATTTAGGGTTTAGTTTAAGATTTATTTTAGGGTTTGTTTAGTCAGGTTTAGTTTTAGGTTTGGGGTTTAGTTATTTTAGAGGTTATTTAGTATTGGTTTAGAGTTTTGTTTTTAGTTTATTAGGTTAGATAGTTTTAGGTAGGTTTTTATTTATTTTTTGGGTTTATATTTTTTAATTTTTTTTTTTCAATTCAAACCAATGGGTTTTTTATTTAGTTTATTTTATTTTAGTTTACTTTATTTTTTTGTATGTTTATTTATTATTATTTTTATTTAATTTAGTTTATTTATTTTAGGTTTATTTATATTAGTTTTAGGTTTTTCTTATTTATCTTAGATTTTAGGTTTATTTTTTATCTATTTTTTATTTTATTTTTAAATTAACTTTTAGGTTTTAGTATGGTAATGTCATTTAGTGGTTAGTGGATTAGGAGGAGGTTTAGTAGGTTTAGGGTTTGGGCCTGTGGAGGATCTGGGTTTGGAGTCAGTGGTTTAGTTTAGTTTAGTTTAGGTTGGTGGTTTGGGTTTGGGCCCAGGGTTTTGTGGAGGATTTATCAGTCCCAGGTGGGCTCAGGTGTTAAGGAGTTGTGGCTCAGTAATTAGGACAGCTCATTTAGTGTCAGGTCTTAGGTTTAGAGGTCAGTTATTCACCAGCTATTTATTTAATTAATACATTTATTATTCTCAGGCCTGAGGGTTTAATGAGCCCAGGGTGGGTTTGGTAGGTTTTGGGTTTTTGGTTTTGGGTTTTGGGTTTTGGGTTTTTTTAGTTTTGGGGTTTCTTTTTTTATTGTTTTAGCATTTAGGTTTAGATTTGGTTGGGGTTTAGCTCTAGGTTTAGGATTTTAGGTTTAGGTTTAGGATTTATTTAGGGTTTTTTAATTTTTTTTTTTTTTGGTTTAGATTTAGGAAGGTTTATGTTTTATATTTAAGTTTTAGGATTTATTTAATTTATTTGTTTTATTTATTTTAATTTATTTTATTTTATATTTTATGTTTTCATTTTAAGTTTTGGTTTTTAGGTTTAGGTCTACTTTAAGGTTTAGGGTTTATGGTTTTAGGTTTAAGGTTTAGGGTTTAGTTTTAGTGTTTAGCAGGTTTAGTTTAGGGTATAGAGTGGTAGGTTTGGGTTTGGGTAGGTTGGTTTTTTTTATGGTTGGGTAGTTGGTTTAGGTTTTTTTAGTAGTTTTTAGGGTCAGGTAGGATCAGGCTCATGGTTTAGGGCCTAGTTGGTTTGGTTTAGGGTTTATGGTTTAATTTATATTTTAGGTTTTTTTTTTTAACCCAAATAGTTTTTATTTATTTAGTCTCACTTTATTTTATTTTTTTATTTTTTTTTATTTTCATTTTTATTTAGTTTTAGTTTATTTTATTAGGTATTATTAGTTTAGGTTTTATTTTAATTTTAGGTTTTATTTAAATTTATTTTTTATGAGTTTTTTTATTTTATTTTAAAATTTTTAGGTTTTGGTACTATTTAATGTTTTAGGGTTTAGGGTTTAGGTTTTTTATGGTTTATGGTTTTAGGTTTATTTTTGGTTTGTGGTTTAGGGTTTTTAGGGTTTAGGGTTTAGGGTTTAGGGTTTAGGATTTAGGATTTAAGGTTTATAGTTTTCTTTTTATATAAAAAAATTAAGTAAATTAGTAGGTTTAGGTTTATTTAGTTTACTTAGTTTATTTTTTATTTATTTTAATTTAATTTATTTTTTTATTTTGGTTTAGGTTTATTTTTTTATTTAGTTTAATTTATTTATTTTAGGATTATTTATTTTATTTTATTTTTGGTTTAGCTTTAAGTTTATTTTTTAGATTAGTTTTATTTATTTTTATATTTTATGTTTTCATTTTAGGTTTTAGGGTAGTCCTTCAAGGTTTAGTTTGGGTTTTTTAGTTTATTTTTTTAGGTTTAGTTTTTTGTGGTTTAGGTTTTAGGTTTGTGTTTTAGCTTTAGTGGTTTTGGGTGGTTTAGGTTTAGGTTTTGTGGGTTTGTGGTTTAGGTTTTGGCCTAGTTTAGGTTTAGGTTTATTTGGTTTAGGTTTTGGTTTGGGTTTAGGGTTTTAAGTATTTTAGGGTTTATTTTAGTTTACTTAGTTTAATTTGTGGTTTGGGTTTTTTTAAGGTAAACCGAGGGTTTAGGTTTATTTATTATTTACTTTATTTTATTTTTTTATTTTGTTTTATTTTATTATTCATTTTATTTAGTTTAGTTTATTTATTTTATGTATACTTATTTTAGTTTCATTTTATTTATTTTATTTTATTTGATTTATTTTATTTTATTAAGTTGTTTTATTTTATTTTAAATTTTAAATTTTTAGGTTTTTAAGGTTTACTATTTAATGTTTAAGGTTTAGGGTTTAGGGTTTTATTTTTAGTTTTGGTTTTTTTGGCTTTGGTTTTATTTTAGTTTAGTTTTGGTTTTTTTGGGGTTTAAGTTTGGTTTTTTTGGGTTTTTGGGGTTTTATTTGGGTTTAGCATTTTATTTTGGTTTTGTATGGTTTAGGTTAGTTTAGGTTTTATGGTTTGTGGGTTTATGGTTTAGGGTTTAGATTTAAGATTTTATTAGGGTTTTAGTTTGGGGTTTTGGTTTTGGGTTTAGGGTTTTGGATTTGGTTTGTTTTGGGTTTTAGGTTTTGGGTTTTAGTTTGGTTTAGATTTTTTTATTATTTTTATTTTTGGGGTTTTATGGTTTAGGATTTTGTTTTGTTTTGTTTTATTTTAGGTTTATTTTTAAATTCAAACAGGTTTATATTTTTATTTATTTAGGTTTAATATTTTTTTCAATTACAAACCAATGGGTTTAGTTTATTTATTTTATTTTTATTTATTTAGTTTACTTTTATTTTTATTTTATTTATGTTTATTTATTATTTTATTTAATTTATTTATTTATTTTTAGTTTATTTATATTAGTTTATTTTTTTCTTTGGTTTTATTTTTAGATTTTGGTTTAAGTTTATTTATTTTTAGAGTCTTATTTTTATTTTTATTTTTTAAATTTTAACCTTGGTTTTTTTAATGGTAATAGTTTGGGGTGGTAGTGGTAGTTTTCAGGGTTAGCTCAGCCAGGGTTCATCAGGGTTTTAGTTTCTGGGTTGGTCTGGGTAAGGTCCAGTTGGGTTTTTTGGTTGTGGCTCAGGGTTTTATAGAAGAGGTGTGGTGTGGTTATTGGGTTAGTTTTAGTGTATTAGTGGTTTTAGAGTTTAGGGTCTGGTGTGGTGGTTTTAGTGGTGGTATTTAATTTAATATTTTTAAGTTTTTAACATTTAGTAGGCCCAGGAGCTCAGTTTGGTCTGGTTGTGGTAGGGTTTATTTTTTTGGTTTGGGTTGGGGTTTAGTCATCCAGTTTTAGGTGGTTTAGGTTTTATTTAGTTTTGGTTAGAGTCTATTTATTAAGATTTAGGTAGGTTATAGAGGTTATAGTTTTTTTTTTAGGTTTAGGATTTGGGTTTATGTCTTTATTTGCAAAAGAGTTTAGGATTTATTTAATTTATTTATTATTTAATTTATTTATCTTTTACTTTAGGTTTTATTTAGCCTAGCTCAATTTATTATTTATCTGGTAGGTTTAGGTAAGTTTATTTAGATTATTTTATTTTTTATCTTATTATTTCATTAAGTTTTAAGTTGTGGTTTAGGTCCAAACTCAAGGTTGGTTGTGGTTTAAGGTTTAGGAAGGTAGTGCTCAGCTTTAGGGTTTAGGGTTTAGGTATGAGTTTAGGGTAGGTTTAGGATTTTAGGTTTGGGGTCTGGCTCATGAGCCTGGGCTGCTAGGGTTTTTTTTAGGGTCCAGTTAGTTATGGTTTGGTTTAGGGTAGGTATGTGTGGGTTTTAGGGTATGTTTATGGTTTAGTTAGGGTTTAGGTGGGTTTTGGAATTTAGGGTTTAGGGTCTTTTTTTTAGCAACCCAGGTTGGTTTATTTAGTTTATTTATTTTATTTTATCTTTTACTTTATTTTCATTTTATTTAGTTTATTTATTTTTTAGGTATACTTATTTTAGTTTAGGTTTTTATTTATTTATTTTTTTGGTTTGGTTATTTAAATTTATTTTATTGAGTTTGTTTTATTTTATTTTTAAATAATTTTAGGTTTTCATTTAGTTTAAGGAGGTTTAGGGTTATTATTTTAGCCTTAGTCTGGTTAGGTTTAGGCTCAGAGTTTGGGTTTGGTATGGTAGGGTTTAGGGCTCAGGTTTTAGGGTTTAGGGTTTAGGGCCAGGGTTTAGGTTTAGGTGGGGGGGTGGGGTAGGTTGATTAAGTTTAGTTTAGGAGGTATTTGGGTTTAGTAGTTTAGGGTTTAAGTTAAGATTTAAGTGTAGTTTGGTAAGGTTGGGTTTAGGTTTAGAGTTTAGGTTGTGAGGTTTAGTGTTTATGGTGGGTCTAGGTTGGTTTTGTGGTAGGGTGAGGATTTTATTTTTTTTATATTTGGGATTTATGGTTTAGGATTTTGGTTTTAGGTTTAGGGTTTAGGTTTTAGTTTAGGTTTATTTTTAAATTAAGTAAACTCGTAGGTTTATATTTTTTTAGTTTATTTTTAGGGTTTAATATTTTTTTTTCAATTAAGTAAACCAATGGGTTTAGGTTTATTTAGTTTATTTTTATTTATTTTAGTTTAGTTTATTTTTTATTTTTATTTATGTTTATTTATTATTTTTATTTAATTAATTTAATTTATTTTTAGGTTTATTTATATTAGTTTAGGTTTTTCTTTTAGTTTATTTTTTAGGTTTTGGTTTAGGTTTAGGTTTATTTTTTATTGAGTTTTATTTTTAAATTTTAACTTTTTAGGTTTTTAAGGTTTATGGTTTATTTTTCTTTTTTTTTATTTTTTTGGAAACCCCATATAGGGGGAATTTTATTGCCACCAAAAACGGATTACAAGGTCCTTAAAGGGGATAAACTCCAGAACTACTACTTAAAGAGCTACAATTAGCCTAGGGAGTAAATCCCCTATCTAAGTACATCCAAAAGCAAAAGAAAAGAGTTAAGCAAGCAAAAGATACAAATTGATTAACATATATAAGCAAATGAAGGATAAGGGTCAATGTTCTGCAGGATGTGAGAATGCATGACACAATGGAGTAACCTGCAAGAGAAAAAAAGGAAAAGCACCTGCAAGATTGTAGATAGAAAGAAGTTAGAACAGTTAAGGTAATATAGAGAAAGTGGTAACTGAGAGCAGCAAATTCTGAGAATGGTAATAATAAAGAGGTGTGATAGAGGTGGCTGTCCACACCAAGTTGTGATGCAAATATGAGCATCCAAACATCAGCATAAGGGTTACATCACAAGAACTACTACCAAACCAAAAAGGAGTGAAATCATCACAACCATCATAGCCAACAAACCTGTATAGTAGCCATTTGATGAAGATTTGTTGAGCCATAATACCTGCAACCATAGGCAAAGCCGTATACATAGTAGAAGAAAGAGCAAAGAAGAGCAAAGTGGGTAAGGGGATCACATGCAAATTATATGTCATCATATTAGGCTCCATGGCATGATAATCCCAACTCAAATGAAAGAGAGCCATCATGTCATCCGATTTTATCCAAATTTAAAGGATTAATGAGACCAAGAAGAGTCACCGAGGGAAACAATAGAAATTCCGCAAACTAGCCAAAGACAAGAGCATGGAATTATCCCCATTCCAAGCCTAAAGGACAATAATAAATATACGCCTTGGTAAACAGAAGAAGCAATTCATGGTTATTTCTAAAAGGATAACCAAAGAATGTAAGTAATGACTCTTAACAACCCTTTTTTGAATTAAGAAAGCGAATTATAAAGGAAACAACAAACAAACCCCAATCCCAAATAACCATAGGATATGGGAATACAGCAACAAATAAGAAGAGATAGGTAAAGGGCAGCTCCCCACCACAAATAACTCCAATAAGAAACAATTAGAGATAACACCACAGGATCGGCTTGCTTATCATCATACTCAATAATCCAGTTCAGCCAATAGTAAAAGAATGTAAGTAATGTAGCTCTTAACAACCTCCTTGATTCAGAAATTAAAAAGCAGCAAATATAAAGGGAAGCAGCATATCTCAAGCCCAAATAACCACAGGAAATGGAAGTATAGTAGCAGGTATGAAGAATCAGGTAAGGGACTGATCCGCACCATAAACAACTCAAATAAGTGGCAATCAGAGATAACACAAAGCATCTTATCATTAAATTCAATAATCCACCAACAAATATGATAGTAATATCCAGCTAGTTGGCAATAAATCCATCCATTGAGATTAAACAGTGCAAATATTAAAATCAAGAGAGGAAAAAGCATAATTACAATGATTTGCATAAATCTAGCATAACCAAGAGGGAAAAAATAAAAGATGAAGTTAGTCGCAACTCTTATGTTAAAAAACCCAAAAGCCAATAACCAACAAGAAACAACCATAAAAAACATCCTGGATAAAGGACCCAAATCCAAAGGCCAACAAGAATAATACAATTATTACCCCACTATATAAAACTTGTTAGAAGGCGATAAGTAGAATGAAAATTGAAGGTGTTCAAAAGATGATCGCAAATGTCCCTCCGTGTAAAGATAATCAGTCGCTAAACCTGATCCTCGCTAAAGAAAAAATTGCATTAAGGAAGTCTAATCCTGCAAAGGGATAGTAAAATAAATAACATCAAAATGACCCAGCTGAACAGGATGGACAACCCCAGAAGCAGGAAGTCGGACAAAAAATTCAATGATCCGTGATCACCAACCCCAAGATATAAAATAGAAAGTTGGCCAAAAAAACCAATCCAATCAAAAAGAAATGCAAAAGTTAATTTCGATAGATAGGGAAAAGGTTTTTGCCAAGACTAGCAAAAGTGGAAAAAATAAGTGGGAAACCAGGCCTAATGGAAACAAAGAAAAGCAAATGAAAATCAAAAGACCAAGAACAACCAACAATCACAAAGATAACTGCTAGATAAAATACCCAAAATCCAAAAAAAGCCAATAGTGGAGAAAATAGAAAGCACCCATCATATAAAACTCCAATAAAAAACAAAGAAGAGAGATAGAGATAAAAGGGGTTTAAGATAACCAAGAAAAAACTCTTCCGAAAGGGGTGATCGCATGAAACTAAACCCACAATCTCATGGAAAGCATCAAAGCCCAATAAGAAAGTCCAATGAGATAAAAAAAAAAAGAAAAATATCCTCTCTGATAGGGGAAATGAGGTTAGCCACCAATCAACAAAACAACTCAAAAGGACCAGGCAGAAAGACAACCCCAAAAGTAGCAAGCTGGGCAAAAGAATCAATGAGCCAACAGAGCCAACATCTAAGAGAATAAATAACAGCAAGTTGGCCAAAAAACCACGCATTACAAATAGACAAAATGAGGGTAGCCAAAGCAAATAGCAAAGCAACAAAAAGCAAATAGAAAGCACCTCAAGCAAGACAACCCCAGTAATAGTCAACAAGGGATTCAATGTTCTAGGTAATCCAACAACCAAGATAAAAAATAATAAGTTGGCCATAAAACCTCCCATTGCAAATACAATATAAGATAAGTCCCATAAAGATAGGGAAATGATCGGACCAAAGCTAGAAAAGTGGTGATGTGATACAATTGCTAACAAAAGAAATAAGCAACAAAGCAAAAGCCAAGATCCATTCAATAACCTCAAAAGTCCAAATGAACAAGACAATCCAAAACCCAAGCATATGCTAAATTCCAATTTGGATAATCACAGAGATGTGCCCAAATTTAATAGCCGTGGGAAAGGATAGCAAATGAGTTGATCAGCAGCCCGTATAAACAACAAAGAAGTTTAGAGAACAATAAAAATAAATAGCCAAAACCATAAGGTTAACCTTCAAAGAGATCTTAATAATAACAATAAATGGTGTCTTTCCTTATAGAAAGAGGAGGTAAGCATACAACAAACCAACCCAAAGAGCAGTAATTAAAACATCAGGAGAGATATTGCATCCAACATAAGATACACAAGTAACATATGTACAACATAGATTACTAAGTGGTTCAAAGCAAAGTCATCTTTGATATACAGCCAAAGATAAAATATTATGCCAGCAGCTAATCCCACAGCATCAATAATATTGGAAGTCTAGAGATAATTCCAATCTTGCAGAGAAGGAGTTATAAAGCAAGGCTAGTGCTCTCATAATGTATATAGATATGAAACATAGTAGAGGCAACCATAAGAAGGAGATGAATATCGCTTAAAATAGCTATAAAGATATACAGGTAGCAAGTTAAACATTGAGGCAAGGATCCCATAATATAATTCCAAGAAAGGGATAGAAATATGTCCCTGTTGATCAAAGAGTACATCAACAACAAGTAAATCATTAAATAATATATCTCCCTATAGGAAACAGTGAACACTTTATCGATTGAGAAAACCCCAATCAAGTAAGTAAACCAACAAAGATGTCACACAACTCAAAGAAATGGCCAACAAGGATGATGCATCAAGAAATTCCAAAGGAACAAAACACCTTATCATTAAAAGTAGAAAAAAATAGGAAGGCCCCAATTAGAATTAATGCAATTAAACCAACATCACATGCCACAGAAATAATCAAAAAAGCACCAAGGGATATCTGGAAGAAGCATCAAATACCAAGAAACAACAAAGTGATCATGCGCTAAACAGTGAATTGAGATAGAGCGAGGTTAGATTTCTTCGAGATAAGGGAGCAAGATTGTCAGATTAACCAAGCCACACAAATATTTAGGAAGAGTTAGTTGATCAAAGAAGTTTATACCATCACCCAGCACTCATTGGCAAGGTAATCAAGACATGCATTACCCTCACACCATACATGAGTGATTCTAAAATTAAGTTGGGTAAGGAGAGAGCTCTAGTTTGCTTGAGAGAAGGTAGTACAAAGATCATTTTGGTGTAGAAGTCAAAAGATCAGAGGGCATCCACCTCAAAAATATTGAGCCAACCATTTTGAAAGAAAATCTGAGAGCTTTATACACCATAAGCTCAAGAAATGGAACAGTAAGAAGCGGGGGTAGGTAAAAAGCACAGGACTTTACCATTAAGATTTTGAAAATGCCACCACCACTGAACCTTTATGAGAGAGCCATAGTGTTAATTTTAATAGTATTATCAAGAGGTTTTACCCAATAGACAATCTTGTCATTTTACAAGTAGGTTGATCCCAAGTTAAAACCATTTATTTGCCACAAATTTACAACCTTTGAATTTTTTTTTTTTAATGTATCATGTCTCAAATTTTGTTTTAATTCTAGCAATTATCCTCATGTGATTCATAGGGATCCCATGATGTTTTGCATTTACCATCCATATGAACCAAATAAGAGTGATAGTTTATGACTTTAATTTGACCTTTAATATTGTCAAAATAAACTTCAAGAAGTTGATATAAAGTTAAGGAGCCATTGAAAATGACAATGTTAAAGAGGTCATCATACCAAATCCAAAGTTTAGAAGCAATGGCCTTAATTAAAAAAACATGGTTCACATTCTCAATGTTAAAAGATTGGCATTTTGAAGGTGAAAGCCTTTACCACACAACAAGGAATCAACAGGGATGAAGTTTTTCAAAATATGCAAGTAAGAACATAATAGGAAGTAGGGATAGTGTTATTCCATAGTTTGAGAAACACATTGGAAGAATCATGAGTTTCTTTAATGTGAATCCAAACATTTTAAAGTTGAAATCACCATTATGTGAGAGCTTAAAAGGATGGTCTTGATTAGGAATGATAGGAATAGTAGTAAGCTTTTTTTAAGAGAAAGGAAGGAATATAATCAATAAGCTTACTAATGTTCCACATATTATTCTACGAAAGATTTCACTTTAATAGCAAGTGGAATGGGTGGAAAGTAAGTCATCAATGGACCCACATCCAGCTTATCTTGCCAAAAGAAGGAGGGAGTTAATCCCCCAAAAAATTAAGGATTTTGCATCCCATTTGACAGAATAAAGTCTTTTCCAAACAGGAGAGTCTCCTGCTTTATAGGGACAAATGAGGGGGTGCTTACCCTGGCAATATTTAGCAATCATGAAATTAGCCCAAAGTTTACTCCTAAAATTCCACCAAAGCTTATAGGAAAAAAGTAGTGATAGCTTTGATCTTATCCAAGGCCACCTTCATATGCCACAACTTTAAACCAAGAGGTCCAAAGTGCATTCTTTTAGAGGAGTTATTAGAGCCCTTAAAAAATTTGTTAATGAGGCTCAATGTTAATGATAGAAATGGTCAAAATGGTTTGGAGGAGATATAAAGGCATGGAGTTAAGAGTTCTTAATCAAAGTGAGCCTACCAGAAAGAGAGTAAATGAAATTCCCAAACAAAAAATTTTATTAGAGATTTTATGGATTAGATCATCAAAAAGATGAGATCTTTTAACCTTTAAAAAGATTCCCCAAGATAATTAATGAAGTTGATGTTGCTAAAATTAGTAATTCTCAAGATTTGATTGATCCTATTAGAAGGGATTTTGAGGAAGGAATGAAATGACATTTTCCTTCATTGAGAAAGAGACCACTCAGCCAAATTCTTAATTCTCTAAAGATCTTCAAATACTAATATCTTCTCAATTTCGTCTATTTTTTTCATCCAATTCAAGTAACTCTAAATTATAACACTTTTAGCCTTATGCAATATTTGTAAATAAAGTCATGGATTACTTGAAGTCACCATGCATAGTGGTTTCTTCTCCCCATAATATGAATTTCACTGCTACACGATAAGTGGATGTCAATGCCCTAAAAGTATAAAGTAATAGCTCACTAAAATAGAATAAAACCAAATTTATTTAGAAGGCTATTTAGAAGGATCTTAATAGTTTAGGGAGCATTTAGGATTTTGGGTTTAGGGTTTACGGTTCTCAGGTTTCGGATTTAGGATTTAATGTTGTAGGCTTATGGTGTAGGGTTAGTATTAGGGGGGAGGTTTAGGGTTTATGGTTTAGGGCTTAGGATTTAAGATTTAGGATTTAAGGTTTATGGTTTTCTTTTTATACAAAAAAATTAAGTAAATCAGTAGGTTTAGGTTTATTTAGTTTACTAAGTTTATTTTTTATTATTTTAATTTATTTTGTTTTTTATTTTGTTTTAGGTTTATTTTTTTATTTAGTTTAGTTTATTTATTTTAGGTTTATTTATTTTATTTTATTTTTTTGGTTTAGGTTTAGGTTTAAGTTTATTTTTTAGATTAGTTTTATTTTTATTTTATATTTTATGTTTTCATTTTTAGGTTTTTAGGTTTTTAGGGTTTAGGGTTTAGGGTTCAAGGTTTAAGGTTTAGGGTTTAGGGTTTAGGGTTTATGGTTTAAGGATTTGTGTGTCAGTTTGGTAGGCTCAGTAGTTTTAGACTTTAGGGTTGGTTTCGGTCATTTAGGGTTAGTTAGATAGGGTTTAGGTAGGTCTGGGTTTATAGTTTGGGTTAGTTTGTAGTCTTTTTTAGGGTTGTTTTAGCAGTTTTGGGGTAGGGCTAGGTAATGTTTAGTGGTTGTTTAGATAGGTTGGTTTTAGTTTAGGGTCACATTTGGAATTTAGGGTTTAGGGTTTTTCTTTAAAAAAATAAGCAAATTAAGAGTTTCTTATTTAGTTTATTTACTTATTTTATTTTATTTTGTTTAGCTTTATTTTTCATTTTATTTATTTAGTTTATTTATTTAGTATACTATTTTAGTTTAGGTTTTTATTTTAATTTTTTAGGTTTTCTTGGGTCAGTTTATTTTATTACTAGTTTTATTTTATTTTCTTTTAAATTAACTTTAGGTTTAATTATTTAATGTTAGGAGTTTTTTGGGTGTGGCTCATATCAGGAGTTTAGAGTTTTTAGGTTTAGTTGGCTAGGGTTTTTTGGTTTAGGAGTTTAGGTTTTAGGGTAGGGTTTGCTTAGTAGGGTTAGTGAAGATCAGGATTTGGATTATAAAGGATTATAGGGATGATATAGTAGTGGGTTAAGATTTAAGATTTAGGGTGGTGGTAGTGGTAAGGTGGGCCTGGGGTCTTAGTTTGATGTTAGTGAGTTTATGGTGATAGTGGTTTTGTTTTGGCTAGTTGGTGGGATAGTTTTATTATTTTTTATTTGGGGTTTATGGTAGATCTGGTTTTAGGTTTTTAGTAGTTTATTTTGAAATTAAAATAAACCCATAAGTTTATATTTTTTTAGTTTTTTTTAGAATCATCTTTATTTTAATATTTTAAATTAAGTAAACCTATGGGTTTAGGTTTATTTAGTTTATTTTTATTTATTCTACTTTACTTTATTTTTTATTTTTATTTATGTTTATCTATTATTTTAAATTAATTTAATTTATTTATTTTTAGGTTTATTTATATTAGTTTAGGTTTTTTTTTAGTATTTTAGTTTAGGTTTTAGTTTATTTTATTGAGTTTTATTTTTATTTTATTTTAAATTTAACTCTTTAGGTTTTAAGGTTTTGGTTTAATTTTATTTAGGTTTTAGTTTGGACCAGGGTTTTAGGGGTTTAGGTTTAGTTTTGGGTTTTGGTTTGTGGTAGGATCTTTGGGTTTTGGTCTGGTTTTAAAGTTTGGGGTTTTAGTTAGTTTAGGTTTTAGGTAGGGATTTGAGGGGGATTAGGGTTAGTGGTTAGGTTAATTTAGGGTCATGATTGGGTAGGATTTCAAGATTAAGATTGTTTAGTTTTAGTCTTTTTTTTGGGTTATCAGAAGAGGTTAGGTAGTGGTTTAGGAGGAGTTATTTATTTATTAGAATTTTATATTTGGATTTAAGTTTTAATATTAATAGGTAGGGTTTATTATTTAGTGGGGTTAGTTTGGTGGAGTTTTAGTTGGGTTTGGGTGGGTGGTGGGGTGGGGTCTTTTTATCAGTTGTGGTGATTTAGGTCAGGGTTTTTAGGTTGGTTGGATAGTATTTAGGATTTAGGTCAGAGGCTAGTTTAGGGTTTTGGATTTAAGGTTTAAGATTTTGGGTTTAGGGTTTAGGGATTAAGGTTTTGTGTTTGGGATTTTAGGTCCAAGAGTTTAGGGTTAGGAATTTTTTATTTTTTATATATTTTTGGGGATTTGGGTTTAGGATTAAGATTTTAGGTTTATGGTTCAAGTTTTAGTTTAGGTTTATTTTTAAATTAAGTAAACTCGTAGGTTTATATATTTTTTAGTTTATTTTTAGGGTTTAGGGTCAGCTTAGGGTTTAATTTTTTTTTGTTAAATTAAGTAAACCTATGGGTTTAGGTTTATTTAGTTTATTTTTATTTATTTTACTTTACTTTATTTTTTATTTTATATTTATGTTTATTTATTATTTTTATTTAATTTAGACTATTAATTTATATGTTTATTTATATTTGTTTAGGTTTTTTATTTTAGTTCACTTTTAGTTTCAGTTTAGGTTTAGGTTTATTTTTTAGTTGAGTTTATTTTTATTTTTTAGGTTTAGTTTTATTTTCTATTTTTAGGTTTAGGTTGAGGTTTAGGTTTTATTTTATTTTTTTAGGTTTAGCTTTTATGCTTTTATTTTAGGTTTATTTTTAGGTTTTATTTTTTAGTTTAGGTTTAGGTTTAATTTTAGTTTATTTTATTTTATATAGTTTAGGTTTAGGTTTATGTTTAGTTTATTTTCAGTTTAGATTTTATTTATTTTAGTTTAGTTTTTATTACTTTAGGTTTAGGTTTATTTTATTTTGTTTATTTTATTTTTATTTTATGTTTAGATTTTTTTTAATTTAGGGTTTAGGTTTTATTTTTTATTTATTTAGGTTTATTTTAAAATTTTTGTTTTATTTAGTATTTATTTTATTTTATTTTGGTTTATTTTATTAATTTTATTTTATTTTATATTTAGTTTTATATTTAGGTTTTTTCTTCTGGTTTATTTATTCTTTTTATTTGTTAGTTTTTATTTATTTTATTTTTATTATAATTTTGGTAGGTTTTAGTTGGGGTTTTTATTTAATTTTATTTTCTTAATTTAATTAA
This sequence comes from Cymbidium sinense, assembly GCA_021442155.1. Lineage (NCBI taxonomy): Eukaryota > Viridiplantae > Streptophyta > Magnoliopsida > Asparagales > Orchidaceae > Cymbidium > Cymbidium sinense. The sequence goes on from CM038220.1 coordinate 187,813,153, forward strand.
GTTAAGATTTATTTATTTATATATTTTTTATTTTATTAGTTTTATTTTAGGTTTTTGTGGGTTTGGGTTTAGGGTTTATGGTTTTTTTAGTTTGGGTTTGGTTTTTTAGTTTAGGGTTTGGGTTTAGTTTTTAGGTTTTAGTTTTATTATTTTTATTTTATTTTTATTAGGTTTAGGTTTAGTATTTATTTTATTTTTAGGTTAAGGTTTTCATTTTTATTTTAGGTTTATTTTTATGTTTTATTTTTAGTTTTAGGTTTAGGTTTATTTTATTTTATTTTATTTTATTTAGCTTAGATTTATGTTTAAGATTAGCTTATGTTTAGCCAGTTTAGTTTTAAGGTTTAGGTTTAGGGTTTAGGATTTTAGGGTTATTTAGGTTTGGGTCAGGTTTTTTAGGGTTTTGGGTTAGTTTATGATTTAAAGTTTAGGGTTTAGGATTTATGATTTAGAGTTAGGTTTAGTGAGATTTTTTAAAAAAATATGTTAAGTATTGTTGTTTATTTAGTTTATCTTGTATTTATTTTAGTTTATTTTATTATTTTATTATTATTTAGTTTAGTTTATTTATTTTAGTTTTATTTATTTTCATTTAGGATTTTGTATTTTAGTTTATTTTTTTGGTTTAGGTTTAGGTTTATGTTTATTTTTTTTGTTTAGGTTTATTTTATTTATTTTAGGTTTAGGTTTTATTTTTTTTAGGTTTATGTTTTTTTATTTTATTTTTTTGGTTTAGGTTTTAGGTTTTTTTATTTTAGGTTTTTTTAGTTTAGGTTTATTTATTTTATTTTATTTCTTTATTTAGTTTAGGTTTTATTTATTTTGGTTTAGTTTATTTTAGTTTATGTTTATGTTTATTTCATTTTGTTTATTTTAGGTTAAGGGTTTAGGTTTTTGTTTTAGGTTTATTTTTTAGGTTTAAGTTTTATTTAGTTTTTTATATAGGGTTTTGTGCCACCATCCTTCAAGATCTTTGATGGCGGGGAACCCACGATAACACATTGCACACTTAGAGTAGTTTCAACATCTACGAACACCTCTTGGCCTTTTCGAGTCCTGTTGCATTTGATTGGTACGCCAAACCGCAATGTTTGGTGAAGACTTTGCGAGTTGGAGCACCTATTCATCAAGAGGTTTGGAGCTCAGAGGGTGATTGCAGGTGACCTCATTGTAGAGAAACAAAAACTCAACGAGTCCCTTGTTGATTACAGTCTCAAGTGGCACAAACTGAGCATGAAATGTGAACCATAACTGTCCGAACAACATGCCATTGAGATTCTTCTCAAGAATATCCATGGTTCGATCGCCTTCATGCTTAAGAGCTTTACCATCAAAATATTCAAGAAATTAATGGCAACATAATGAAGCCAAAGTTTCCTTTCCCGACCAATCATTTAGGCCCAAGCCGTAAAAGGTGTTTGAGAAGAAGCTAGGGATAGTTATGTTAGTGGACAGAGGGAAGAAGCTAGCTAGCGTTCAATATAAGAGACTATGAGCTCAAGCCTCCACCACTCCTCTTCCACCACCTCCATCATACCACCATCGCAGCCACCACAATGATTTTCCACCACCTCAGCTACCCAACAGCGGTATTCATATCCATCACCAGGTAGCTACTTTTCCACCTACTTTTGTCGATAGATTAATTAAGTCATATTCATTTAAGGGGGAGGTAGTTGGGAAAATCTTTAAGAATCTCGTAAGTTCAGAGGAAGTGGGCAAGAACGATGATCATAGCTATTGCCCCTACCACTGCATGTTAGGCCATGTCTTAGAGGATTGTATCATTTTTAAGGACTAGCTTGAGCACAGCTACAAGTTGAGAGCCATAGTTATCCCTACATAATACTTATTAGAACAACTATACAGTTCTATTAGAGTAATCCTTAGGGATACTTATGAACCACTTATGACCAAAGATGGTTAGGATATCTCCCTATCCCGAACCTCTAAGAAGATCATTTCTAAGATCAAGAAGCTTTCCTTGCAGATGCCCGAAGTAGCTCAAACCTCCAACAGCAAGGATGGTTTGCTAATTGCAAAGGATAACTTCGTGGGGTATAGCCAGTTTAGCCACCATACTTGCCTGATAGTCCAAAGCCACCATCCAAGTCTAGTACTCCCTCCACTATTGCATCTACCACCTCTTCTAGTAGCTCCTCTTCTACCAGCAGGAGTGTTATATTTGCGGATAAGGGCACCAAATCCCTTGCTCCACATACTTTACTTGATTTCTATTATGTATCTCCATCCAAAAAGAAATTATTGAAGAAAGCTGATTCTACATATATACTGTCTACTTCTAATCCTCTTGATTTTATTCCTATTGAAAGCTCTACAACTCTAAATTAAATAATAGCTCTAATAGTTTTGATCCTTTCCATTCGATTCAGTGGTATCCTTCTTGAATAGTTCACCTCTTGAGATTAACTTAGAGTCAACTGACTCTAAGGATCCCATAGAAGAAGCTGTAGGTATGCCCGATGAGAAAGTAGAACTTTTCACGAGCTCATCATTCCAAGAAGTTATTGAAGTCAACCTAGTAGTGGCAAAGTTTTACCTCCTAAGGTAGCACCTCAAGATAAGGGTAAGAAAGTCATTAGTTCTAGTGAGCAGATAGCCGCTCCATAAGATGCTCCACCCATGGATATGTTGTGGAGGACCAAGCTAGAGTTGATTACAATGTCCACCTTAGAAAGTTTCTAGCTAAGTTAAGCATAAGATGCCCTTGTCTTATCCAAAAAGATGAGAAAATCTCTAATCAAGGCCTTACTTGATCTAGAGAAATGCTTAGCTCAGTAGCTACTACTAAAGAGGAGGCATGCCACTCGAAGGACATCTTAGGAGTTACATTCAGCAATGAAGACTTACTACTAAAGACCGAACACAATCGCTTCTTTAGATTACAATGGATGTTGGTAGATACAGGCTATCCAGAATTCTGGTTGACCCAGGTGTATCAGTCAACATTATGAGTCTAAGAACGCTTGCCTATTTGAGGATCGACATCTCTAAACTCCAAAAAAAGGATGATGTTGAGAGGATTCAATGAATAAAGAGAGAAGGCTTTGCGGTGTTTATTTTTAGATGTATTGGTGGGGGACACCACGCAGATCATAGAGGGTTACTTTCTGAGGTGATCGGCTATAACATTGAGGTATAATATACTATCTCGAAAGATAGAGGCATCACCCTACAACAATCAATAATAAGGACTCCTAAGGCATGATGGGTCTTGAATGTATCGAGATTTTCTCCCACATTACATGGATGAATAGAGTAAGGTTTATATTAAACTAGGTTCTTAAGTTCCCTATGGAGGCAAGCCTCCATTATTAATTACATCTTAAGAAATGAAATTTTCTAAGAATACTCTTGATTATAGTAGACAATTATTATCTCCAAAGATTTCAAGGTTAGACTATTAAAAGATTGGTTGTATTTGGAAAATCAATTCAGAAAGTTCAAGGAGAAAACTTACTTTTGGAATCCAAATGAAATAAGTAGGAAATACTCAAGATACTAAGAAGCCTAGTGAGCATTTCTATCTATCCTATGGTTGGGCTTTATAATTTTGAAGTTGAGAAGATTTATATGTTTTGAGTTGAAATTTAATTTGATTATTAAGCCTTATAATCCACCAACACAAGGTTGTGGGAATGCCCAAAAGGTGAGGATTTATGCTTGTAGCCCGAAGTAAATAGCTACCTCAGAACCTAAATCTAGGGAGACTTAGTACGAGCTAAAGCATAACCTAAATATAAGCGAGAAATGGACATCAGGGTTTACCTCCATAAGAAAGAATAAATTGTTCAACTTCTAGACTTATAACCGCCTAGAGTAGCCGCCAACTAACTCCACCTATGATTTTAAAATAATGTAGTCCAATCTTATGAATTGTAAGATAGCTAGGGTAGTTATTTAATTAGAAAGAGACTAAAGTACTAAACACACTCCCTAAGAGACTAGAACATGAGTTGTATGAGCATATGACTTAATCTATAGATGCAAAATATTTTCAAATTTTATTTTATTTTAGACGGATCATTTTCACAGAGGCTTTAGGATTTCTTATGCCAAAATGCATGATGAAATAGGTTATGGGTCAAATTAGCTAGAAGAAGGTGTTCTACACCACAAGGGATGCCCTCAGGTCAAGCATTCCTTTATCGTGCAAGGATGGAGATCCTTCAAGTTCAAGAGAGAAAGAATATGCATGCATGATGAGAAACATACAACCATATAGCTAAGGGGTTGCTAAATCTTTTAATTATCTTATTTATGTCTTAGACTTTATAATGAGGTTATGAGTTGTTTAAAATTTAGTTATGAGTGATTAGTTGGGTAGAAAAGTTATTTTTTAACCTAAGAGCCTAATCGTATCCAAGCCACACATTAAAGAATCAATCATTTAAGAAATGATGAAAAGCATGTCATCCTAATGCACAATGTAAACATAACATCAAACAATTATATAAATCATCGTAAAAGGATAAAAGGCTGGTGCGGTCAGGTACCACCATACAACCCGAAGAGAGAAAATATGGCTAGAGAAAAGATGGGTAGCCGAGTTCTACCCTTATACAACCTAGAATATGAAAGAATAATTATAATTGTATTAAATGTTATGGGGGTCTTCTTTCTTCGTATCTCCATTGATAATTTGGTTCCTTCTTTGAATTAGATGGTGCTTGCTTCAAAGGCATCACAGGGAACCCCAGGACAAAGCCTTTTGGCCATTGGTCGCCCTAATCCCCCATATTACTAATTCTAATTCCTATTGCAAAAATTACATTTATGTAGAAAAAGTAAATCTAACTACACTGTAAAATAAAGAGTTGTTATACATACATATAATCCCTAGCTTGTATTTATAATTTTCACTTAGCATATATGGGCAATTAAGCCCACCTGTCCCAACTTGGATTATGCTTAAGGATTTAAGCAACCTTCAAAAAGAGCATTCACATTTATTTTTAAGCATCCCTTAAGCATAATCCCTTGTAGAAAACATGATTAGGCTAATATTAGTCTATCATCCAGTCTATGAAGCATACACCCTAACATCCAATCAAAAAATAATAAATCATAAAACAAAATATACATCACATCATACACCATCCTAACTTCGAGCTAGAAGTGGTGACTTAATTCTAATATGTGTGTTAAGGCTTGAGTGGTATGTCTTGTTAAGCATTAGTGTTGTATTTTCTAAGTGTAGAAGGATTCAATTTAACATTAAAGGTTGATTTCACTTGAAGTAGTTTAATTGATTTGAGAATTTTAATTTGTGTTTTCTTTTGTTTCATTTGATTACACTTAGCAACTAAGTGTTATAAAGAGAGGAAAAGAGGATTGCCCTCTTTATCCCTACCTTAAGTCACTTTCTAATGTATATTAATTTGATTTAGTTCTTTAGTGAATGGCTTAATAAATGATTTAATTAATCCTAAGTTTAGGTTCACTTTAAATAATCCTATGCAAAATGAAAGGCATCTTAAGAATAATTTAATTCAATAACTACCACATGACATATATAAAATCATTCCTTTCCATCACATATAACATGCATATGATTTAATCCTAAGTGTATCTATACTTGCAACATATTTTAGCACACTTAAATGATGAATGTATGTGTATGTTTAGAATTTATACTTTGTTTGATTGAATTATTTAAACATATTAATTTAAAACTTTATCCAAATTCTTATGCAAAAAGGACATAAGAAGAAAATTAAATAGGCATGTGCCTTTGTTAAATCAAGGAAGTGAGGTAATCAAATGACCTCCTTGGAGCTAGCTAAAGCCTCATATTCTCAGGATGTCAAAGACTATATACCCATTTGCATTCAAACATATGTAAATTTGTATACATGAACATAGGAAGTAAGCTTTAGATCATATGGCTAATTAATTCAACCACTTAATCAATTATGAATGCATGCAATGTTAATGTAAAATGGGATTTTCATTCACTAATTGCATATACATATACATGTACAAAGATATTGGCAAGTACATTTCATTATTAAACTAAGGAAGTGAGGTAATCAAATGACCTCCTTGGGGCTAACTAAATCTTTGTATTCCCGGGATTTCCAGACTATATACTTACTTTTCTTAGACACACATGGATGTATACATAAGCATGGGAAAGAAAATCATGCAAAGATTGTATATTTTATTTGATTGAATTATTTATATATATGAATTAAAACTCTATCCAAATTTTAATGTTGAAATACTTAAGAATGAAATCAAATGGATACGTGTCATTGTTAAACTAGAGAAGTGAGGTAATCAAATGACCTCTTTAGGGATAGCTAAAGCCTCGTATTCCAGGGATGTCTAGACTATATACCCATTACCATTCAATCTTATATAAATCAACACATGAATAGAGGAAAGAGAACTCAACATTCATACACTTAAGCTATAAGTACATGCATTTGTTATGTATTTATAACTAGCATCATAAAGCATATTATTATTTATTTATAAGCTTTTGAAAAATACATTTGGATTTAATAATGATAATAGCCACGCATATATTAAATTAAATCAACACATGCAAGCTTACATAAAGGAAATCCATTTTATTTTACTTGATTTTGAAAAGATGGATGCATGAATTCAAATGACATACCAAATTTAACATGATTGGAAAGAGGACAATCAAATATAAGCATGTGATTCATTCAACCAAACTAGTTCTTAAGGATAATCAAATCAAATAAGATAATTTAAAGCAAACCAAAGCTTCTTTATTAATTAAGTTTTGGATTTGATTTGATTTAAAGAGGAGAAGATAAATCATTACTTATTGGTTTAAACCCATTCCCCATATTAGTGATTTGATTTAATTTAAGGAAATGTAATTAAGTTGATTTTATGGGTTAATTAAGTTGAACCCTTAATTAGATGAATTAATTAATTTACTTATGTCACCTTAAAGTAATTAACTAAATAATTATGAGCCAACATGATATGCATGGAAAATAAACTTGCAATGATCCTAGGAAATAAAAGGGGCCTAATGCAATTGGCTCATTAATATTTATTTATATTAAGGGACTTAATTAAATACTCTTATGGTTCTCCCACACATGTGGACTAACCATAATTTTATTAAACTCTTTTAGGTTATCAAACACCTAAAGATCTATCCCATGATTTAGTTAATTAAGGTCTGATGTGATTATGATTTCAATTTGATAAATTGATTTAATTAATTAGTTAATCTTAATTAATTTCATTTTAAAGAAAGGTGAAATGAACTTAGGGAAAGGGGTCCCAACCCTATTCCTTAGTTCACTTACTGTTGAACAATGATTAATAAACTTAGTTAACTAATTTATTACTATTTATGGGATTAATTAATCATTATTTAACTTAAAAGAGTAATTATGGTTTTATTAGTCAATTTTTCTAATTAAGTGAGCAACAAATCCCAAGAAATTATGGGAGGTAGAGGTCATTAAATTAATCCACAAAATTTGGGATTAATTGTAATTTATGAGTAATTAAGCTAATTACTTTTGTAATTAAACCTTAATTACTATTCAAAATTAGTTAAGATCATTTTTAATTAATTATCTTCTAGAATACCTTTAAAATGAGTATTTATTTACATTTTTTATTTCTCTATGATTTTTAGATGTTTTAGCCATTAATAATGATTATTTAAGCCTAATTAAAGCCTAATCTTAAACCATATGCACTAATGTGACACGCATTCCCGTGGCACCATGGGATTGCCTACTTAAAACTTATTTCGACTGCACATGGTAGACACACATTCTCCTCCATCTTTTGATCTAAGATTGGATGGCTATGATTAATCCCACAGCTTAATAGGATTATCAGATCAGTGATCTAATCATGATCCCCATTTTGATCACTGGAATCGCGGATCTAACGCCACTCAAGTGAGGGAGAATGGAGTCCATCCACCATGTTTCACCGGTCTGCTAACCGAAGCTCGATCAACTCCAAAAGGATCCCACACCTTCATGACATTGGTCGAAGGGGATCTAATGGTCAAGATCACATAAGATGCAAGTTTTCTTCAGAAAGCTCCAACCCATTTTTTCCTAAGGATCAATTTTGGAAGCATACCTTACTAGAGCTCAAGACTAGTGGCTCAAATGATTGAAGAGGCTTCATCTAGTGGAGATGAAGCCTTATTGAGCAACAATTGGATCAAATCCTTGATGTTCGCTCTGAAAGGCCACATACTGATGATTTGGAGATCGACTTTGATTGAAGTCCCACCTCACTTGCCCAAGAAGCTTGGGAGATTATTTGATCTTGTTTGACGAGGCCTGGGGAAGGTGCATGCAAAGTTAATTTGAGTTTGATGGGGAAATGAGGAAGTTAGGTCAGAAATGGGAGTGTCCTATCACAGGACATACGAGAATGGCATTTTTTGATCGAGGAATGAGCTTGGGAGCTTAGAGAATGGCTCTAACAGCTCATCTTGGGTAGCTAAGGCTATGAGGAATGATTTTTATGTATGTTTGAGTGGAAACGAGCGGGAGTATACCCCCCTTCATCTTGATCAGATAGTGGGATCGGGTATGGCTTCTGGTGGTTGTCCGGCCATGTCAGGGAATCATGGGTGGCAGGGAGGAGGTGTGTTGGCTCAGCTTAGTTGGTTGAAGGTGTGGAGGTGGCTAACAAGGAGGAATCATGGGTGTCCTATGGGTTTTAAATGCTCCAATGGGGAGGGTGAGGTGATTTCACCTCCCATGGGTCATGGCAAACCCAACCACCCTTAGGTCAGGTTGGGCAGTGTCCTAAGTGCTTAGGTGGACCATTAGGAGAGTACAAAATTTGTTAAATAAAATACACTTGGATTTTGTACTTTGCATACCTAAAATTTGTTAAGTAAGAATTTCAAAATTTCCAAAAATCAAAATAAAACAAAATTTACAAAAAAAGAAACAATCACTTTTACTTGACTTCGCATACCTAAATTTGCTAAGTAAAATTCCAAAACATTCTAAGAAAACAAAACCAACTTGACCCTTACTTTAACATACCTAAATTTGTTAAAGGAAAATGTCCTCAAAATCACAAACTCAAATTCAAAACATAGATGAACCTATGGAAGCATCCTATCAAAAATTTATAATCCATATTTCAACATACTCAAATTTGTTCAAATTTGGATTCATATTCAAATTCCTCTTTCAATCAGCCTTTCCAAATTCATTTGAACCCCACTTAACACTTCCAAGTTGTTGGATGTGGGTTCAAATTTTCAAAATTCAAAATTCAAAATCTATGGAGACAGAAAACTGATACAAGTTCTTTTCTCATTGCAGATCCTTTTTAGTCAGTGCAAGTACAATTTCAATTTCATTTTACTACAGGCAATGCAATGGTAGGTTCTGAGAAATTTGTCTTTACTTTCCCCCATGGTATAGATCTAGCCTTAGATCAGGCTGACTTCCCTCATCTAGACCATACCCACTTGATCCACTCCAAGGATTTGGGGGCCGATCATCACTTGTGAGGAATTCCCCTCACCATAGTTAGTGAAGAAGGTGGGTGGAAGTCATCATCGTGCTTACCATCTGATTTAGATATCTCCTCATTGAAAAGAAAAGCTGTAGTAATACCATAGACTTCAACTATTATAGTTCTGGCGCATCATTCCAGCTTGTAGTTCATCTTAAAGTTGCCCATTACCCTAGTGAGGGCTAGCACCTACCATCTATATACCTCCAAGGGTAAGGCTCCTGTTTCGTGGATTGCCTCCCCACATGTAAGTATGGGTCTAGCTTTCACACTCTTATCCTACCAGCCTAGAACAAGAACTGGTTAAATGGTTCCACTTGATAGCCAGAGAGCTGAGGAAAACTATCAACCATGGATGAGTCTCCCATGATCACTTCACCACTGGTTACCAAAAACCAATTTCATCCTCTCTCAGGATCTAATAGAGAGGATGCTAGGAGGATCCGTTCATCACCTCTTCCAATGGTGCACACCCAGCTTAGGAGTAGGAGGTCGTGACGCCGCCACCATGTTCTACGCCAGTAGGTGGGAGCATATGAATGCCGTATTTAGTATCCAAATGATTATCTTTAATATGTTGTCCCCATAGCGTAGTTTGAAGG